>JBAMMX010000025.1:3685000-4285000 GCA_037126225.1 Dillenia turbinata
TTCTGCAGGCTGTGATGATGGTTGAAATGATGGCTGTGATGATCGACCATCTAAATCCTCGTCTCCTGCTTTCCAGCCTTTCATCTCAATCTTACCAGTTGAGAACCCACCAAGACTTTTCCTCCAAGCTAGTGTAGCACAAAGAAGACACAAGGTTTTCCCAGTGCCAGTGGGACTCTCCAACAGTGCATTGGAACCCTGTTGTGTCAATTTATACAAATCCATGTCAGATAATCAGAAGCTGCTAAATTCTGACACACAACCCTCATGAATACCTAAAACAAGATAAAAGCCCTAAACCCATTCCTTTCAAATTGGAACAATTGGGTTTCTTCCATCCACTTCATTGCCTTCCCTTCCTTTCTTTGTAGACAGACAATGGGAGGCTAAATCTATTTATTTCCTCCCTGTCACTTTTCCTTTCTATTTTCCATCCCTCTAACTAAATGTGTAGCCTTGAACAAGAGACAAATTCAAATCCCAACTTTTCAGTGGACTAAACCTTCTCTCTCTTCCTACTGAGTTTCCAAATAAATTCTCTCAATTCGCACATGTTGGATGAATTCTTGCATTCTAAATCAATGGATTTCAAATAATTATATTTCAAATACCTGGCCTAATATCATTTTGCTCCTCTTTCATATAATGATCAAAAGAAGAAAAACCAGAATTAGCATTAGATATATACTGAATGAAATCCCAACCAAAAAAAAAAAGAGGATTAAGAATACACCTGGGAAAATTTTTAAAAACTCAAGAACGATAGTGTTAGAATTTCGTTGTAATCAAACGAGAAAAACGGAATGAAAAGGTCGATAACTCACGTCTTGAAGAGATTGGATGACTTTTTCCATATACACGAGTTGGCACTCGTAGGCTTCGAATGGAAAATCAACTTCGATTCCCCGGATTTTGTAGATCGGCATTTTTTTGGAACTTCGATCGCTTCAAGAGAAAAAATTGGAGAGAGTTTTCGGACTGAGAAGAGAACCTTTTTTCTAGGGTTTGCCGCAAAACCTAATGATGAAAATGAAATGGGGTGTTTTTCCCGCCAGATCTCGTGTTTTGGGTCGTTTGAAACGGCGTCGTGCGTTGTGCGGCTCGAATGTGGGCCCAGATTGAGTTGCCGTGTAGTGTCGTTTGGTTTTTTTCTTATTTCTTTTTTTTTTTTATGCGATATCATGCGTATCAACTAGACCGGGCCATGGTTCGGGTATGGCCTGAACAAGAAGCGAACCGCCGGTTCAAGGCCTAGAATAATTAGACCCTTGAACCATCCAAACGAGGGAATTCGAGTTCGAAACGACACGCCAATTTAGAACCAAGTTTAGGATGATTTTGGATTAAACTTTTTTAAAATATTTTAAAAAAGAAAATTATATTAACTTTTTTAGAATTGCCCCTAAACTAATTTCAAGGTCACTTCCATCATTCTTGCTCAAACTAACCATTACCTTTTTCCCTTTTTTCTTTCTCATTTGAATTTTCAAGGGTTTAAATGAGTTTTTATTTTAAAATTTAATTGATAATTTTTTGTCACATTTATTTTTTTGATAAATTATCAATATCAGATAATTACATTAAAATTGATTAAATTCAATTTGAGTCAAATTGATTACTTAAATGATAAAACTCTCATGATATATATTTTCTCCATATTTTCTTCATACATAAAAATTTAAACCAAAATCTTAAAAAAAAAAAAAAAGTATCCACCACTAAATTAAATAAGCATTGGTATTTAGTTCATGTTTTCAACCAATTCATTTAGGATAACTTTATGTTTATTCTTAATTTGTATCACTTGGAATTCGTAGAAAATCATTTTTCATGTCAATTTACTGTATTTAAATATGTACAACTATTCATAAATTTAAACAAATACAATTTATCCAAAAAGTACATTATATAAATCTTATACATAGTCTCAAAGCCTCTTCTAAATCTTATAAAAATTTTATATTTTTTTTTTTTTTTAAAAAAAGGGAATTTTTTAAAAAATTAGACACAAATTATTTGCAAACATTACCTTGCTTAGTCAATCACAAGGGCAATGCTTTTGTCTCATCTTGACTTCTTTATTATTAGTTAATATAAAAAAATTAATCTTTTAATTAAACAAAAAAGAAAAAAATATATATATAAATATCGAGTAAGAAAAGTATAAATAGCCGATAAATCTAGCAGTTTACTACTTTAAAAGGACTGTATACCTTTCGAAAAAAAAATAGCCAATGGTGTTTGAAATATCAAACCTCAACTTATATCAACTTATCCATGCTTTTTCTTATTTACTCTAAATTTTTTCTATGTAAACTAAAACAAAATAATTGTAATAAATGTATGGTTTTGCAAATAAAGTCAAAAATTTTCTCTCAAAAATTAAATTATTATTGTATTAATATTTTTTATAATAAAAGGTCACACCTAATTTGTGGGTTCTAAATAATTTTTTCTATGGATACTATTACAAAACAATTTTGGGGCTAAACCTAAGGTCATATGGTTGTTTCAAATAATAGTATTAATTGAATTTTATACTTTTCTTTTAAATTCTCGGTAAAAAAATAATTTCAAAATAAAATATAATAAAAAATTCAATTGATTTTAATTAGACATATTTCTCATTTGGTTCCAAGCTTAATGTTAGAAACTATTTTTGCCAGCATAAAACACATTACTCCAACAAATACAATGTCATTCCAAGCCCCAAAAAGAAGAAAAAAAAAATCAACGTAGTGTAATTGAATAGCATTTTATTTCTATAATATATAATTCTATTTTAACATTTTATACTAGTAATGCATTTATAAAGTATATTATGAATTATTTAAAATATTGAATAAATTTATCTTATATAACAAAAGTTAATTTTCTAACGTTTCATAAGGATGTATAAGCATTTTTAAAGATCACACATGAAATTAAAATTAAAAATATCCACATTCACCTTCATGTGTTTTTCTTTTTTTTTGGTATATTACCGTCTGAATATCCAGAGTTTCACCTCGACTAATCTGGATCGATTTACTATCGGGTCCGTTACGGGGTGATCTCCCAAAAGTATTTTTTTCATTCCTATGAAGGCTCGAATCCGAACACTTGATTAAAGAATGAGACACCATTTTCACCATACCAACACCACTTTAACACCTTCGTGTGTTTATAACAAACGATAAACTAGATATATAATTGAAATTACTACATCTATGAATGTAATCGCTTTCCAAAGTTCGATTGTAATTGAAATACAAATTTTAATATAATTGAATTATACTCAATGGATACTAGAAAATGCAATCATAATTATATTATCATCAGCCTTGATCTAAACACTTACATAAATAATTTCCTTTTAAATTCGAATAATCGTCTGCTATCATTTTTTAATTTTAATCGCTCGCACTTCCTTCATTTTTGCTTTTTCACTTTTTCCTTTCGATTACTTGAATATTCTATTATTCATATCTACTTTCTATTTTAAAAATTTTTATGCCATCTTTTCTATTTCATGAGTATTTGTGCATGGCAGAATTGTGAGATAGCACTATTCTACGTTTGCTGTGAATGAATATGCCTTAGCATAAACAAACTTGCTTGGTCGAGGAAAGAGATTACGATGACAAAGTCCGATAATCCAGAAGAAAAGGAAGAGAAAATAATAATCAAATTTTTTTTTTTTTTGTGTGTATCCAAATGTTATCCATGGTACCAACCAACAATACATCAAAATTTCTTAATACTGACGTTTCTTTGTTTTGAAAACGTTTCCTATTTTCAAAACTTTTCAATATATTAAATTAATTTATATTTACATAAATATCTTTATATTTTTTATAATTACACATTTTTTCATATTTAATAAATTATTTATTTAATTAATGATCTTTTTTATATTAATTGTTTTACGATTAATAATTATATATTTGATCATTTTAAATTTTGTTATAAAATATGAATATTTTATTATTTTTATAAAATAATTAGTATTTATATAAAAATTCTTTTATTTTTTATATTTACGTATTTGATCATTTTTTTTATATTCTTATAGAGTGTCATTTCATTATATTGTTTTGTATCCATTTTCATTTTCTATTTCCGTTTCCATGAAACCAACCAAATTCCATGACTTCCAACTTCCACATGTTTCTATTTATAAAAACTATTCAATATACGTGACCTTTTTTTCCATTTTATACAAAAATTTGTTAATTAAGAGAGAGACATTTTCTATTTTCTATTGAGTTTTGCATCTATTGTTTAAATTGAATTTGTTTGGATGGTAAATCATTTTTTAATCACTTGATTAGAGTTTTACGGCTATACGCAAAATAAAGTGTGATTATTAAAAGAAAAGAATACTGAATATTTGAATTTAAAGTAGAAAAAGACCCGCTAGAAAATGCACAATATATTTTTAAATAATAGAATTAAATTACTTGAGCAATTTTATTAAAAATTTGCACTTTAAAATTTTAAATCTTTTTATATAAATAATACTCGTTAACATGAAAATGTTATGATAGATGTGTGGTAAAACTAAAAAAATAGAATTAGAAACGAAGACATACGCATTAAATTGGAAGTAAACTCAATTATGGATAAAATATGAGAGTACCGTTTGAGATGATTTGAACATATAGAACGAAAACCTAAAAACACATCAATTAAGAAAATCGAGAGTTTAAACATAAGAGATTTAGTTAAAAGACGAGGTAGACAGTTAATAACATAGATACAATATATTTACAAAAATATGATAGTTAAAAGTTTAACAGGAATCAATGACGTAGGGGAATTAGAGTAAATTAAATCATCACTTCTCGTATTATAAGTTTAGTGGGGTAGTATGTGTGTACGTATTTTTTTAATTATTATTATTATTATTACTTTTTACTATTATTATTGGTGGGTGTCAAACAGTTACATATAAAAATGGGTTGAATGCTAACTAAATAGATTTATTTCTAACTAAGAGGAGTGACAAAATAACTTGTAAAGATTGTTAAGTTATATCGGGGGAAAATGTAACAACTCAGTATAGACTTTTAGTTGTAGATGTGCGTGTGTCTAAAAGGCAAAAAGAATATCGTCCGTTGATAGAGTCAAGAATTAAGTAGTGAAAATTGAAAGAAAAAAAATAACAATCTTTAGAAAAAAAAATTAATGCAATAATCAATTTAGTCGGTTAATGATAATTCAGAAACTATATGGGTAAAAATGTCTAATGACATTAAAAATATAGGTAGGGAGATTCTTAGTATATCTAGAGGGCGGATTCCAATAGGCCAGGAGTTATGGTGGTAGAATGATGAAGTCCAAATTGTCATACGAATAAAACGGGAGTATTATAGAAATCATAAAAATAGGAAAAATAATAAAACATTTGAATTATACAAAAAAATTATCCAAAAATCAAAAAATAAGTTATAAAATGAATTATATAAGAAGTTAAAAATCAAGAATGGAGAGAAAGAGATTTACAGAATTACCAAATTAATGGAGAGAAATACAAAAGATTTAAATAGTATTAGATGTATCAATAGTGAAACTAATAATATAATTGTGAGAAATAAGGATATAAGAAAATGTTGAAGGAGTTATTTTGATAACATGTTTAATGTGAAGGGTATAAAAGACATTGACAATATTATGATACATGTAGAAGAAATCAATAGGGATTTCAAATATAAGATTTATTCTCATGAAGTATAGGAAGATTTAAAGAAAATGAAGAATAATAAAGTTTTAGGATCCGATGGTATCCTCATTAAAGTGTGAAAATGTTTAAGGGAGGTCGGAATAATAATGTTAACAAATTTTTTTAACAAAATTTAGCAAACTAAAAAGATGCCCAAATCATGAAAAGAGAGTACACTTGTACTATTATATAAGAATAAAGGGGATATACAAGACTGCTCTAATTATAGAAAAATTAAACTTATGAGTCATACTATAAAATTATGAGAAAGAGTAATTAAGCATAGATTAATATTGGAGATAAACGTATTTTAAATTCAATTTGAATTTATGTCAGAAAGATCCACTACATAAATAATCCACTTACTAAGAAATCCGATGAAGACATTTAGTGCATAGAAGATAAATTTATATGTGGTATTCATTGACCTAGAAAAACGTATGATGATGAGCCAAGAGATATATTGTGTGGGTGTTGATGAAAAATGAGATTTTCATCAGATATATCAATCTTATTAAGATATGTATGATGGATTTGTCACCAATGTAAGAATTTGTGGAGGGTAAGTGATAATTTTTCAATAAATATTGAACTCTATCAGGGATCGACATTAAATCCAATTCTGTTTGCAATAGTGATAGATGAAGTCACAAAAAACATCCAAAATGATATATCATGGTGTATTCACTTTGCAAATGGTATAGTGTTGGTAAATGAGATTAAAGAAAGTATTAATACTAAATTGGAATTATAGAGAGACACACTAGAATTCAAAAAATTTAAATTGAGTAGATCTAAAACGGAGTACATGAAATATACATTTAGTGATAATCATTAGAACGATAAAGAAACAATTAGCTTAGAATGACATAATATACCAAAAAACGAACGTTTTAGATATCTTTGGTCCATTATCTAAAATGATAGTAATATAGATGTAGATGTAAATCATAAGATCCAAACAGGTTGGTTGAGATGAAGAAGAGTATTTGGAATTTTTTACGATCGCATGATACCACTCTATCTGAAAGGGAAGTTTTATACAATGACAGTAAGACCTGCATTATTATATAATACCGAATGTTTGGTCATTAAACAAAAATAAGAATAAAAAATGACTGTAATTGAGATGAGAATATTAAGGTGAAAGTGTGGTAAAATTAAGGAAGATAAAATTAGAGATGAAGAGATACACAATAAATTAGGAGTGAGATCAATTGTAGATAAGATACAAAAATATTATTTGAGCTGGTTTCGACATGGACAACGAAAATTTAAATAGGAGAATCGAGAGTTTAAATATAGGATACTTAGTAAAGCGATGAGGTAGGCTATTAAAAAACTGCATGTAATATATTCGCAAGAATATAACAATTAAAATGTAACTGAATAGATAATTTCGGATAGAAATGAATGACGTAGGAGAATTAAAATAACTTAAATCATCATTTTTCATATTATAAAATATATTTGAATTGTGTGTATGTATCATCTTATATTTGTCTCTTAAACAATCGACCCCAAATTTTGAGATTAAGGCACAGGTTGTTATTGTTATTGTTGCTTCTGGGTGTCAAACTGACAAAAATAAAAATATCCCTTTCACAAAAAATGAGTTTAGGGTGAGTAGGGTTGTATCCATAGGAAAGAATGAGATTTATTTCTTTTAAGAAAATAAAAAATAAAAATATGAGGGTTTGGAATTAATTAACAAAAACTAATACATCAATTTAACAATGAAATAATTATCAAAAGCAAATAATCGAACAATAAAAAAATAAAAAAATAAAATTTCAATAGGGAATCAACTTTTAGCCAAATGAATTGTTTCCATTTTGATGTACTTGATTGATCATTGATACAAAAATTATTCAATATCATGTAAATAAATTGGTTATAATCGTTAAATACCACGGAATGATCAACCTCTCCTTACTTTTTTGGTAATTAATATACTACTATTAATTACTTTTCTAATTGAAAGACAATTCAAAAAACTCTTATTTGATTTAGTATTTCGACAGTTTTAAAATTTAGAGAGTTCCAATTCTAATCAATAAATTCCAATTTAGATTTATTTAGATTAGATTATCTAATCTCTTGGTATAAATTAAATCATTTGTGAGATTATAAAACTATGTCAATCAACACGATATTAAAAGCAAATAAATCTTACTGTTTTTAAATGATTGTAGACTATTCTAGAGTTATTATTTCTATTTAATAAATTTAAAACAATCATAAATATTAGAGTATGAAAATTAAATAAATATTTATAAAAATTAAGCCAATAATTTCATTTAAATCTTATAATTTTTATCCATAAAAAAATCAATAAATCATTAACTAGTAAATCATTAACTAGAAAATTAATTTAAAATGAAATCATGAAAGCAAAGAACTCACAAAATTTTATTAATATTGAAAGTTGCTCAAACAATGTAGAAAAGATAATGGCAGCGAAAAAGAAGGAAAAATATGTGAATGAATGGAGTGACCCCCTTTCCTACGTGACCTAATGTAGTCCCCAAGTGAAAATAATTATTTCCAAAAGTTAACAAAGTTCCTGCTGGCTACCTCTCTAAAATTAAGGAATTCCTTTGTATCTTGCTCCCTTCTTTTCCTTTTTATTAAATATAAAATTTTAGTAACCCTAAGTTGTCTAAAATAAAAAAAGAAAAATTTCTAAATATCTCTACAATTCATAAACTAACTAAAAATAAAAATGACAAAAAAATCAAGATTTCTAAAATTCCAACATTTAAATAAAATAAAAAATTTTCAACCTTCAAGGCTTCCAACTTAATCCAACTCCTCATTAAGTGTATAATTAGAAAGAGAAACTTATCGCAGTGAACCTTTTACAATTCCTTACACAACTCTTTTGAAATCAGCGTATCCACATATTATTGAATGAGTATTTTTGTTTCGATTTTTCTTCTTGCATGCAAAGTCATCAATTTAGCTTAATTTTTCTATTTTTCTTCATGACTGTCCTCCATCGGTTCTAACACATCAAATGTCTAAAATTAATACAATATTTAATTAAAAATAATAAAAAACAAATCACCAATGTTACACTTATTTTATCCATATCAATTATTATTATTATTATTTGAATTATCTTATATTTGTTTCTCATTATTGATGTCAAATTTTGAGACTAAAATTCTGATTATTGTTGTTATTTTATATCAATAATAAATGTTTTCCTAAATCAATTGTGAGTCAAATTAATTTTCCAGAAATCAATAATCCGCCCATAAGTTAGTGAACTTAGTATGACGGTTCAACCTTATTTGAAAGTAAAATCATAAAATATTCTATTTTTAATCAATAATTAGAAAAAAAGAAAAAATTTGGTCAAAATTTTGTCAAAAAATATTATTAAGTATTGAATTTACATTTAAAACTTATTTTGGTTGATTCATATTTTTCAAAATTTTAGGAATTATTTTTAAATTTTAAAATTCAATACTAAATTAGAAATTTTAATTGTTTTGATTACATAATATTTGAATATCAAATTATAAGATTAGAGATGAAAAATTATCACCACCAGAGGGACTAAAAATTTCAATTTTGGTATAATAACAATCCCTCAAAGTTCCTAAAGGTAGTGTTTTGAAACTCGGATCGGAATACAAACCGGTCACGTCAAGGGATCAATTAATCACTGGATCAAACTGATCGAACCAGATAAAAAAACCGAATAACATTATCATGATGCCATAAATAAATTTAAATAATAATATATTAATAATCTAAAAAAATTATATATATAATCATAAATGTTTATTAAGTCATATTTAAAATATAAAATATCAATAAGAAATAATTTATTTATCTAAATATCATATATCATTTAATATGAAATATAATTCAAATATACCAAATCAGTCATATTCAAAATATATAATATTAATAATATATAATTTATTTAACTGAATATCATATATCATTCAATATGAAATATTATTCAAATATAATATTAATAAATATAATTTATTTATCTAAATATCATACATCATTTAATATGAAATATCGTTTAAATATTTCAAAATCTAATTTAAATGATAAAGTTGAACACATCCAAATCTAATTTAAATAATAAAAAAATCTAATAAAGAAAAAAAAAATGACACATGGCGAGAGAAGAAGAGGAAAAAAAAAATACCTGAAGAGATGAGATGAGATAGAAGTAAAAGAAAAAGGGGAAACTTACGCACAAGTCTTTGTGGTCCGGTGTTCATGAGAACTCGAACTCACTCACTGTTGGGGTTTGGATTGATATTATGACATTTTTTCACTAAAAAAGAAAAAAAAAAGAGTAAAAAACTCGGGTTGACCGTTTTAGTTCGGATCTTGATTGATTTTTTTAAAAGCAGGTTTTATATGAAAACTCGGGTTAGTTACTGATCTGATTTTCGGATGATCCGGATTCGAACGATGATGTTAAAAAAAAGAAAAAAAAAATCCCTCAAAAGATTTCCCCGCCAAGGCACACTAAGACGGGGCCCAAATTTCAAAGCCCATTAAAAGACCAATTTATTACATTCTAAGTTCAATAAAAGAAAAATAAAAAATAGAAAGCAAATGTGAAAAGCACGGAAGATGAACGAAGTCCCGTAGATCTTTCTAGAATCTTAGGGCCAACTCTAAGCGCAACTTAGGTCCACTGACCGAAACACCCCCACCTCTCTCTCTCTCTCCCCCCGCTTCAGATACATTCTCTGTCTAAAATATCCAGAAACGTCTACCACCAGACCTAGAATCTCTCTCTCCACATATGTTCTGAAAAGTCGTCGCTTTTTTTCGCGGCGCGTTCGATCTTATTCCTCGCACTTTCTTTCTGTTTCTGAGATCACAACTGGTACGATTCAAAACCCTAATTTTTTTGAAGATATAGATCGAGCTCAATTAGTCTGTATTTTAATTGCTGATCTGCGTTTTGCATGCATTGTGTTGATGTTGCGTTGTGCTTAATAAGATTCTGCTATTCAGATTTGTTGCTTGACGATTTTCTGCTTATTGTTGTGGTTAAAGATTTGATTTGTTACGTGTTTTTGCTAATTGTTTGAAAAATTTAATACGTGGTTTTTATCAATTGTGTTTGTTTTTGAGTTAATTCATGTAAATAGAATGCTTAAGACAGGCATTGGGAGTTGAATTGTTGGTAATGGTAGTTTGTTTCCAAGTTTAGCTTTATGGTTTGTCATTGTTTTATGTATTATTTGGTCAATTATGTGATGATTATGGTTCGTTTATTTTGGGTGTCTGGTGATATGTGCATTGGTTTGTTCTTTTTTTGAAATTGTTGGAAATATTGGTTTGACTTGGTCTGGTTTAGTTAATTTGAAATTATGTAATTGTAGTTTGGTTTATGTATTTATTTGGAGGAATTCTGTGATAATATTGCTCTTTGGTTTGATTTTTTGTGTTGCACTGTTTATGATTTCTAATCATGTTTATTGGGTTATAATTGTTGGCAAAATCAGCTTGATTTAGTTGTTGACGACAATGAGCGTGGTCGGATTTGATTTCGGTAATGAGAGTGGTGTTGTTGCTGTTGCACGACAAAGAGGGATTGATGTTGTGCTCAATGATGAGTCAAAGCGTGAGACACCAGCAGTTGTGTGCTTTGGAGAAAAACAGAGGTTTATTGGGACGGCTGGGGCTGCATCTATTATGATGAATCCCAAGAATTCGGTGTCGCAGATTAAGAGACTGATTGGTAAGCGATTCTCAGATCCGGAGCTTCAAAGTGATCTGAAATCATTTCCTTTTACGGTGACTGAGGGGCCTGATGGGTTTCCCTTGGTTCATGTGAGATATTTGGGAGAGCAACGCCAATTTACGCCCACACAATTGTTGGCGATGGTGTTCTCAAATCTTAAGTTAATAGCAGAAAAGAATTTAAATGCGGCCGTTGTGGATTGTTGTATTGGAATTCCAACTTACTTTACTGATCTGCAGAGGAGGGCTGTTCTGGATGCAGCCACAATTGCGGGCTTGCACCCACTTAGATTGCTCCATGAAACAACGGCAACAGCTTTGTCCTATGGGATCTATAAAACTGACTTGCCTGAGAATGATCAGTTGAATATTGCATTTGTTGATATTGGCCACGCCAGCATGCAAGTTTGCATTGCAGGTTTTAAGAAAGGTCAACTAAAGGTACTTTCTCATGCATTTGATACTTCTCTTGGTGGTAGAGATTTTGATGAGGTTTTGTTCCACTACTTTGCAAAGAAGTTTAAGGAAGAATACAAGATTGATGTTCTTCAAAATGCAAGGGCCTCTCTCAGGCTTCGTGCAGCTTGTGAGAAGCTTAAGAAGGTTCTTAGTGCAAACCCTGAGGCACCTCTAAATATTGAGTGCTTGATGGATGAGAAGGATGTTAGGGGTTTTATTAAGAGAGATGAGTTTGAGCAAATTAGCATTCCAATTTTGGAACGTGTGAAGGGACCGTTGGTGAAGGCCCTTTCAGAAGCTGGGCTTGCTCCTGAGAATATACATGCAGTTGAGGTTGTCGGTTCAGGCTCCCGAGTTCCTGCAATTATAAGAATTTTGATGGAGGTTTTCGGCAAGGAGCCCAGACGAACGATGAATGCTAGCGAGTGTGTTGCAAGGGGCTGTGCTTTACAATGTGCAATTCTCAGTCCCACATTTAAAGTGCGAGAGTTTCAGGTAAAACATATCCTACTACTAATATAAGCATCTCTCGTGTGTCAATATCAGTATTGTCAAAATAATATGTAAACTGCTTCCTGGAGCTCCTTTGTTTACAATATACTAGCAAAGCCAGGACAGTTTACTGCTTTGATTTCAAAATGGCTTTTCAATCATGCTACGTAAAATTGTGGTGGATCTCTGATTTATGGCTTTGGGGTCTAAGTTTGGACCACTCTGTTGACGACCCATCTGCAAGTCAATCTTAATATATCTAACCTAATGACTGCAACAAGTTGAACATACTAAAGTAGTGATCAGGAGAAACTGCAGTGACTTTCTAGTATTGGGCGTCTATCCTGTTTTGATATTTGAAAATCCTAACTTCTGCTTAGTGTTGTCGCATTTGTTCTTATGTTTTCATGTGGATTCATCAACCTACCTGTGCCAAATGAAACCAAAACTTTTTTTGGGGGGGGGGGGACCAGAAGACACTATTACTTGGATGGAAGGGGCTGGAATTGTACAATAAGTGCTGGCTTCTCTTGATTTTGCATCTTTATAGCCTGCATTAAATATGGTTAAATGGAAACATAAACATGCTTATGCAAGTAAGCATAGTAATGTTGGTTGCACTGATGAGGCATAAGCGTTGTAATGTTGGATGTTGGTTGCACTGATGAGGCGGCAACTTTCTATGTGTTCTTTGTGCAGGTAAATGAGAACTTTCCCTTCTCCATTGCGTTGTCCTGGAAAGGTTTGGCACCAGATGCTCAGAGTGGAGCCGCTGATAATCAACAAAGCACTATTGTGTTCCCCAAGGGGAATACAATTCCCAGTATCAAGGCTTTGACTTTCTATAGGTCAGGCACATTCACCATAGATGTGGTCTATGCTGATCCAAGTGAGCTGCAGGCAACTGTACTGGCCAAGATCGGTACATATACTGTAAGTTACCTGCTTTGACTGGTTGAATCTCTGACCTTAATTCCCTTCTTTGGCGTAAAAAGAAGACCTATGGGTTTACTGGGTTAAACTAATTGAACTGTACCTTCTTATCTACAGATTGGTCCTTTCCAATCCACAACTGGTGAAAGGGCAAAAGTGAAGGTGAAAGTTCGCCTAAATCTGCATGGTATTGTCTCGGTAGAGTCAGCAGTAGTAAGTTTTCAAAGCTATGCTCTTCCTGGTTTGCTTATTGTAATTAGTTGATTCTAACAACTTACTTCTAATTTTTCTTTCAGCTTTTGGAAGAAGAAGAAGTTGAGGTGCCAGTGGTGAAAGAGTCAATGAAAGAGGATACTAAGATGGACACAGATGAGGCTCCAAGTGACAGTAATCCACCTACTGCAAATGAAACAGATATAAATATGCAAGAGGCCAAGGCCACTGCTGAGGCACAAGATGCTGAAAATGGTATCGCGGAACCAGGAGACAAGCCTGTGCAGATGGAGACAGATGCCAAGGTGGCTCATGTTTTTCTTATATCTTCTCATTTGAGAATGCGCTTTATCATGTTTAGCACTGCATTTTGTTTTCAATTTTTTTAAATTTTATTCTGTGCGCTAATCTGCTTTTCCTCGAGCATTGATGAATTAAGTTTGTTCATCAAATTCATGACGTTTTTCATTTATTTCTTGATTTCTGCTGCCACTTCTCTCTTTGGACACTGATTTTTTAATTTCTGCACATGCAAATGACTGGTGAGGCCTGTTCGGCATGGTTATTACTTTGACAATGTTTGAATCTCATTGTATCCTATTAAAGTTTTCCACAGTGTAATTGTCCTAGAATGTTTTATGCGGTACTATTTTGACCCCAATATTATTTGCTTTTATCTACCCAGTGATGAGAGCTAACCTTGGCGCAATGGTGGAGTTGCTCTTTTGGTGACCTTGAGGTCATGGGTTCGAGGTGTGGAAACAGTCTCTTTGCAAAAATGCAAGGTGAAGGCTGTGTTCACCCCTCCCCCTATCCCCGCACTAAGCCAGGGAGCACTTTGTGCATCGGGTGAACCCTTTTTATCTGCCCTGTGATTCAGAAAAAAAGGCCTCATACTTGAGTCTTGCCCATTTACATCACCTCTGTTTCCATCTATACCTATACTGTATCGATATTGCATATAGAAAATAATATAAATACACGTAAAACCTATATGTAACTTATTCAAGTTCTGTAATGATTGTTGGCAAGTGATTTAGGTTGTTATTAGAATAATTTTCTATATACAGTTACATAATTTTAATGAGACAATCTTGAAATTTAATATTTGTTGTTCGATATCATATCATCAGTCATTGTAAAATTAGGCATGCATTGCATAGTGTATTCTGAAGTGTGTGATATGCTAGAAGGCATGTCCAAAGTGTGTTTGTTTGGGTATATTATGCAAGTGTTTACATGTATAGATCACTTTTGCTTTGCAGTTATTGTTCATGTGCTGATAACATTGAATGTAGTGAAGAAAGGGGCTCATCTATTTCCCATTTTTTCCCCCGACCTGTGAAGCTGTTATTTGTGTAACTCTAACTAATGCTGACATGCGGCTGATGCGATGCTGGTGGCTGCTCCAGCTATAGCCATTATTTGATGTTAAAGGGCATAATTTGGAAATTTTGTTATTGTGTACTTTCTGTGAACTTGTAGGCTGAGGCTCCAAAGAAGAAGGTAAAGAAGACAAACATTCCTGTTGGTGAACTGGTCTATGGTGGAGTTCTGCCTGCTGATGTGCAAAAATTAGTCGAGAAGGAATTCGAAATGGCATTGCAAGACCGTGTAATGGAAGAGACAAAGGACAGGAAGAATGCTGTGGAGGCTTACGTGTATGACATGAGAAATAAGGTAGGTAGATTACAACTATTAACTGGAAGAATATGGACATTTGTGTGCAACAATGCATCTGACCCTTTCTCTTTCCCCAATAATTTGCAGCTCTATGACAAGTACCAGGATTTTGTCACCCATGAGGAGAGGGAAGCATTTACTGCTAAACTTCAGGAGGTCGAGGATTGGTTGTATGAGGATGGAGAGGATGAAACGAAAGGTGTCTATATTGCCAAGCTTGAGGAGCTTAAGAAGGTAATTATTCATTGATGCATTCACCTTTCATTTATGTGTTTCTCATTCAGCTTTCAGTCTTTATGTTCTCAATGGCATTAACAAATTGCAGCAAGGTGACCCAATTGAGGAGCGTTGTAAGGAGTTCTCTGAGAGGGGATCTGTGATAAATGAACTGGCATATTGCATTAACAGTTACAGAGAAGCAGCTGTCTCAAATGATCAGAAATTCGATCACATTGATGTGGCTGAAAAGCAGAAGGTAGCAACTTGCTAGATCTGTCTGGCTTAAAACAGTTTGTGGGAGGATATACATGATACAGATTGTATATTCTTGTGCAGGTACTTAATGAGTGTGTTGAAGCGGAGGCCTGGTTAAGAGAAAAGCAGCAGCAGCAAGATACACTTGCAAAATATGCAGCTCCAGTTCTCTTGTCAGCAGATGTTAGGAAAAAGGCTCAGGCACTTGACAGGTATCATCTCTTGACTTAACTTGTACTCCTGAAATGAGACATATGCCCAACATTTGGTAATGGTATGAACTCAACCTTTTAACAGGTTTTGCCGGCCTATTATGACAAAACCTAAGCCAGCCAAGCCAGCTGCACCAGAGCCATCTACACCACCCTCACAGGGAGGTGAGCCACAACCACAGGGCACAGAGAGTGCCAAACATACCAATGAGAACACAGCAGAGGGCAACGGGGTACCTCCTGCTGCAGGAGAGCCAATGGAAACGGACAAGCCTGAGAATACCGGGAATGCTGCTTGATTTAAGGGCATAATGTGCGCTTGATTTAAGGGCATAATGTGCTTTTTACTGGTTCATCTTTGCAAGAGATCTGGTACACACCTGTGTAAGAAATCTTTTTCATTTAAGCCTGAAACTACTCTTTGGTGGGTTAACTGTAAGATATAAGAATGGGAGTTTTGCTGGTGACTTATTTGGAATATGTAAAAGCCATCTTGCAGTTGGCCTGCCGAGTTATTTTACTAGTGTATTAGGTTTATCCTTATTCTTGGAATCCAGTTTTTCACAAGGGGTTTTAAGAGAAGTTGAATACTGTTATGATTTTCCTTCCCAGCATTTGCATTGGGAGGAGCTGGAGAGACTTAAATTTTACTTTGCAACATGTTTTTCCCTCACCATTGTGATTTTTTTCCCTCTTTTCTTTTTTATGTTGTAAGGAAGTGAAATATGGTCTCGGTCATTTGGGTGCCTTCTTATGGTCTATAGTTTGAGTGGTATTTCTTCATGAAGCTCCTTTCTATTATTGGGCACACCATCAAGGGTCTTCTGGAGCTATAACTTAGAACTCGAGCCATTTCTGTTGATGTCTTCAATTTTCTTTTTCATTTCTTTTGCCTTTTGTGGGATTCATTTTAATCACTTGATGTTTATTTACCTTTTTGATTTCTCTCTTCATAAACTTCGGCAATAGTCGAGGAGCCTAGCATATGAATGTAGGAAACACAGATTTTGCTTGCTTCTAATTCGGGTCAAAGACTTGGAAGTCAAAATAGGTGCATTGCGGTTTATTTATTATTTTCAACTGAATTTTCAAATTTTTGGAGATCAAGGGGCAGTATTATATGTTGTGAAAAATTTAGGGGGGATAATGAAGATTTGAATATTTGAGTTGCTATCAATATTTATACGATATTCGGTTTATTTAAATTTTGTAAGTGTTACATGCATGTGACTCTTGTTATAAATAAGAAGAATTCACATTTTATAACCACTACCTAATCCAAAAAATTGTACAAGTTAAGAGTGAAATGCAAGCATTCTATAATATGGGTCATGGTAAGAAAAATAAATCCACAAATTTGATAAATGGCAACAGATCAATTTCTATCAACTTTTTCTATCATAAAGAAATTCAATAGAGTAGAAAGCCTGACGACTTGTACTTCTGAAATGGTAAGGTGAGGTCTCTACCATAAAGCACAAAGGAGAATTGAGAGGAGGACAATGGCGTAGACAATCATATTTTCAAGGAAATATTTGTTGATGGCGAAAGGGTCTAGAGTGTCATGATACATTGTGGGTGGGATATTCAAGATGACAGTGGAAGTTTCCCCTTGTAATGGGGTGCCACTGGCCTCAAGTGAAGGATGATGGCCAAGAGTATAGTTGGATGTGCCTCATTTTGCCTCTTAAGACACGTCAGGAGAAAGACATTGCTACTCGTAGAATCACTTCCGGTGCCTACAAAAATCAAAAGAATGTAATTCTTTTGATGGGACATCTTATGGTGAGAGATGGGACTTGCTAGGTATCGACATTTTATACGGAGAAAGTGATAACATGGTTATTTGTGGAGATTAATTTTATTGGAAGAGTATTAAATCTTTTAATTAATATTTGAATTTAAATTTTGAAAATGAAAAGAATTATATTGGGAGATCTTTCTCCTTAAGAGGGTTTGACAATAGTTCAGATTGGATTAATCAAAATATGATTTCGGATACGGATTGATTAAGAAAAAAAACCGTAATAACATGATTATTTTTTAAGTATGTGGAAAAAGATTTGAAGTATCTCAAAGTATCCTTAATAATCGAGGCTCCATGTGTCTCCAAGAGAACAGCCTAGATCATAACTTTCTTCTCCAACCCATTGATTCTAGATTCAAATCCCAATATATAAAAAAAAAAAAGAAAAAAAAAACCGAGGCTCCACGTTCAGGCGAAGTTAAGTTAGAGTTGTGCAAACTATTTAGTTCAGAATACAATCTTTTCAAGGTTTTACTTGGACAGCGAGATGGAGTCATCAACAATTTGCAATACTTGAGACATGCTCCAATCATGTTTCAATTTTCAAAAGAGCTCCACTATCAATAAGAGTTCTTTTGAGATTGCAAACTGACTTAACAATCTTTCTTCATGCTGTGTAGCAAGCTGTATGAGAGCAAACAACTTCACAAAGAAATAAAAAACAAAATAAACAACACAAGATGAAAAGATATGCTGATCAGAACGAAAACTCTGGAGTTCAAGGGGTTATGGTGTTTGTGCGTGATCGTTGCAAAATAGTTGAGAGAAAGCGAAGAGATTTCGTGACTACGAGTGACCTATACTGCTCATCAAGAATGTGGGAAGAGTATTTAAAAGTTGCAACTCTGACTTGGATTAAGGCTTGTATTTCAAGTTAGCTTGATGAAGCCATACCATCAAGACTAGGCAGATCCAACTTGGAATGTGTTAACGAGAGCTCCAACAGAGATGCAAAATTTCCTTTTTTTTCTTTTTCTTTTTTGTGCATGCGTACTGAGGATGGAACTCGAGCTTATTGTAAGGGGAGAGGGGGGAGATGACACTTGAGCTGAAGCTCATTGGCGATGCAAAATTTCCTTTAGAAAGACGTCAAGGAGATCCTCATGGGATGAGTGCAACATTCACAATTGGAGTACCTAGCAAATAGTTGGGAGCACAGGTTACTAGCTAAGACTATAAAAATGACTTGCAAAACTTAGAAGAGATCGAAGAGTTTAGGACAATAATCAACAAACACATCATGTCTCCGAGGATCGGACAAAGTGGGTGGGGGAAAATTGTTATGTATTGCGCTTTGTACCCTAAGAAATCTCAAGAAATAGTCTAAAATTAATAGTTGCTTGTAATAAGTTGTACGTTTATAACTTCTTATTTTACTTGAATTGCTTTTCAAACATTATGAGGTTTACTCCTCTAGAAGGTTATAAAGGTTTAGAAAACTCTTCATGACACATATAATGAACCAATTTTCAATCCTTTGCTTTTCAAATCAACCGGTCCCATTGCTAGCTGATTGTCTAAATAATTTTTTTTTTTTTTTTTTTTATTCAAAGAGATGCAACCAAATAAGATTGAACTGGAGAAGGGAAGATGGAAGTGGGGAAGCACTACCATTTGAGTTGTCCTCATTTTTTTACTAAATAATAAAGCTAATTGTTGTTTTGATCATGTTGTTGATTCACTTGATTTAATTCATTTACTTTGCTTTACAATACAAGCGGCTCAAGTAAATCTTGTTACATTTTAAAGCATCGGATGATATAATTGTTTTCAAATGCTAAAGTTGGCGGACGCCTTTGGAGGGGCTTGTTCGAATGTGTGCTTGACGAGCTTGTCTTGTCAAAAGTTAGACCCGTGACATGAGGTAACATCGATTTCAAATGTTAGATTTTCACATTAATAAAAAAGCATTGCAATTTATATAGTTATGACTGGGGAGTAGGTTGGATAACATAAGAACAATATGTTGGTAATTAACCATCGAATAGTCGGTCTAGTAGAGCGTGGTATAAATCTTTTAACTAAGTTTCGGATTTGAAATTTAAAAATAAAAAAATCTATATTAGAAGAACCATCCCCTAAGTAGGATGAATCGAATTAATTACAGTATGGTTAGGTAAAAAAAAAATAAAATTTATATGATGGTAATTAAGAATAAGAAAAGAAACTTTGCACAAGCCAATCTTTGGCTTCCCCTTTTTGGTCAAAAGTTCTGCACATACATAAACAGTACAAACACATCAAACCAAAACAATTTTTTTCCCATAAATGCCAAGAATGCTATATTGCAGCACGGCCTCAACGTGTGTTAGCAACAAATTATCAACATATGTCCAACATTCGAACAACAAAATTAGCTTTGTCTCCGGTGCAAGAAGGCCTACTACCAGTAGTAGTCGTCTCATAACCAAAGCAGGCTTCTGTTGCCACCCCAGCATATGGTCTTCTTGCAGCAGCATTTATCGTTACTGTGGAAACTAGGGAATTGCCCCAAGATTCTAAGACCTCATCCAACATACCGCAGACGTTATCCGGTGAGCATGCCACAATGCAGGAAGAATTTAACAGCCCAAGTTGATGGCGCAAAGCCGAGAAGTGTGGTGAGGGCAGCCATGGCTCTCCCTGGGGAAGGCCTTTTTAATGTCAGGAGGTAATAACCTTGACTCATCCTTTTCAATTCAACGATTGTCTGCATTTGTGTGGGAATATCAGTTTGGGTATGCGTGGTAAAGGCTTCTACGTTGATTGTGCGTTCATTGTCTTACCAAATACGTAGGGTACTCTTATCCCACGTTGGCTAAGTGGATAGAGAACCAGGAAAGGGCAAGGAATGAGGCAAAAGGAAAGCGTAAAAGATGATATACGTAGGTGGACCTGGTCTATGGACGATCAAGAAGGTATACTGCCTAGATTAGTGACATCCATTGCACTTGGGTGGGTACTAGTCTAACATCCCCCTCGTCAATAGGTCTCTAAGTCACCTTTCTAAAGATTTAAAAAAAAAAAAAATTGCATACTGTCTACACTAATTTCATATATTGAGCAAAATATCACCTTCTGGTTGCATTAGATTAAAAATAGAGTCATGAAAGGAGTTGGTGTAATATTGGTTCATATCCTCCGATCAATTCTTTTTTTTTTTTTTTTTTTTTTTTTTTATAATTACATAACGATTTGAACTCAGAATCATCGAGTTAAGGAAGGGGGTTGTAATCACTAGACTGTCCTCTTCGGATATTTTTCGATCATTGTTATAAAAGCAAATGTTTATATCATTTATGCCTTTGTATTATCTTGTATATCACCAACTCATAATAAAAAATGCCAGAATTAGTCCAGCCATAATAAAAATCTACCATTATTATCGATAATAATTTGGTATTTATCATTATTATTATTATTAATATGTGTATGTAGGGAGAATATGAATAACACTTTGTATGTGCTCTTTATAAAAGGATGAAAGTGTACACGCAGAGGATTTGTAGCAATTAGACACAAATATATATATATTTTTTTGGTGAGACAAAGAAGAGGACAAAGAAAAAGCAAGAAACCAAACTAACCATAGGAGGACTCTCCTAAAATAGAACAATTGTTACCCACACGATATCTACCCTCACCCCACTTATCCCTCAGCAGCAGGATAGCAAGATCCAGCGGAGGCTGCTCCAAAATAGACACTCCTTTGGTGGCATTTCTACCCAAGTGGGCAAGGCAGTCTGCGCAGCTGTTTCCCTCTCTGAAGACATGCATAACTCTAGTGACTCCAAGCATGGACAGCATGTTTTTACACATTGATAACATGATATAAAGGATGATTCTCCTGGCAATGATTTTCCAGTAGATGGATTAAAGGTAGACAGTCCACTTCTACCTGCAGATTGTTCAGAGATAAGTCCTTAGCAATCTTTAAGCCTTCTCTGAGGCCCCACAGCTCTGCAGTTATGGTATCGGCTATACCTATGTTAACCTTATAGCCTTTGATCCAGTTCCCATCCTCTTTTCTCAACAGACCTCCTGCAGACGCTCTGTTGGTAAGGAGGTCGACAGAGCCATCTGAATTTAACTTGATTTTCCCTTCCTCCGGAGGCATCCACTTAACCCAGATACCCCAAGCCTCCTGGTTCAAATGGGTAAGCGCAAAGGCTTGCTGCCAGAACTCAAAAATGTAATTAATCCTTCGTAACTGGGAACTGTTGTTTTCCCATTTGTTTTCCATCACCCTTTGGCATCTTCTTTTCCAAAGGCTCCACACAATAGCAGCAAAAAGGACATTGTCTTTCCACCACGAAGGGCCCTGTTTATCTCCCAATCCTCTCATAAGCCAGGAAGTTATAGGGGTCTCCCAGAAATCATTGCTTCCCTCCCGAACAAGCCTCATTGACTGCCACACCTCTTTCACTTCCCTGTAGTCTCTGAGGGCATGAACCAGGGACTCCTCTCCCTCCCCACACAGCTGACAGGATCTTCTTTTTCTTTCTACATTGGTAAGGCATCTGCCCCAAACGGCTGTCTAGAAGAAAAACTTAACTCTCTTTGGAATCCTGGAATTCCAAATTCTGCCCCACTCACTCTCAGTCAGGAAACTAGGGGCTTGACTGCCAACCGCAAGATTATAAGCGCTAGCAACTGAAAAGACCCCATTATTGGTTTCTCCCCACACTATGACATCCCTTTCGATATCTTCACTGGTCACCATGATGCCACTAATCTCCTCTACTTTATCTTCAGAAACCCATCTCCTTAGCTCCTCAATTCTCCATCTGCCCTCTCTATCAATGAAGTCACAGACCTTAAAATTTGGTAGGGATGGGTAGGTAAGGGAAACATTATGGAGCATGCTGACACAAATATATTTCAGACAATGAGTATTTCGTATATAGATTAAGAAAATTGTTACACAGATTTAAACAAACTTCTCATCAGTAATATCTGAAACTCGATGAGATTAGGATAATCATAAGAAATGCTCAATTCTTCATACTTTTCTCATGGTTAAACAACCCTCTTCGAATAATTCATTCATCGAATACAAGAATAATTATAATGTTTGCTTATTAATACAATTCAAAAAACTTCGCTTAAAAATCTATTTGATTTCTTTTCTTTCTGACCTAGTCGATTATTTGTAGTTTTATAAAAATGAACGCCATTTTGAAAATTTTTTTATTTTAGGTCACATTCATTTTAGTTATAAACTGTCGAGATGAATAGTTAGTCTAATAAATAAGGTGTTAGATTTTTTAATCAAGTTTTATATTTAAAATTTAAGAATAAAAAAAATTATAATATGATAGTTCTTCCTAAATTAGATTCGATAATATTTGAACTGAATTAATTAAAATATGATTTCAGATATCAATTGATATAAAAAAAAATAAATAATTTTGGATTAGATTTAGAGCTATGCTTGCACACAGTCCAAAGCTTAAATCAATCTTTTTTTTTTTATATTAAGATTTAAATACGAGATTATCGAAGTGAAAAAGATTTTGATTTTTAGTCTGTGCCTTTTGAGTACGGAGAGATCTTATATGGTAGGTCCATCCCGTTCCAAAATTCTCATCGTCTTAGATGGTAGGTCCGTCCCTTGCCGGGTAACGACTTTAGACTCAACCACTGGGCCCAGCCTAGCACAAATGCTCGAGCCCATCCCTCCACCCCTTCGTACCAGTTCATTCATCTCTCCCCCTGACCTAGCGGCGCACCCGGACTTTCCAAGGCTCTAGTAATCTCTCTCTCTCTCCCTCCCCCCCCCCCCCAAAAGAGTCTTTTGCGTTGATTCATGTCTGACCGAGAACTGCAAAATCCCCAGTAAAGTCTTAGATATTAATGTTGGGAGGGTTGTCTGCTGAAATTTAATCAATCATGTAAACGGGTTGTGATACGTTGATTTGGGCTTTGTTTACAATGTAGTGTCATCAGATGAAAAGCAACAATGGTTTCAAGAATGATTGCTCAGAGAAGGAGTATATCTACATTGTCTTGCCTCTGTGAGAGAATTAAACAAACAGGTAGCATGCATTGCTTCCACCTCCTTTGTTTTCTATAATTTTGCCGGGGAATTTCTATTATATGTTGATACATCATACAATCTCCGTTGTTGGTCTTTCTGCATTTCTCTACTAGTGTTATCTTGCAAGCTCTGGATGAAAATTTTTGTGATGAGAACTAACATTTTTTCTTTTTTCTTTTTTTGTTGGAATAAGGAATAAGATTACATTATTGACCGAAAGATGTTAACTCTTTTGAAATTTGATTTCATTGTCATGGGGTCTCGTCTAGGTCCTCTTTGGAATCAAAAATGGCTTCATCGAGGATAATGAATTTGTTAGTCTCATTTTCAAGATAAAATTAATTTTTTAGTAGTATTATTATTAAATGGAAATGATTCTATTTCATTTCATGGGAGGAAGAATCAGGTGCTTAAGTAAAATCTATTAATTTTTCTTCTTTTATCTTTGCAGAGAATGAGATTGTTCAAATGTTCCGCTTACGAACTCCAAAAGATGAAAATGATAAAGTTCTTGCAAAGGGAAGATTGCCCAAAAATGGCCCTTACGCAAGGACATTGGATGAGAGATTCATAAGGATTTTGAAAATATTTAAGTGGGGTCCTGATGCGGAAAAGGCCTTGGAAGTGCTAAAGCTGAAGGTGGATCATAGATTAGTTCTTGAGGTGTTAAAAATAGACGTAGAAATCAACGTTAAGATGCAATTTTTCAGGTGGGCTGGGAAGAGAAAAAATTTTGAGCATGACTCTGCAGCCTATTTGGCTTTAATTCATTGTTTGGATGAAGCCGGATTAGTTGGAGAAATGTGGAAGGTCGTCCAAGACATGGCTCGAAGTACTTGTGCTATCGGTCCAGCAGAACTATCTGAAATTGTAATGTTATTAGGCAAGGCTAAAATGGTCAACAAGGCATTGTCTATCTTTTACCAAATCAAAAATCGCAAATGTAAACCAACAGCAAGCACTTACAATTCCATGATTCTGATGCTGATGCGAGAAGGTCATCACGACAAGGTCCATGAGCTCTACAATGAAATGTGTAGGGATGGGAACTGTTTTCCTGATACAGTAACATACAGTGCTCTAATTACCACTTTTGCGAAACTGGACCATGATGATTCTGCAATCAGGTTGTTTGAAGAAATGAAGGAGAATGGGTTGCAACCTTCTGCAAGAATTTATACAACAATGTTGGGTATTTACTTTAAATTGGGAAGAGTTGATAAAGCTTTGAGTGTAGCTCAGGAGATGAAAGAGAGGTGCTGCACCCCAACTGTTTATACATATACCGAGCTGATTAAGGGTCTTGGAAAAGTGGGGAGAGTTGAAGAAGCTTATGGCATATTTCTAGATATGCTGAGAGAAGGGGGTAAGCCAGACGTGGTGCTTATTAACAATTTGATGAACATTTTGGGTAAAGCAGGTCGATTGGCTGATGTTCTTAAGTTTTTTGAACAAATGGGATCTTTGCAATGTTCACCAAATGCGGTAACGTATAACACTATAATAAAGGCTTTGTTCGAGTCCAAAGCTCCAGCATCAGAGGCTTCCTCATGGTTTGAGAAGATGAAAGAAAATGGTGTTGCACCGACCTCATTTACTTACTCAATTCTTATCGATGGCTACTGCAAGACAAATAGAGTGGAGAAAGCTTTATTGCTTCTTGAAGAGATGGATGAGAAGGGTTTTCCTCCTAGTCCAGCTGCTTACTGCAGCCTGATAAACAGTCTTGGTAAAGCAAAACGGTATGAAGCTGCCAATGAGTTATTTCAAGAATTAAAGGAGAACTGCGGTTCTTCTAGTGCTAGGGTATATGCTGTGATGATTAAACACTTTGGCAAGTGTGGGCGTCTTAATGATGCTATAGATCTTTTTAATGAGATGAGGAAACTAGGCTGCCATCCTGATGTTTATGCTTATAATGCACTCATGTCAGGGATGGTAAGGGTTGGAATGATAGATGAAGCCCATTTGTTGCTGAGAACAATGGAGGAAAATGGTTGTGCTCCAGATTTGAACTCCCATAACATAATATTAAATGGCTTGGGTAGAACAGGTGGTCCAAAAAGGGCAATGGAAATGCTTGATAGAATGAAGCATTCAAAGATTAAGCCCGATGCTGTTTCTTACAACACTGTTCTTGGCTGTCTCAGCCGTGCTGGCATGTTTGAAGAGGCTGCAAAGCTGATGAAAGAGATGGACTTAAACAGACTACGTTACGATCTCATTACTTACTCATCAATACTTGAAGCGGTTGGCCGTTTTGATGAAGATGACAGACAGGCAACCCCCTGATATGAACATGAACATGGCATGGCATACATATTCTGCTTTCTTTCTTCAATATTTTCAATTAATACCAATATTCCTTCAGAGATATTATTTCGTGTTTTACATTATATAATCATGAAGAAGAGGGTGCAAATTTTAAAATACTTACTTCAGTATCACTACTTTCATGGTAAAAGGATGCATTTAGTACTCCTGCCTTCTTAATTGGTACAGAAGGTTGTGTTTTGCTCTCCTACTTTTGCCAATTTCTCATGGTTTTGGAGTTCCACACAAGGGAAGGACTAAGAGTTCTCTGCGTGTTGGCTTTGTGAATAGCTGATCTTGAATATATTGAGATAAACACTCCAATGCCCATGTCAAAAAGGAGTTCCACGCAAGGGAAGGACTAAGAGTTCTCTGCGTGTTGGCTTTGTGAATAGCTGATCTTGAATATATTGAGATAAACACTTCAATGCCCATGTCAGAAAGGCCAAATTTTAATCTCAACCTAAATACAGTAATCAAGAGTGCAAAATATTGAATGGGGTTTTAGTGCTGTAAATTATCTGTTCTATGAAAATACCTGCCACTGCTGATTTAGAAACTCTGTAGGTATACATGTACTCTTGCTTATTTAGGAGTTATATGAGATGACATAACTAGTGCATCTTTTGACAAGATATTGACCTTTAAAATGCAGATCTGGGTGACAGACCAGAAATGACATTGAAGACTGGGTATACCCATATCTTGAGCATCCAAATGTTCTGCTGCATAGAGTTTATGCGCACTCAGATGATTACACTGACTATTTTACTGTCAGTGGCAAGAAAGCTAAGCTGCTTTCATGGGTATTTCTGGTGATGATGTTATTATACTGTGAGCTCTTGGTTATAGGCTCTTGCTGTCAGGTTAGGACTCTTGGTTTTTCAGTGCTAATTCAAGCTAATATAGAGAATATGTACCTAAGTAAGTTCGCTGAATTTCCCCAGTTTGTTGCTTAGTTAATTAATATTGTTTCATCGTATGTCATTCTTATTCATCTCTATATCTACTTTGTGAGAACTATCTGTTTCTCATCCTTGAGACTATCTAGAGGTATCTTCATAAATTCTGCGTCATCATGTTTGTTCCTCTATCGCCCGTGGTTTATCTGTCTGCTCTGAAGTCTTCCAACCTATCTATCACCGGAAACATTCCTGAAATTATTATGTAATATCTAATGTCCAAATTGAAGCTTATTCTCCAGAATCTGTAGTTCAAAAGATTTTCAGTGATAAATTTTGACCTCCAGTTCTGTACAAACAATCTAATTTCTGGGTGTTAAATCTATAAACAGAATATTTATTAGACAAGAGATCGACATGTAAAAGATTTTCGGTTCTTCCTCAGTTTCTTTACTTGCCAGAACCGTTACATTAGTTGCCAAACATGTAACTCATAGTTTTTTTAAAATTTGTTTTCTTTTTATTTTCAGGTGTGTGGATTGGTGGAGATTGGGGGAATTGACAGCAATGAAAAATAGTGTGTGAAAAATAAATGAACCGATGTTTATCCTGAAGTTGACACTGCATATGGATTTGCAACCATTATTTTAGCAATGAGCAAGGGAAAATAAGATTTGTGGTGGGGGATGTTCTACATCGGGTCAGGGTCCTTCCAATGACTAGAGATGGTAGCTTTGGTGGTATGCCCCCTAGATCTTTCTCTAAGCTGTATGTGTTACTGCCATTCACATTCTCTGTCTCTCTCTCTCTCTCATAGATGATGCATGCCTTTTTTTATGACATGAATGTCAAGTGATGATAAACCTGGAGGCCACTATGGTTTAGTATGTTCTGACATGATATACCATAACTAACTTGTGCGGGTGCCCAGTGTAGGCAGCTTCAAGATGCATTGGTATAACTATAGCTCTCTATATATTGACATCCAAATCCAACTTTGGATCCTGACTCAAAAAAAAAAAAAAAACGAAGTCTAAAAGCTGGATGGAAGATATTCACTTTCTGCAGATTACAGTTGACAGATGTTGCAAACTGCAACCAGAATTCTCGTTTCAAGTATGGCTTGCTCGCTTGAAAGCTTTAGTCTGGCGGAATATGCATCTTTTTTCCTCCCTGCCAACGGCTCATGAGAAGGGCCTGAACTGAACTATGCCTGCAGTAATAGTTCACTCATGTATTGTTTAGACTTGTGTATGCCAATTTCATTGGCTAATCAAACAGATTGAATGCAAAGTTGAAAGATGAATTTCATTTGTCTACATTATGAAGTTTTCTTTTGTCACCTGTCCCGGTGGGGTGATCTGAAAAGTTTAGAAAGGAAATCGCGCAATTTCTCTAGAGCTCTTACACATTCTTCTTTCTTCCTGCACATCGGAACGATGTCAACCCTCTCTTATGCGTGGCAAAGAGTGATCTGAACGCAGCCATAAAATCAAGGGTCAAGTTCTAGACTTTTGTGACCCAAACCCAAAATAACACACGGAATAAATGTCATCTATTTGGTCTCTCCGTTGCTCATCAACACAATCAATCAAACAAACAAGCAAACATAACTAGGTAGGTTGCTTGCATTGTACGTCAGGAATTCTCCTGTTCATTTACTTTTAAGTATGTTTCCCCTTTCCCCAAGTCATTATATTTATATCTGAGGAGCTCCTAGCACTCCATTCTGAGAAATATGATTACATTCAAGTTGCTGAAGGGGTGCGAGAATGGATTGAAGCCGAAACCGTACAACACCCATCTCAATTCACAGTAGAACATTGCTGTAACTTCACTATAACACAGAAGCCAGATTTGTTTTATTTTGCCAGACATCTACAGTTACATTTATTCATCATGCCAGTGAGACACTTTTACTTCACAAAGTTATCAGAGGACATTCATTCTATTTGGGATATTGATAGCAGCCCTCTTCACAGACTTATCAGTTACTGTAACAACATCCATCTAAATTCACAGTAGAACATTGCTGTAACTTCACTATAATACAGAAGCCAGATTTGCTTTATTTTGCCAGACATCTACAGTTACATTTATTCATCATGCCTGTGAGACACCTTTTGACTTCACGCACTTATCAGAGGACATTCATTCTATTTGGGATACTGATACCGGCCCTCTTCAGAAGTTCCTCAGAAGCTTGCTTTGCCATTGAGATAACTTGTCCCTAACCAAAAATAAACAAATATATATTTTTCTCAAATAATATTAACAACAACAATAATAATAAACACTGAAATCTTTTTCTCAACAGCTAGTCATGGCTATAATGGAGAGCGTAGGAACAATTAATAGAACATAAGTAATTTAAACTATTTTATAAGTTGTCAGTTTTTGCTCTTCATAGCGATCTTCAGCAGTTGTATTCTATAACTGCTATTGGTCATCATATCCTCCTTTTCCACTTTCAGAAACCTTATGCATAGACCTACTGTTCATTGAACATGCAAGAATAAACTCACGGATCCAAGATTATATGATCAACAAGGTATTTAAAGAGAGGGGAATGCCTAAAGATCTACACTCACTCCTCTTTAATTGGATAGGATTGACAGATTTACCAACATTTAATTAAATCTTTTTTTTTTTCATTTATGGGTTTGACAAGGTCTAACAGCATATAGAAACAAGTCATTCTCTTTTGTGAACTTCCCTTTATCACCAAATAAATAGGAATGCGGTAGCTTTTGGACTTGAGAAGACAATCTTACGGTTTTAAATGAAAGATGCACCTTTCACAAAGCAAGAAGACTATTCACCCACCAAAACAAAATAAAATAATAATAATAATAATACCACACTACAAATATGTAGCAGTTCAAAAGAATATTTCATTTATAAATGGAAGATTGAATTTTCAAGTCCAAAAGATATCTCGTTGGTGATAGAGGAAGGTTCACAAAAGAGAATGACTTCTTTCTATTTGTTGTTAGACCTTGTTGGACCCACAAATGAGAGAGAAAATTTAACAAGTTGATTTTCCAACCCTGAGAAAAAGAAAGAGCCAAAAAGCTATCAATGAAAAACTCATCATCTTGCATCAGTACAATTCAGACTTTGATCCTCATTTTCCAGTTTCTCCATAAGTACTGATGCATCACACCCCTGCTTTATCAGTTCCTAAACATTTAACCAGATCCTATTCATAGAACACTACACCTTAAGCATCATGAAATCCCCCAAGAAATCAAATAAACCTAACACAAATCCATGAACCAAAACAGCAGATCCAATTTAGTTTAACCACAAATTATCATCTCCAACTCTTAGTTAAGCAACCAAAGCACTCCAGATAATTCAACTTCAGAAACTGATCGGTCAAACTAAATCTACTCAAATCGATCTCTACTCTCAAAATCAAACCCGATGGCATATAAGATCTAGCATCAAATGAAGAAACATCATCAAATGAAGAAACATCAAATCAACCTATGCTCTACAAAGAAGACAATCGATTTTCAATCTCAGTCAAGTGTGTTCTCTTGACAGAAATTTGATATTCTTTGCCGTTACATGAATTTCGTGGTTTGATTTCAATGCTTGTTTGGTTAATAGTTTTTGCGGTTTATAATTGACAGTGCATTGATTCTTGTTGTTCCAGGTGTCTGGTTTTGCATTTCCTATTGTTTTCTTGATTGAAATATGATGTTGTTCTCAGGGTGGGAAATATATATGTATAAAGATATATATAAAAAGAAATGAATATTTGGTCCTGAATATGAATAAATACTAAAATTACCAACGGATACCACAAGGGTGAATATAACACTAATTAGATTCTGAAGACCCAGCTTCAATCGTTGGTGTCCATAATGTAGGAGGTGTTACACTCATTTGTTCGGCAAGCCCACACCTGGTTTCTCATAGGCGCTTACTTGGTGCATGTGGTTTATGGGTTATTACACATATGCCAGATAGGTTCATTAGTGCACACCCAAAAGGGTAGCGACTACAGTTCTCATCATTTTCAAAATTAATTTAAAAAAAAAAAAATACAAAGGTTCAGAAGTCTTCAAGGTCAATCATAGTTGGTAAGCCAAGAGATAAGGTTGAGGAAACTGGATACAATAACAAGATGAGGACAACAGGACAATATTACTTCACCGAGTACTTGAAGAGCACTGCACATATTGTAGTTATGGAAAATAGGCTTAGAACATGTGAACAAGATCATGCTCAGAGGGTGGTGGCATGGCCACAACATAGAAGGTTCTCCAGCTCTATAACTCTCTAAAATAAACATCATGGCTAGTGTCTATATAATCTAAAGATAACACAAGATCTTAAGATTTGCAATCTACAAGTTGGAGCGCTAAGTGATTGAGGACACCAAGCACAAAAACACAGAAACCATCCAAGTTGATAGATTATAATACTCAACAGATGAGAATTTTGAAATCTATCAATATGTGCAGAAAATTTACTTTGTTCTTGAATGTCATTTTTAAATTCTTGGTTCAGGGAAATACCTCATCCACGTTTAAAATATTCCGATCCTTCATAATCCACTTCCCATTGCACATGACGGATTCAATATTCTCGGTACGCATGCTATATACCAAGCTGGAAATGCTACAAATTAACAAAAGGTAGATTTAGACATCCACTCAAGGCAACATCAAGAGGAACAGAAGCAAAGAAGAACTTGAAAAACTGTGATTCCACTGTCCAGCTAAAAGGAAAAACATTCACTTTTCATTGTTAAAAAGCTCCTTTAGTTTTCAGAACTGGGAAACTTCAAATAAATGTTAGATTGCATATATTGTTCATAAAAACCAGTATCTGATAGGAATATCATTTTTAGTACAACCAGGATAGCTTTAGAAACAGGAACAGCATTCTCCAAAGCCGAAGTGGCAATGACTTCATAATTGATGTGGCGAATTTTGTACAAAAGTTATTGCCATGAACACATGTTGTGGAACGAAACAAAGAAGAATTGGCACTTCAACAAAATTAAATGTAGTTTTGCAGGCATATTCAATAGAATGCTCAGTTTCACACCCCAACCGCTATCGCTGACAGTCCATGATTTTGTGCTCAAACCTGAATGTTTTATATTTACTCAAAGCTAACAATTTTTATGTGACTATTTCCAGTTTCTTATATGTTAACATGTATGAAAGTGGTAGTGTAAAGTTGTAAAAATTCCACCAATCCTTGTTGTTTTGCATAAGATGTCCTTTCTGATCATTTGTTATTTCAATTCATGCAGCAGCATATAACAATAAACAATCATGAAGCTAATGGAAAGATAAAAATGGAAATCAGAAATGGAATTCAAACCTCGGTTGCAATGTGTCTTTAGGAATACATACCAGTCATGAACAGGAATCATAGACCAGGACAAAGGATTGATGATGATCATGTCAGCCTGTTAATTAGAGAGAGAGAGAGAGAGAGAGAGAGTTCAAACAAACCAAGATAATTCATCTTAAATAGCATAATGAGTATCTAATAATTACACTGGCAGCAGAGAACCAAAAATGAATTATTTTGATGGTGAAGGAGTAAACAGGTCCCAGAGGCCTTTATAGCCCCCTACTACAATTAAATTGATGTAAAATATACAAGAAGTAATTTCATTATTAGGGTTATAGAATAGTTTCTATTATTTAGTTTGTTTCTAATTTTTTTGTGAGATTGTTATTTAAATATTATTTTCATATTTTTTTAGAGTTTTGCCCATTTTTGTTTGTTATGCTTTGATTAATGGATCGAATTGAGTTTTGTTTCTATGTTATTGGTCGATTCCAATAGTCTCTCTCCCTATCTTTTTGCCTCTCCCATCTCCGGTTTTTTCTCCCTTGTTCTCTATCTATTCTGCTATTGCCATCCTGCATTATTTAATTTTGAATGCAACTTGAAAATGATAGGAGGGCAAGCAAGATGGGATTGTGGCAAAAAGTTGATAGTAATATCAACAGTACATGCACTAAGCCAAGGAGTAAAGTGACAAGCAGTGGTCATTCATTAAGAGTGCAGTGTGTATGTGTGCCTTGGGTGGTTACTCTTGACGGTGACAGTTACTTGGCATGCTTAAGGCCTTGAGCAAGCATGGACGTTGGATGAGGTGCAGGTATGAACTTGTTGGCAAGCTAAAAGAGCATGCATATATGGACAACATGTGAATGCAGGATGCAGTGACTGGCGGCAGTTACTATGCACCTGCATTCAAAAAACAGGTAGTTACTTGGTGTTTGTTTAGATTTGGAAATAACTCCATGGGCAATTTGTTTGTATTTGAGACAGCCTTGAATGTTACCTTAGTAGTTATTTTTGTCAAGAGACAGATGGGGGTGTCAACTGTCATCTGTTTTGTAACTAAAGTCTCGTATGGCAGCAAAAGATGTTACAAGATACCAACAAGACCGTTAAGAATGCTGTAATCCTCCCTAGGAGAAATCCTTATACTTTTTTTTTTGGTCCTTTTGAGGGGGGTGGCCTAGGAAAGAAGACAAAACAAGAAGAGAGAGAAAAAACAAAATAGAAGCCAAAGAAAAACAGAGGGAGAAATCCTTGTACTTTGGTTGAGATAAAGGTTGAATTTATTTGTGTAAATTGTTTGAAATCGTTGTCTTGTGTTTGGTTGGTCAAATTTCCACACAGTCTAATGCCTGGTTCTGCGGGAATTGAATGCTGAAACCAGGCTTTGCTTGGTGCATTACGAGCACATTTATGCGGTGAAAAGTTTAGCCCCCTGACAGGGTTACTCCACAGGGCCGGATTCATTAGACATCCAATACCTGAGAAGTCCCATATTTAGCCACAGCAATCTCTTAGAATGAAAAGTTACGCGTCTGCAAACCTCCAAGACCACTCCCCCTCCTCCCAATTAAAAAAAAAAAGTCTTGTTATCAACAAAGAATTTGATGCCAAGCCCCATTTCTTCCAAACGATTAGTCAACCTATCCTTCTCTTCAATGTTCTCCCCATAAGTGTTTTTTTTTCTTTTTCTTTTTTTTTTCCCCCTGGATCTTCTCTACTCTTTTTGCCATCAACACAAGCATCGGAGGATAGAAAGGAGGAACAGACGGTTTACCAGAAGATATGAAAAAGTGTTATTGGTGAGACTAATCCTCTCCGTTTGATTGATTATGGCCTTTTCCACCCTACTAATATTTTCTCATACTTGTCCACAACCACATTCCAAATAATCTGCTCCTTGTGCTTTGATAGACAACAGTCCCAGGTACATGAGAGGAAATCTCCCCATACTGCATCATAAAAAAGAAACCAACAAACCACTATTAACCACTCAACCATCGGGATAATCACACGTTTAGAAAGTTTACTTTCAACCCAGAGACCATCTTGAATATCATTGGGATGCTTTTGAGAAAGAGAAACTGCCTAACGGGACAAGAGAGAGAGAGAACCACCCTCCTCTTACCCTTCACTTGGGAACCCAAAACACACATCAATTCCGCCACTTTGGAGAGCATGTTACTTAGCACATCCATCACCATAATAAAGAGAAAGGAGGAGAGAGGATTTTTTCTCGAGTCGTGTTAACACCGAAAATAGCATCTATAGGATCCATTCACAGAGATTGACAAGATTGTGACGATAATCTCCACATCCAACCTCTCCATTTTTCTCCAAATTCCATATGCATCCGCTTGATGATGTAAAGAAGAAAATCCCACAAAGCATGATCATAGGCTTTCTCCACATCCAATTTGCAGAAAACACCATTGTCTCTTCCTCTAACTTTGCATCAACTACCACATCGACAAATTAGAACTACATCAACAATCCGTCTTCCAAGTACACACACATGCTGAAACTTCCCCATCACACCCAAATTACCTCCCTTAACCTACCTGTTAGGACTTCCCAGAAGAGCTTATACACACTCACAAGCAAGCAAGTCGCTCTAAAGTCTCAAAAGCTCCCTTCTTTTTGAGGGGTGAAGACCAAAAAATCATTAAAACTTCATGCAAAAAGAAAACAAACTACATCTTCTTTCCGAAAGGAAAATTGGCGAAGTCTCCCATATTTAGTGACTGTTAGCCACCCGAGATTAATATGAAAACATGACCAAATCAATATAACATTTCTATTTTCTTATAAGCTTACATCAATGGTCCTCCTGCCCGCCCAACATCACACATCATAGCATATAATTAATGTATCCACAAAATTATATATATAAGGTTTTCATGTGTCAAAACTATATATCTGCACATGAAACATAACCCAAACTACTAAAAGGGAACTAAATAATTATATGTCTCAAACAAAATAAAAGGGATTGAAGATGAGTAGGGATCTAAATCTCTCGGTTCAAGTGCCTCTACCCAGTGGTTTCCTCTCATCTCCCTAATCACTTGAAAATAAGGATATCGGGGTCAGTATAAACTAAGCAAATACATGGAAGGCCAATAGTACACATATCAAGCAAACAGACACAAGAATATCAACATCACCGTATGAATAGCAAAAACATAATAGAGTATGCAAGAGATGCGCATTGTCTTAATACAACAATTACGATTGTCACATTTAGAATCATTATCCATTTCCATCTTTACTGATCCAATTTAATCTTAGTGATTAAAGAAATGAATAGAACATCGAACCAAGTTAGTGTATGAGGGTCTGGAAGAGCAAACCAAAATTTGATATTCCTAAATGAAATCTAGATCTTTTTCGGTTACATACCTTAAATACTTCACCAACTTCTAATTCTACCCTCATAGGAAGAAGAGATACAACCATAGTTTCTCAAACTTTGCCTGCAAGTTTCGCACAAACTTTTGAAACTCTATGTACACCCCGTACTCTTCAAGTTTCACCCGTAGGGTTCGCACAAGCTTTTAAAGGAATTCTTGTGTCATCACTTTCTCTTTACATTTTTTTATATTTTTCATAAAAAAATCACTACAATTTATCACAAGAATTACACAAGATTCATAACCAAATATTTCAAATATGCAGTTTGTATAGTTAGCCAACTCATAGCATTCCATTGGACCATTTCAAAGAGTTTTTAACACAAATAAGTTTCAATAAAATTGTCATATTTTGAACTGCAATGTTTGGATTGAGTTGAATCACATTGCCACACAAAATTAGAACTTAAGGCTACAACTTTTATATCCATAGTTAGATTCAATTCCAATTACATAAAGAAAACCAACTTAAACAATATTACAGCCCAAAACTTACAATACAACTTGCGCAGTCACATAAAAACTAACATAACTTTTTCTGCACATATCGGATTGAGGTGATTCTAGTAGCCATTTAAAGAAAAGAGATAGAGCTACAATTTTTATGTTCAAAGTTTAACCTAATTCAACTTAGAAGGTAGTTCAAAATCGAAGCAAATTTCAGCAGAGAAACAGGGCAGAAACAATGCAGTATTACTATAAAAACGTGTCATTTTGAAAATTCACAAAAAAAAATTCATTTCTCAATGAAACTTTTTGAATTATGTGATTTTAAACTTATGGAAGTCTAGTTTTTTCAAAAGAAAACCTCACTCGATTTGCAGTTGTGCAGAAAAAGTTATAAACCAAAAATTAAGACATGGTCAGACTGTCCAACATACAAAATTTCTAGGTTCTCATTCATAAACGTAATCTCTTTTTCCTTAATCTAGTTCATCCTTATTCCAACAACATAATCTCATACAAAAATATATTTTACAGGTTCATTAAGTATCAATCTAACAAGCACAAACATGGTACTTGCCTTTCTAAGCTTGAAAATCAACTTTGTTCTCTTATACTCTTCTTTCTCCAACTCCCTAATTTTCCATGTGTTTTTAACTTTTTCTAAACTTATTTTACAGTTTTTCTATGCTTTTTTATGTTAGGGATACTAAGTACATGGATGAAGGTGATTTTTTTCAAACTCAAAAGGTGCTTTTCATGGAGTTTTGGTTGAGTTTTTGGGAGGAGAAAGGTGGGTTACGGAAATAGGGTTTTGAAAGAGGAAGGTGTTGTTTCTTTTCTTTAATCTCTCTCTCTTCCACTCTATTCCTCTCTCTTTCTACAACGGAGTTGGATTAGCTCCTTATGAGTTGACTTTACCTCCAGCTTTTGAGAAAGTTCACTCTACCTTTCATGTTTCCATGTTGAGAAAATATGTTTATAATCCTTCACATATAATTCGTTATGAACCACTCTAAATTTCAGAAGATTTAACTTATGTTGAGCAACCGATCCAGATTTTACTCTCAAGAGCAAAACTTAAAGAACAAGTTCATTAGATTGGTAAAGGTTCCGTGGAGACACCACACCTCCAAGGAGGCATCTTGGGAGTTAGAGTCAGAAATGAGGGACTTGAGCTGGAGCAATGATCCGGAGGACCGGATCTTTTAAGGGGGAAGGATGTAAGACCCCGTTTTGAGAAATCATTAAAGCATGCATTTGCATTTGTATTTTACTAAACATGCTTAAATTTTTCGCATCATACTTTGATAAAATTCGTTGAATTTCTTTTATTTGCGAAGCCTGTTTCGATTTTTATGTTGTACTTTTAACTATAGATCAGGTATATTACAATTATAATAGAGTGGTGTGATATATCGGTGAAGGAGAACGGACAGAATAAGCTTACAAGAGAGCCGAGTTAGGGTTTTGTTGTGGGACCCACAAAGAGTTTGATATGGGACTCATGAAGAGTGTGTCACAATATTATAAAGGACACCTAGCCACGTGATCACCCAACACATGGCACTCACACCCTTGACATATCACCATGCTTGATGGGCCCACAATCCACTTAGAATAAAAATGTGAGAGAAAGAGTATAAAGAAAGAAACCACACCTTCCTCTTCCAAAACCCTATTCCCGCAACCCACCTTTCACCTCCAAAAACTCACCCAAAACTCCATGAAAAAAGCACCTTTTGAGTTTGAAATGAACCACCTCCATCCATATACTTAGTATTCCTAACATAAAAAGTGTGAAAAACCTGTAAAACAATCTTAGAATAAGCTGAAAACACATGAAAAGTTAGGGAGTTGGAGGAAGAAGAGTACAAGAGAGCAAAGTTGATTTTCACGCTTGAAAAGGCAAGTACCATACTTGTGTTTGTTATATTGATGTTTAATAAACGGTAAAACATGTTTTTGTATGAGATTATGTTGTTGGAATAAGAATGAATTAGATTAAGGAAAATGGATTACGTTTATGAATGAAAACTTAGGAATTTTACATGCCGGACAGTCTGACCATACTTCAATTTTTGGCTTATAACTTTTTCTACATAACTGCAAATCAAGTGACATTTTCTTTTGAAAAAACTATACTTTCGTAACTTTAAAATGACATATAATTCGAAAAGTTTCATTAAGAAATGAATTTTTAGTAAATTTTCAAACTGGCACATTTCTATAGTAAAATTGTCGTGTTTCTGCCCTATTTTTGTGCTAAAATTTGCTTCGATATTGATCTATCTTCTAAACTAAATTAGGCTAAACTCTGAACATAAAAATATAGTACTATCTCTTATTTTTAAATGGCCACTGAAATCACCTCAATTCGATATGTGGAGAAGAAATTATGTTAATTTTTTTGTGACTACGCAAGTTGTATTGTAAGTTTTAGGCAGTAACATTATTTGAGTTAACTTTCTTTGTGTGATTGGAATTGAATCTAACTATGAATATAAAAATTGTAGTCTTAAATCCTAATTTTGTGTGGCAAAGTGATTCAACTCAATCCAGACATTATAGTTCAAGATATCACAGTTTTATTGAAACTTGTTTGAGTTGAAAACTCATTAAAATAGCCCAATGAAATGCTATGAGTTGGCTAATTATATAAACTGCATATTTATGGTGTTTGGTTATGAATTTTGTGCAATTCTTGTGATAAATTATAGTGATTATTTTATGAAAAACATAAAGAAATGTAAAGAGAAAGTTATGACACAAAAATTCTTCTGAAAATTTATGTGAAGGCTACGGGCAAAATTTGAAGAGTACGGATTGTAAATAGAGTTCCAAAAGTTTATGCGAAACCTACGGGCAAAATTTGAGGAACTATGGTTGTATCTTTTCTCCCTACGATGGTAGAATTAAAAGCAGGTGCAATGTTTGAGGTGTCTAACAAAAAAAAAACCTAGATTTCATTTAGAAATACCAAATTTTGGCTTACTCTTCCAGGCCCTCATACACTAACTTGGTTCGACGTTCTATCCCTTTTTTAATCACTGTAAATAAATTGGATCAATAAAAATGGAAATAGATAATGATTCTAAAAGTGACAATCGAAATTGTTGTTTTAAAACAATGTGTATCTCTTGTATACTCTACTGTGTTTATGCTATTTTTACGGTGATATTAATATTCTTGTGTTTGTTTATATGCTATGGGTCCTTCGTGTACTTATTCAGGTTATACTGAACCTGATATCCTTCTTTTCAGGTGACCAGGGAGACGAGAGAGAACCACTAGGTAGTGATCTTTGAGCCGAGGGATTTAGATCCCTAATCATCTATGACATCTTTTATTTTATTTGAAGTATATAATTATTTACGTTCTTTTGAATTATGTTGCAAGTGTAAATGTATAGTTTTGTCACATGAAAACCTTATGTCTAATTTTGTGGATATAATATTTATATACCATGGTGTGTGGTGCTAGCCTGGGTGGCCAGGAGGGCTTTTGATGTTAGCTTATCTGATAATAGAAGTGTTATACTTGTTTATACGGTTTCTATGCTAACCTTTGGTGGTTTTATGATCACTAAATATGAGAAATTGTCATTTTTTTCTTTTGAAAAGAAAATGTAGTTTGTTTTCTTTTAATTAAATCTCCTTCCGTGTTATCACACACGGAGAGTGCGACTATCGCGAGTCTAGATGTCGCATTTTAATCGTGCTGGTTACTTCCGCATTTACAAATCTGTTCCCTTTTGGTAGGGAGTGTGACGACGGATAACGGGTTATCACAGTTGCTAAACTCTGTCGGAATCGAGAAACAAATCTCGCATCTCTATCAGAAACAATAAATACTGGCATGTCATGCAATCTCACGATCTCATTGATATAGAATTTAACTAATTTCTCTATGAAATAAGTCACTGCAACATGGAGATAGATTTGGTGAGCCGATCTATCATCACCCATATAGCATCAAATTCTCTCGGAGTTTTAGGCAATCCTGAAACAAAATCCATAGTAATACATTCTCATTTTCATTTAGGAATAGGGAGTGGCTCAAATAGTCCACCAAGTTTCTGGTGTTCAACATTTACTTGTTGACATATCAAGCATCTGCGAACAAATTCAGCAATGCCTCTCTTCATACCAAGCTACCAAAAGGACTGATGCAAATCTCTATACATCTTGGTGGATCCTGGATGAACAGAAAAGGCTGAATTATATGCTTCTTCCATGATCAACCTCCGTAATCCCTGACCCTTCGGGATTACTAACCTGTCCTGAAATTTGACTGTTTCATTTAATATGTTGAATTCAGGTTTTCACATTTTAAGAACGTCTTCATTAAGCTTAATTGTCATCTCATCAGTTTGTTGGGCTACTCTAATGCGGTCAGATAGATTTGGTCGAACCATAAATCGAGCTAAAATAGATCCTTGACTGGTAATCTCAGCATCAATCCTTAACTGCTCAAACTCAACTATTATCTGATACTCTCTCACTCGTAGAAATGCTACGAATATCGTAAATTTGCAGCTGAGTGCGTCTGCAACCATATTTGCTTTGCCGAGTTGATACTAAATAGTAATATCATAATCTTTCAATAGCCCAAACCATCTACGTTGTCTTAAATTCAACTCTTTTTGAGTAAATAAATACTTGAGACTCTGATGATCAATGAATATTTCATAATGCTCACCATATAAGTAATGTCTTCAAATTTTCAATGCAAAAATGACTGAAAGTTCTAGATCATGTGTAGGAAAATTATCTTCATGAGGTTTCAACTGTCTAGAAACATAAGCTATTACATTTTGTCCTTGCATCAATACACAACCCAAACCGGTTCTGGATGCATTACTAAAGATCACATAACCCTTTCCACTGACTGGTAAACACTGAAACCAATACAAGCCTATCTGTTAAAGTTTGAAAGCGAATCTCACATTGTTCATCCCACCTAAAGAATGTATTCTTACGAGTCAATCTTGTGAGTAGAGTGGCTATCGGAGAGAAATCCTTAACAATTCTGCGGTGATAACCTGCTAAATCCAAAAAAACTACATAAATTTTAGCAAATGTGAATTCTGAGGGGATTTGATGCCATAACACCAGAAAGTAAAGACTGCAAAGTGATGTGATAACACCATAGAGGGGATTTGATGCCATCAAATCCCCTTATACAAATTACGAGGGGGTCTGATACTATTTGGGCTATAAAAGATCACCTTACCAAATCAGCTCATTTTCTCCCAATTGTAGTGACTTATTCTATGAAAAAATTAGCTAAACTCTACATTGACGAAATCGTGAGGTTGCATAACATACTAGTATCTATTATTTCTGATAGAGATCTGAGATTTGTTTCTCAATTCTGGTAGATCTTTCAGTCCAGGTTGGGAACTAAACTTAATTTCTCCACGACATATCATCTTCAGACAGATGGACAGTCAGTGACGACTATACAAACTCTAGAGCATATGTTGAGAGCTTGTGTTTTAAAACTCCATGGTACTTGGATTAAACATTTAATGTTAATAGAATTTGTTTATAATAATAGCTATCACTCCAGCACTTAGTCACAGAATTCGTCTAAATAGGTGTCGAAGTGTAGTTTAATTTAATTTTAGAATACAGTTCAAATTCGTGACCAATTTGCGAATTGAAAATTTTAAATTCGCGAATTGATATCGAATTATATTTATTTTAGTTCGCAAATTCAAGATTGTTAGAACACATGTTTAACGGTATAAAATTCACGATTTGTAGGGATGTAATTTCTGAACCAGGCTTGTTTATTCAAAATTACTAAGTTGTTAATTTGTTTTGTTTGTAACAAATCATAAAAAAAAAAGATATGTTCGTAAATTCATAAATTTATAATTTATAATTATACATTAGAAAAAATCAAAAAATAATTAATAAAGTGACTTTTTTTACCATTAACAAATCAAAGAATAATTTATAATTTATAATTATATATTAAAAAATCAGATAAGAACATTAAAAAGGGTATGTTAGTAAAATAAAAGATTTGTTAGTAAAATGTATGTTAGTAAAATAGGATATTAACAAACCAAAGAATAATTTATAATTTATAATTCTTGTTTTGCTTGTAACACATTATAAAATAATTAATAAAATGATTGTTTTTTGTCATTAACAAATCAGAAAATAATTTATAATTTATAATTACACATTAAAAAAATCAAAGAAGAACATTAAAAAGGGTATGTTAATAAAATAAATAGTATGTTAGTAAAAAAAGGACATTAACAAATCAAAAAATAATTTATAATTTATAATTCTTGTTTTGTTTATAACAAGCTGGAATAGACTTCCAAGAACATGAACTTAAGGAATAAGATCATCAGATTGGTAAAGGTTGTGTGTAAATACCACACCTTCGAGGAGACATCTTAGAAGTTAGAGTCAGAAATGAGAAAGCGGTATCCCTACCTTTTTTTACAATGAACGCTGATACGGAAAACTAGATCTTTAAGCGAGGAAGGATGTAAAGTTTCATTTTGAGAAAACATTAAAGCATGCATTTGCATTTGCATGTTATTGAACACATTTAAATTTTTTGCATTGCACTTTGATAAAAATTCATTGAGTTTCTTTTATTTGCAATGCATATTTCGATTTTTTATGTTGACTATAGATCGGGTATATTAAAATTATTTTAGAGTAATGTGATATCGGTGAATGAGAATGAACGGGATAAGCCTACAAGAGAATCGAACTAGGGTTTGATGTGGGACCCATAAAGGGTTTGGTATGGGACCCACCATGAGCACGTCACACTATTACCAGGCATGACACAATACACGTCTCATTTCCTTCGACACCACCTATGCTTAAAAGAGGGCCCACATTCCACTTTGGTAAATCAACTTTTCCACTTGAGTTTAGATTAAACAACTTCCATCTATATACTTACCGTCTCTAACATAAAAAAGTGTAAAAAAACCATAAAACAAGCCTACGACAAACTAAAAACACATCGAAAGCTAAGGATTTGGAGGAAGAAGTGCATATGAGTAAAGTTGATTTTCAAGCTTAGAAAGGCAATTACTATGCTTGTGTCTGTCATATTGATACTTAATGAACCTGTAAAATGTGTTTTTGTATGAGATTATATTGTTGGAACAGTAATGAACTAAATTAAGGAAAAAGGATTACGTTTATTAATTAAAACAAGAATTTTGTATGCTGGATAGTCTGACCATGTTTCAGTTTTTGATTTATAACTTTTTCTGCACAGCTGCAAATCGAGTGAGGTTTTTTCTTAAAATATTAGACTTCTATAACTTTAAAATAACATATAATTTGAAAAGTTTCATTGAGAAATGAATTTTTTGGTGAATTTTCAAAATGACATATTTTTGCAACAACACTGCCCTATTTTTGTGCTGAATTTTATTTCGATTTTGAACTGCCTTTTAGGTTGAATTAGGCTAAGCCCTGAACATAGAAATTGTAGTCTCATCTCTTATCTTTAATTGGTCACTAGAATCACCTCAATCCATTATGTGCAGAAGAAGTTATGTTAATTTTTTTATAATTGTGCAAGTTATATCGTCAGTTTTAGACTATAATATTGTTTGAGTTGACTTTCTTTGTGTAATTGGAATTGAACCTAACTATGAACATAAAAATTACAGCCTTAAGTCTCAATTTCGTGGCAATTTAATTCATCTCAATCCAGCCATTGCAGTTCAAATTATGACAATTTTGTTGAAACTTGTTTGTGTTGTAAACTTATTGAAATAGCCCAATAAAATGCTATAAGTTGGTCAACTATAGAAACTGCATATTTGTGATATTGGATTATGAATCTTGTGCAATTCCTATGATAAATTGTAGCGATTACTTTATGAGAAACATAAAGAAATATAAAGAAAAAGTAATGATACAAGAATTCTTTCGAAAACTTATGCAAAGCCTGCGGGCGAAACTTGAGAAGTATGGGTTGCATATAGAGTTTCAAAAGTTTGTGTGAAATTTACAGACGAAACTTAAAGAACTATAATTGTATCTCTTCTCCCTACGAGAGTAGAATTACAATCATGTGAAATGTTTGAGATGTTTAACCCAAAAGAACCTAAATTTCATTTAAAAATACCAAATTTTGGTTTGCTTTTTCAGACCCTCATATATTAGCTTGGTTCGACGTACTATTCCTTTAATCACTGTGAATAAATTGGATCAACAAAAATGGAAATGGATAATGGATAATGATACTAAAAATGACAATCGAAATTGTTGTTTTGAAACAATGTGTATCTCTTGTATACTCTACTGTATTTACGCTATTTTTACGGTGATATTAATATTTTTGTGTTTGTTTGCTTGTTATACATGCTATTAGTCCCCCATATATTTACTCAACTTATATTGACCTCGATATCTTTGTTTTCAGGTGATCAGGAGATGAGAGGGAACCACCGAATAGAGACCTTTGAGTCAAGGGATTTAGATCCCTTATCAACTGACCCCTTTTATTTTATTTGAGGCATGTAATTATTTGTGTTCTTTTGAGTTATGTTGCAAGTGTAGATGTATAATTTTGTCACATGAAAATCTTATGTATAGTTTTGCGGATATAATATTCATATACTATGGTGTGTGATGCTGGGCGGCCAAGAGGTGTCTGATAACAGTAGTGCTATACCTGTTTACACAGTTTCTATGCTAACGCTAGGTGGTTATATGGCCACTAAATAGGGGAGACTTTGCCAATTTTCCTTTCGGAGAGAAATGTAGTTTGTTTTTTTTTTTTTTTTAATTTAAATTTCCTTCTGTGTTATCACAAATGGGAAGTGCGACTGTTTCGAGTCCTGATGTCGTATTTTAATCGTATTGGTCGCTTTCGCATTTGAATATATGTTTTCTTTTGCTAGAAAGTACGATGCCTGAATAGCGGGTCGGCACAGTTACTCGCTATCCAGACATCGCAACCCCTAGTAAAAGGAGAGAGACGTTTAAATACGGAAACAACCAATACGATTAAAATGCAATGTTTAGACTCACGACAGTTGCACCTCTCCTGTGTAATAACACGGAAGAAGATTTACAATTAAAAAAAATAAGTTACATGTTCTTTCCATATAAAATAACGGCAAAGCCTATCATATTTAGTAACTATTTAGCCACCTGGAGCTAATATGAAACCTAATAAAGCAAACAAAACACTTCTAATACTAGATAGATTGGCATTAATGACTCTCCCGACCATCTAACACAACACACCATACTATATAATCACAATATAAACAAACAATACATATAGGACTCTTCTTGGCCATCAACTATATATCTACATATGAAAAAAACTCATACAATCCTGAAAGAAACACGAAGACTACATGCCTCAACAAAACAAGTGGTCAAAAATGAGTAGGGATCTAAATCCCTTGGCTCAAAGACCTCTACCTTGTGATTTTCTTTCGTCTCTCTAATCACCTAAAAAATAAGAATATCAGGATCAGTATAAGCTGAGCAAGTACATGGAGGACCAATAGCATGCAAAACAAACAAGCAGATACAAGAATAACAATACAAACAAGCAGATACAAGAATAACAATATCACCATATAAATAACATAAACATAATATAGTATATAAGAGATACAAATCATCTCAAGACATTAATAGTGATTAACACTTTCAGAATTATTATCTATTTCCATCCATAAACGTAATCTCTTCTTCCTTAATCTAATTTATCCTTGTTCCAACAACATAAACTCATACAAAAACATATTTTATAGTTCATTAAGTATCAATATAACAAACACAAATATGTACTTGTCTTTCTAAGCTTAAAAATCAACTTTGCTCTCCTATACTCTTCTTCTTCCAACTCCTTAACTTTCCATGTGTTTTCAACTTGTTATAAACTAGTTTTACAGCTTTTCTAGATTGCTTAATCTAAGCTCAAGTTGAGGTTTTAATGAGGTTTGAGGATGGTTTTTGGAGGAGGAAGGTGAAATCCGAAAATAGAGTTCTTACGAAGAGAAAGGTGGTGTCTTAAACTCTCTCTCTCTCTCTCTCTCTAGCTAAGTGGAATGTGAGGCCCCAAGCACGGTGATGTGTTAAAGGTGTGGATGCCAAGTGTTGGCTGATCATGTGCCATGGTGTCCCTTGATTTGGTATTTCTAAATGAAATCTAAATTTTTTTTAGTTAGACACCTCAAACACTTCGTCTGTTTCTAATTCTACTCCATAGGAAGAAGAGATACAACCATCATTCCTTAAACTTTGCGTGTAGGTTTCGCACAAGCTTATTGGAACTTTATATACAACCCATACTTCTCAAATTTCACCCGCAGGCTTCACACAAACCTTCAGAGGAATTCTTATGTCATCACTTTCTCTTTACATTTCTTTATATTTTTCATAAAATAATCACTACAATTTATTACAAAAATTATACAAGATTTATAATCAAACATGCCAAATACGCAGTTTATATAGTTAGCCAACTCATAATATTCTATTGGACTATTTCAATGAGTTTTCAATACAAACAAATTTCAATAAAACTGTCATATCTTGAACTACAATGTCTAGATTGAGATGAATTACATTGCCACACAAAATAGGACTTAAGCCTATAACTTTTATATTCATAACTAAATTCAATTTCAATTACACAAACAAAGCCAACTCAAACAATATTACAGTTCAAAACTTACAATACAACTTGGCAGTTGCAGAAAAATTAACATAACTTTTTCTGCACATATCGGATTGAGATGATTTCAGTGGCAATTTAAAAATAAGAGATAAGGCTATAATTTCTATGTTTAGAACTTAGTCTACTTCAACATAGAAGGCAACTCAAAATCGAAGCAAAGTTCAGCACAGAAACAGGGGCAATTTTTCTGCAGAAAAGTGCCACTTAAAAAATTCACCAAAAATCTATTTTTCAATAAAACTCTTCGAATTATATGTCATGTTAAAGTTACGAAAGTCTAGTTTCTTCATAAAGAAAACCTCTCACTTAATTTGCAATTGTGCAAAAAAAAAAAAAAAAAAAAATATAAGCCAAAAACTAAATTATGGTCAAACTGTCCCGCATACAAAATTCCTAAGTTTTCATTCATAAACATAATCGCTTTTCCATAATCTAGTTTATCCTTATTCCAACAATATAATCTCATACAAAAACATGTTTTACAGATTTATTAAGCATCAATATAATAAGCACAACCATGATACTTGCCTTTTTAAGCTCGAAAATCAACTTTGCTCTTCTATGCTCTTCTTCCTCTAACTCACTAACTTTTCATGTGTTTTCAACTTGTTCTAGACTTGTTTTACAGCTTTTCTACACTACCTTATGTTAGGGACAGTAAGTATATAAATGGAGGTTGCTTAATTTAAACTCAAGTGGAGGTTTTAATGAGATTTGGGGATGGTTTTTAGAGGAGGAAGGTAAAATCTAAAAATAGTGTTCTTAGAAAAAGAGATGATATCTTAAACTCTTTCTCCCTCTCTCTCTACCAAAGTGGAATGTGGGCCTTCTCCCAAGTATGGGTGGTGTCAAAGAAAATGAGACATGTATTGTGTCAAGCCTAGTAATAGTGTGACATGTGCTCATTGTGAATCTCATGCCAAACCCTTTGTGAGTCCCACACAAAACCCTAGTTTGGTTCTCTTATGGGCTTATTTCGCCCGTTTTCATTCACCGATATATCACACTACTCTATAATAATTTTAATATACCCAATCTATAGTTAAAACCACAACATAAAAATCAAAACATGCATCGCAAATAAAAGAAACTCAACGAATTTTATCAAAATACGATACAAAAAATTTAAACATGTTAAATAAAATGCAAATGATTGTTTTAATGTTTTCTCAAAACGGAGCCTTACGTCGTTTCCCCTTAAAAGATCCAGTCGTTCGAAACATTGCTCCAGCTCAAAGAGATATGGGTACCGCTCCCTCACTTCTGACTCTAACTCCCAAGATGCCTTCTCAGAAGTGTGGTGTCTCCACAGAACTTTTACCAATTTGATAGTTTTGTTCCTTAAGTTCTACTCTTGAGAGTCTAGAATCTGGATCGATTGTTCAACAAAGGTTAAATCTTCTGCAATTTGGAGTGGCTCATAACTAATTATATGTGAAGAATCATGAACATACTTCTCAACATGGAAACACGAAAGGAAGAGTGAACTTTCTCAAATGCTGGAGCTAGAACCAACTCATAAGCAGATAATCCAATTCAGGTTAGAATCTCTAAAGGACTAATAAATCTAGGGTTAAACTTTCCCCTTTTCTTTCCAAACCTCGTCATACCTCTGATTGGAGAAATTTTAAGAAAGACTTTATCCCCTACTCAAATTCTAAATCTCTACACCTCTGATCAGTATAACTTATCTAGAGGGATAGAGCTATTCTAAGTTTTTCTCGAATGATCTGGACTTTCTCTATGGTTTCTTGTAGATAAGTTGGCTCTGTTTAGGATTGAAGTAGCTGTTTCTCTATGGCATGGAACTGAGTGAAAATTTTCATAACTTGTTTCTCAATCACCTCCCAGTTCACCCTGATGAAAGCAATAGAGAAACCATCTAGGTATAACCTAATGTATTGCAATATGGGGAGCACATGAGATTTAGGGAGAAGAAAAAAAGGGTCTAATAAGTGCAAAGGATTTTAGGAACCTCCACATGCATTAGAGATCCAATGGATTGCCTACTATCATAAACATGAAGAAACACATTAAGCTTCATAAATGAAGAATACATATTATCTTATTAATGTGCAGGGAACAACATGCGCATCAGATGGACAGGCATAAGAATTCTGATATTATCAACATATAACCCAAATAACAATTAAATGCCACAGAGAGAGGGAAAGGTGTTTATTAAAGATCTAACCTTTTTGCCAACCTCAAGGGACCCAATTTCGCTGTCCCAAAGTACTGTTTTTGCTCCGTTGATTGTTGCCAACTTGAGTACTATTTCAGCAGAGAAAGCAGCAGGATCAGTCGTTCCCCTTGCATAAACCTCCCGTCCTTTATTAATTAGAGATGCCAGATACATCTCATCAACTGCATACACACAAAAATGATGGATAATGACTATTAGTGGAGTTGATAGCGTCTATAGGACTGGACAAAACCAAAATGGAAAAGGAAGAAGCAAAACTGGAACTCGTTCACAATATTGCTTCCAGCAAAGATAAACATAAATCTTTCCACATTAAGTTATTGATGCACCCTAATCAAACTCTTACTTGCCTCATACTCCTCTAAAAAGACTAAAGATTCCATGCAATCAAAAGTGAAAAGGCATGGCAAAAACCTTTACTACCGCCATTCAGGAGGAAATATAACGAAGGAACAAAATGAAATCAACCCTATTTTCAGAATTAACATACCTATGCTCATTCTATTGTTTGATGGTGCCCCATCTGTTCCCAAAGAGACACAAATGTTTGCATTAAGCATTTCTTTTATGGGTGCAAATCCTAGCATTCGCATAGCAGAAGCAGGACAATGTGAAACTTTAACTCCAGCCTTTGAAAGACAGCTGATCTGTCAAGATTTTGACAAGGTGGCAGTTAAGGAACCAGAACATTTAAGAAAAGAATACCAACAGAACTGCCAAAACCACTTACCCTATATACTGTTGAAACATCAAAAGGAAAAACACTCCCCTTAAGCTAGCAACAGCCTATACTTATTGACCACGATGATGGGTAACTTTATTTCAAAACACCTTCATAAACAAAGCCATCTGGATAAGCTAGGCTAGTGAACAAATCTCTAATCCCTGCAAATCCTGGAAAGGTTCTAAATGTACAAGGTCTTATCCCCTCAAGAAAATAAGTCCTTTCCATAACTTGACCCAATGACTTCCCAAGTCAAAAAGGGAAAACCTACCTATTGCAGCAAAGCTCGCCCTCTCTACTAATTCAAGTTAAACAAGGATTAGCAATGTCAATGTGAACCTCTGTTCTGATTGCAGAACTGATCACCCTTCAAACTACACACCAAAATAAACAGATGAAAAAAGAACAACATAGAGTATGAGCTCAGCCGATTGGATGAAGTCTATAGTCAGACAATAAGGTCAAAACCTACAAAACCTAAAAAACTCTATTGTTTCTCATGGGAAAATGTTGGTAATTCATCCCAGGCAAACATTATGCAAGAACTTAACTTAATAGACAAAACAATATATTACATTAGCAAGCATTCTACTCAATTTGATGGGCAATCCACATTTTACACTCACATTCGACTTGACAAGTGGAGTTACCTCAGTGTCATTAACGCAAACAGTATGTGCAGCCAGCAGATTGCTTTGTAAAAAATTTATTTTCTCCAAGTATGTCACTGTTCCATGATCAACTTGTCTTGTATCCACCACAACTTGGTTCTCAAGTTGAATCTCTGCAACATGCTAAAAATAAATTGAATTTCAGATAGATTACATGCCATGAACACTCAAGGCAAGACACGATATGACACAATGCAATAACAAGCCAAAGTTACAAAAAAAATTTAAAAGTATTGTAAGTTATAAATTGTGTATTATGTTATATTTAGATATATCAAATGAACACACACATTCCTAGAAGTGTCTGTGCAAAAAAATAAAACAAAATGTTATCAGATGGTTGAACTTTTTCCTGATTTGGTAAAAAGAGCTGAATTTCACACTGAATTTGGTAATTAGAAACTGAAAACATCATTTTAGATAAAAACAAAAGATTAGTGTTCATGGGATTTCACTGGTAATTATGAAAATAATAAAATCATAAAGAAAATTTAAGCATCATTCCTGTATTATGCTTATGTTGAAGATAAGCTACTCATACCATGGGAGACAAACAGCAACACTAAGTAGGAAAAATGAAGAAAACAAATTAGAGCAGGAAACCAAATTTTCCACAAAAATTGCACATAAAGGTTCAAGGATTTAAGTGTGCTCAATTTAGACTAACCAACTATTTTGGTGAGAGAGAGAGAAAGAGAGAGATTTATTACCATGTGAATTCCAGTATTCAACTCTCTTGCAGCATCTCTAGTTTCAAGCAGTAAACGGTCAGTCGCGTTCATAATCTGTCTTATACCAAACCATATTCTTATCCGTCCATCAGCTGTATGATGGTGCTTCCTGTAAAGCTCCTTTTGAGACTGTGACAGTAATCAACCTAAATTTGATGAAACAAATGCTCTGGCCCCAATTAAAAATGAAATTCTATAGTCAATGTCAAACAACAGGTGAAATAGTAAATTGGCATTGGTTTTGGAGAATGTACTACTTATGCCGCCTAAGTACATTTCATCTCAGTAAATTAACAAGGAAAAGAAGAAAATGAAATCACTTAACCAAGGCATTGACAGCAACAACCATTGCGGTCAGATAGGCTTTTGTCTACTTTATAGTAAGGCACATGGTAATTTTTCTTGACCCAAAAAAAAAAAAAAAAAAAATCACCCGATACACAAAATGCTCCTCGGCTTAGTGCGCAGGAGAGGGTGAGAGTATATGTACACAACCTTTCCATTACATTTTTTTCAAAAAGACTTTTTCCACACCTCTAACCCATAACCTTGAGATCACCAAAAAGCAACTCCACCATTGCGCCAAGGTTCGCCCTCTCCGAAAACCAAAGAATGCACTATTTAATTAGCCAAGTACACAATGAAAATATTTTGATGCTTAGTTCAATACCATAAACCAACAAATGCAATGTAAAGTCAATGGCATCTCAACATTGTGGAATCTATAATTTAATAATCTTTAAAAAAATAGTATCAAGCTACATGAGAAAAAAGCAAATCCATTATCAACAAAAGGAAAAGATGCACACCACCAAAGTGGTGGCAACAGCACCAATGTCCCCAAGATTCACAGGGACGTGAACCTAAATTCACTTGTAGTAGTGGTTTGTGATCCACATGCCAGCACCATGGGCAAGGCCGAGTGCTGGTGGTCAACCTACTGCCCCTGAAATTTTGAGAGAAAAGAATTACTATACATAAGTTCAAGAACCTTTTAAGTACATTTTAACAAATGCTGCTAAGTCCTAGAAATGTCCTTAAAGGTCTTAATGCTACTAAAATTATATAGAATCCTAAGATAATAATATGTGCCCCCTCCACCCTGGCATATTGTACTTCACCACCCCTAATATGAAGTTCTGGTTTGCCTCTAACCAGCACCATAAGAACAAGTGTTGGACCACTAACATTGTGGGGCTACCATGGCAACCAATTATATGATTCAAACTGTAAATTCCACGGTGGAAATTAAGGCCTTAGAGGTAACGCCGTGAGGGTCATCCGCCATCCTTTTATTCAGCAAAAATTAAAATAAATGTAAGAGATGAACAACCTGAATACACTCATCCGTGCTTCGATATCTCCACGATACCGGTAAGCCCTCACCGGTATCCATAATTGACTCGGTCAAACAAGCGCGCAACCCTAATTCCTCCACTGCTTTCGCCATTGCAGACACGTGTTGGCCTCCTGCTTCCGCAAAACAAGTCACCTGAAAGAAACCCACCAAGCAATGAAAATCATCACAGAAAACCCTTAAACAACAAAATCAAATGTGGGGCTAGGGTTAGGGTTAGGGTTAGGGCTTTACACCAGAGCGAATGAGCTCAATTCCACAAAGAAGAGTGGAGATATAGGAGTCACATTCAGTCATGTTGGACTCGTAGGGCCAAATTCGACGGTGCAACCAAGTGACCAAGTCAACGTCATCGGCTATGCCTCTTCCGAGCTGCTGCGAAGTATGAACATGCGTGTTGATGAATCCTGGAAGCAAGATTTTGCCTTGAAGATCGACGATTTCGTCTGCGATTGATGAGAAGTAGTGGAGGATTTGAGCAGATTGATCAACGGCTTTGATTCGATCGCTTTCGATGACGATGCCTCCGTTTCGAAACACTCGGGTTTCCGAGTCCATCGTCACGATCGTCGCATTGTGGAGTACGGTCACTGTGTCGGTTTGAGTGTTCGCCGATTCCATCCTCTCGGTTTCTGATCGGTTCGAGAGACGACGGTTATGGGGAATGGCAAATAGTGACTCGGACCTCACAGTTGACCCTAACCATTTGGTTAATCGAAGCGAACCCAATTTATTTGTAAATAAAATTTTAGAGTTGAAATTAATAAACAAAATATTAAATATAATTAAATTTCTAAAAAAATAGAACGTGATATTTACTATTTTGTTTTTTTTGAAATGATTGTGACTATTAGAGTGTTTCCTTAAAAATTTTACTAAGTTATTTATTATTCTTTTAAAAAGTAAAAAAGTGATGGTACATGATCCGATAATTTATTATTATAAAATCTTAACCGATTCATAATCATAAAATTTGTAAACCAGAGAATGATCTCTCGATAAACACTTTTACATTTTCAATCTCTATTCAGTCGAGATTGTTGATTTCTATGCAACAAAGAAGGGAGTTGAAATTTCAAATTATAAATTTTACTTCACTTAAAATTTAAGACCAAACTATATAAAAATTATAAATGTAAGTGTATAAATTTAGTAGGGATAGAGAGATCAAACTTAATTTATAATGGTTCAACCTTGTATTTACGTTTACTCTTCTAACTCAGTAAAATAGGGTCTAACAATAGTTAGTTTCCACTATGTAATGAGATTTATAAAAGCAATGATAATATTTTAATGTTGACAATCTGTACCTTCCACCTTTAGAGATAATTTAATCAAACATTAATTAAATTCAAACCTCACACATCTAGCCTATTGACTCAAAAGAATATTTCTCATACTCTCCTTAAACTTGTGAGACTATATAAGATTTAAAATAATGGTTACGGAAGTGAAGAAATTGATCTGACAACTAGAATGCAAAGTAATCGTCAGAACTTTGTGATTAAGTAGACATTTTTAGGTTTTATTTTTTCTCAACTCAATGCTCGAATAAACTTTGTAAAAACTTTTGAACAAAGACTAATTATAGCTTTTTAAAGTCTACTTTGAATTGCATTTAAAACTCTCTTATATCGAGTTGATATATAGCTCTCAAAACCTCTTCAGAACTAATTTACATAAGAAAATCACAGCTCTAAATCATACTTTTTAAATCTACTTTGAGATTTAATATCTCACACCCAACACTTCAAAATTTATCTGTAAAATATGTTGTATAATCTCTGTATATAACTCTTAAAATCTCAAGAAGTAAGTCCCCAAAACTGATCACAAATATAAAGATATAAGACTGTAAAGTTGGCTCACTATCATACTTATTGCAGTAAAACAATCAGCTTAACTTCCTTTGAACTTAATTTTTTTTACTAAATTTTTTGAATTTTACTGTAATTATTTTTCAAATTCAAATACCAACAATCTCCAAGTGTGGAGAATTCAAATTTCATATAGTTTAGCCTTTGAAAAATTATAGATAGCAAAACCTCCCCTAAAGATTAGCTTTTAGCTCTCCAAATGATTTGAATTCGAATCTCCAATTTAAATAAGTTTAATAATCAAGTACGGCTCTCGATCTGTATTAAATATGTTGAGTTACATTTTGAAAATAGGATAAAATCATAATAGAAAAAATAGTTCTGACTTTCGATTGGTTCTACCTATCTTACTTCTACCCAAATTCTACGATAGTATTTTCTAACTAGTTCTATATTATGAAATTTTGTATAAATAAGTTTGTATTACATATTCTAAATGACTGCACAATTGGTAAATTCATTAATAACACATATTAGGGTTTTGTTATAATTAAAATATTAGGATTTAACAACAATTTTCTTAACAGAGATTTTTCTCTCGATCTAAGTCTTTTGGTGGAATACTCTCTTGGTCATTCTCCCTTTAGGCCATTACTTGGTAAAACCCTCTCGATTGATACCTTACTTATCCACTATCTACACACATTGCTTGGTCATTCCCTCTCGGCCCACTTGACCAACCAACCTCTTAACCTACCAACCTCTCAGTACTTTCAGTCATCATAAAAGTGATTCCTATTACACGATGGTCTAAGTCATGATTATGCAATAAAGAAAGAGATATGTGACAATTTTAAATATTCCTTAATCTCATACTAATCTATCATAATATCATTCAATAAAGAAGTAAATCTCTCGATAATTTGAACTTTCCTGGATCTCTGCAATAACGACTGAAACTTTTTCTATCTCATAGGACTCTGAATCTACAGGAAGTCTATGGTCATGATTCCTATAATTTTAGAAAATCTCCAACGATCTCTTCGCAAGGTAAGTAGGGTTTTTACACCCCTAAATGCATATGAAACTCGTCATACATACTATATACTATGTAGAGATAATCCGCTAGGTACGTAAAAAAAAAAAAAAAAAAAATCTGCTAGGTAGGCATGCTTTACTCTATAGATAGCACATCGAGACTATGTAAGATTCAAACTCTTCTAGTCTTTTATTCCTTTTATCACTCTTTCTGATTTGAATCTCAGAATTTACTTAATCAAAACCACCTTCAATGGGTTTTTGTAGGTATCCGCATCAAAGACGATCCAGCAAACTTGGCATCACCGGTTATGGAAGACAATTTACTATGAAGTCAAAATTGGCTCCAACAATAACTTAAAAAATTTTATATAATTTTAAATTAATCAAAAATCATAACAATATTTAAGAAAACAATTCATATCAAACTAAGATAAAAATTCTCAATTCAAAACTTAAAATAAAAAATTATGGGGAGATATTAAATAAAAAATTAATTTCTTAAAACACGATTTTTTTTTTTTTTTCGATCATAATTTTTAATCATCATCAAATGCAAGAATCATTTAGAAGCACGTGCCTAATGTAAGGAGATGTTGCAGATAGTGATAACGGAACATAGATTAAGAGACAAACATTTATATATGAAGTTACGCGAGATATGAAACCATATTTTCCTTGCAAAAAATTTAAATTCCTTGAGAAAAAGAAAAATATATTTTCCATTTTATTCAATTTAGAGAAATATGATAATTAAAAATAATTTTAATTGCAACAATTTTTTTTTTTAAATCAGCAAATATATATATGTATGTATGTTTAGGACCGGTGACATAAAAACATATAATTAAATTTTAATTTTAATTTAATTTTTTATCATTGTATTTTACTATGGGTACGAATTGATTCACAATTTTAACATTTGTTTTAATATTTTTCCATCACCAAAAGGGTGATTTTCTTTATAATATTAATATATATACAATTATTTTAGATTTATAAAATGTCATAGTACTATATGTGTATACATTTATTTATTTATTTTTACAACAATTGAACATATACTAACCAAATATATTGTATATTTTTTGAGATAAAATTAACAAACACATTTTATCAATACTCTGCAGAGGATAATTTACCAAAAATTATGAAATTTAATTATCTTTTGTGTTAATTAGCCTTTATACTATATTGTATAAAATTTTGGGCAGATATTTGCATTAAGATCATATAAAAAAAGAAAATAAATATTTTTATATTGAATATTTTACAACTCTCTTTAAAAATTTTGTTTCATAATTTTAATCTCATTTGAATCTTTTTTTTTTTTTTTTGACTTGGTAAAACAAAAATTGAGACAAGGGAAATTAATTGAATTTCTTATTGCTATTGCTATGAATCTCTTTAGTGTTAAAAGGAAATTTAGTGAGAAGATAAACAGTAATGTCATTTGCTTATAAGGCTATTTTATAACTCATAATTAAATATGTTATCACAACTTTGTTGCATTACTATCTATTTAATAAAGAATTTTAGTTCAAATCGGAACCCTGATAAGTTGAAATTTTGGTCTATGATAAATATTTGAATGTTTGAATTTTGTCCCCTCCCCGTTGCTAAAAAAAAAAAAAAAAAAAATTAAAATAAAAATCTTCTCAAATTTGATAACCTTAAAATTTCTTTAACAAAAATACTTTTATATTTAAACTTGTATAAATTTTTTTGATTATATATATGTGTGTATATATATGTATTATATATATATATATATATATATATTGATTTATTCTTAAAATCAATTGTTTTGACCAAGGTACTGTTTATTTTTACTAACTTCAAAAATTAGCCAAAATATGTATTAATAAACTAATATATAAATATTTGATGTAAAATTCATTTAATTTATTTAACATTATTCTTGATTTAGGCTACGTTATTGCTTCGTCCTTGCTTAAAATTTAAGTTGGCTTTGGAATTTAGCTTATATTCTTAAATTCTTATAAAACTTTAATTCAATTTGGATTCATAGTTCAAATTTTAGGTTAAGTACTAAAAGATGTAATAGTATTTCAGAGAGGATTCGAATTCACACACTATAATATAAAGATAGAATAGATAAATACTAGGAAGGCAAGAGTTGTTGTTCTATCAATCTTTTTTTTTATTAATTGGTATCTGAGTTTTGTTTGACTAATCTAATTCAAACACCCTAAAATCCATTTTAGGGATTAACTTTTTCAAATTTTTTTCTTTATTTTTAATCTCGAACTCAAGATATCTGATTAAGAAAATAGAATGACAAATCACTCAATCTAAAAAAGTCTAATTCTGATTTATTAATCTATTCAAGTTATTAAGACACTCTTGCACAAATAAAAGCACAAAGATAAATGCCCTTGACTCTAAATATTTCACTTACAATTAAATCTCGCACCCTAAAATTTACTAAAATTAAGTATCAGAAAGTATTCCACTAAAAATAGTGTTAAATCTTATTCCAAAAGAAATACATTCCCAAAGATCAGAGGCCAGCTTTTGTCGAGGATGACGCGGTAAGAAAAATATGCTGAGGATCTTATGGTTACTTTACTCATGGCAAGTCTTAAGGAACAGTTGAGTGACAACTGTCTCCTTTTTTATTCTGTGACGAGATTTTAATTTTTATTATAATAAAAAAAAAAAAGAAAAAAGAAAAATTTAATAACATCTGGATTTCATAAATTTTGACGTAAGAAGTTTAATTGGGGTCAACCACTTTGGTAAATATATATCCAATTTCCGCAGTTCATGAGAGTTCATTTTTTATTCATTTCTAAATGCCATTTAATTACTATTTATTTGTTTCAACAGGCAAAAAGGAGCGTGTGTGTGAGAGAGAGAGAGAGAGAGTTCTGCACAGTGTTTTTAAAATTGAACCGAATCGGTCGATTCGATCGTGAACCGTTCTATAGTCTGGTTCGATTTTCACTATTAAACCAGATGAAGTCAAATCTGGTTAAAATCGTTTAAAATTGATCAAAACCGATAAAACTGGTGAACCGTTCAAACCGGTCGAATCACAAATTAATGTAGTTCAACCATAAATCATTACACTTTATTAAAAAAGTATGTTTCTCATTTCTCTTTCATCTTTATTTATACACCTCTCTTTCTTTATTCTTTCTAATATTCATCTGATGTGGGATAAAAATGTAACATTTCTTTTATTTCTCTCTATATTCTATATCCATCCTATATTGGATAAAACTATTATGATATTTTATTTAACAATTAGACCGAATAATATTAGGATTCAAAATTTTTTAAAAATTATATCATTCAACTTATATTATACTAAAAATATAACACATGTATTTATTTCATAAAAAAAATTTCTCTTTGTTTTTACAAGCCATAATTTGATTTTTTTTTTTTAATTTTTAATTTACCACTTATTAAGTAAATTAATACAAGTACACTTAGTTTGTACATAATTTCTCTATATTTTAGAAATATTGTTTTATTTTTTCAATTATAGGTATGATTTAATTACTTTATTTTTACTTTTTTAATATTAATTTTATGAATGATTATTATAATTAATAAAGATAACATTATTTTATTTATTTAAATATATTTTTTTATAGAAATATATAAATTTTATTTTATTTTAAAATATATAACAAATAAATTATATATATGACATTACAATGATGTTATTCAGTTCGTAAAATGATCCGATCAATCTAATCAATAAATCATTAAATTTTTTAAGATTCGGTTTTAAAAACACCGATTCCCACTCCAAAAACTAAGAGACAGAAGGAAAATCTATGATTCCTCTTTTGCACGCAAATTGAGACACAATCGGTAAGTTTTGATATCCACTCTTATTTTATTTAATAAACCAAAATTATATCTTAATGAAAATCGAGAAATGGCATTCTCATTTGACCAATAATATAAAAATTGAAGACCGAAATCATAGATTTTAAAATTATCCCAAATTAGCTCTTACTCTTAGGCATATACTCCAACATTTCTTCATATGAGATAGAGGGAGACACTTAAAGAGTTAAGTGTAAGAGTGCTTTGTAACAAAATAACTTTAAAAAAATTTAAATTCTTAAAAATTCCCTGAAAAATGTATTTTCAAAAATAATCCAATTATATCGCATCTTCAAGACGTGACAATTCTCTTGTCTTCTTTGCTAGTTTGAGGGACGCCTGTGTGAGGACCAAGCCCTTTCTCTCCAATACAAAGAACCCTAAAATTTTCAATTGTTTTGGGCATGACATCAACGTACAACTCCACCACAATCCTCCCTTCCAATTCCCCTCCTTTGCTCACGTCTAAATAACACTTTGGATTCACCGTCTCTCTCTCTCTCACACTCAAAACCCTAATCCTTGCTCTTCTGTTTTTGAAAACAAACTCAACCCTCCCTCCCTCCCACTATCTCTCTCTCTCAAGCCGTACTTGGAGATTTCTGAGAAGTGATTGTGGTAGAGCAGTATGCAGAGTGATAGTTCAATGGAGGAATTTTTGAAGAGAAGAAAAGAATTTTTAAAGTATTTCGTGAGTTTGTCACATCTTAAAGATGCGACATATGTATGTTACATCTTCAAATCATAACATATCATGTCGCGTCTTCAAGACGCGACATATATGGGTGATTTCTAAAAATATATTTTATTGAGTGTTTTTTTAAGAATTTAATTTATTTTTTTTAAAAGTTATTTTGGTACCAAGATCAGGACGGGGAGAGAGAAGAATAAAAATGGAAAGAAAATGGGTTCTGGCTTTGTCAAAACCGAAAAGACTACGCCAGGTAAGTAAAATTATCCCAAACAAGCTTCCTTGATATTTCTACATGTCCAGCCAAACCATGTCAATGCATGGAAAGTAAACCCCTATTCTTCTTTCCAGGTAATCCCAGTCGACCCCACATGCAACTCTTGTCTATTTGAAGTCAAAGCCTGGATCATATGATCAAAACTTGAGAACCTAGAAAGCAGTGTATTATACATAGCGCTCCCTTTGGATCTCAAAATTTTACACTTAATGGCTGAATTCAAGCTTGGTGATGATGATGGTAAATTATACACCTGCAGAGACTGCAGAACCCCAATTGCTCTTGGTGATGATCTTATCTCCAAACAGTTTAAGGTACAATCTTCCAAATTGATTTTCTCTCTTTTTTTCCTTTTCAATTGATCAAATTGATATGCTGAGATTTTGGGGTCAATATCTTATCAATAAGGGGTTTCCATTTTCGACTTCTTGTATTTTTATTATTTTATGGATTATCATTAATCAATTATTTAGATTTTATTATTAGATTATTAAATAATATCAATTATAAAATATTATTTATATTATTGTATTACGTTAAGTCTTTGTAAATGAATAGTTTATGATGGGTTGCACTCTTCATATGTAGCGTCCCTATATTTATCTGATATAACCATCTCTTCAGTTGTCCCATTATCCGTGGAGATTAATTTTAGATTTCAAAAAAAGAGCTGTCATCTTCTCTGATCCTTTAAAACCAAAACGTCACCTTTTTCATACATAAGATGAATCATTTATTGGTGTCAAGTACATAATTTCATTACCTATTATTTTATCGACTTTACGTCTAAAATTCGATCCAGGTGATTTGTAAATTTTTCATCATGATCTATAAAATTTTAACTTCATTTTAAGAAAACAAATTGTAATCGGTAACCACTAGGATTCACCATTTTGTACTTTACTCTGTATAAAATAACCTTTCTTTTAATGATAAATCATAAGTATAAAATAACCTTTCTTTCAATGATAAATCATAAAATCACAAACGGCTACATATTTCCGCTGTTCTGTTATTTCAATGGTAAAATAGTTAAAAGGAAAAAAGCGGGTTTTGTGATTCATATTAAATACATATGCAAGAAGCAAAGAAAAATATGCCAACAAATAGGGCAAAGCAACCAATACATAATTATACATCAAAAACAGGGGACACGAGCCTTTGCTTTTGCCTAGGAAAAACAATGACATGAAGCAACTACGATAGACCAGTCTAGAAAAAACCAGAGCCAACCTAAAGAACACCCGCAGCCGTACTAAAGTTCTCAACAGGAAGCAGTGATCCAACCACCTGAACTCCTCCAAAAGGGAGAACCTAATTAGGCAAGTAGGCGACAAATTGTAAGCACCTGAAAATGTTACATTTGAAAAAAGTAAAGAGAAATTTATCATTCCTTTTTTTTACCTCATTGTAGATGTGTGAACCTTGCATCTCGAAGAAGCATGTCACGGACAAAATACAACTCTTTCAGAACATTGCTGATGGTCATTCTTTCTTGAGGGGACTCCATAGAGCAACCAATTCCAATCCTGATTAATGAGAACACGCACTCCATTTTGCAGCTCTTGCCGGTGCCATACACAAGGATAGGATCCACAACATCTATGATCCGGTTTGGCAATGCCATAGTAGCGAATTTGTGAAGATTAAGTGCATCAGAAAACATGGTATCAGTGGGTCGTTTGGCTGTGATCATCTCCAATAGTAAGATCCCATAGCTGTAAATGTCCCCCGCTATTGTTTTATCACTTCCTAGACCATACTCTGTTTGATCATTTCACATATTACCAGAAATATGTATATCTAAAGAAAAAAAAAGTACTTCTCCAAACCAAAATAAGTGATTAAAGAGCAATGATTTTGGTGTACTGGTACATGCTGTGGTGCATGAAACTAATTATGTATGCGATTGCTCGATGAATGAAATGATTTCATTTTATATCAATCTAAGTGGGTACAGTTTTCCTGGACAACATTTAGATAACCCTTTAATTTCTCACAGTGATTCAAAAGAAAGCATACTTTAAAAAAACCAAACTTAAGGATTGAGAAGTGCACTTACCTGGAGGAGCATAACCAATTGTCCCCCTTAATCCAATTGAGCTACTTTGGCCATCATTTCCTTCTGGAAGTAGGAACCTTGCCAATCCAAAATCTGCAACATGTGCAGTCATGTCATCATCCAAAAGAATGTTGCTCGGCTTTAGATCACAATGGACAATTGGACTCCCACATTGGTGATGAAGATAACTGAGCGCACAAGCTATATCAATTGCAACATTAACTCTTTGTAGAATGTTTAGATGCTGAATCTCAATATGATTGCTATCTGTTCGAGGAGAAGGATGCAGCCGATTCTCTAAACTTCCATTGGTCATAAACTCATAAACCAAAGCCTTGAAATCATTCCCCTGCAAATCAATGCTTGAGCAAGTTGTAATGATCTTTACAAGATTTCGATGCCTAATGTTTCTCATGGCTTCACACTCAGCTAGGAAACTCTTGAAAGCTCCATGGCATTGAATGTTGAAGACTTTGATTGCAACAGAAGTACTAGATTCCCCGAGTATTCCTCTGTATACAGTTCCAAAACTTCCCCTGCCAACCATATTTTCCAAGGAGAAGCCATTTGTTGCCTTCAGGAGACTTCTGTATGACACTTTCAAAAGACTTTCGCCTAAAAGTGCCATAGATGATGGTTGCCTTTTTAGCTTCGCTCGTCTTCTATATTGACAAAGCAGGAAAGATGACACCACAAATGCAATGAATATTACACCTCCTATCAATATTAGCACCATACGACCATGCAATACCTTTCTTTTCCTTGAGCCATTGGTTGTGTTACATTTAGGCAGAAGTAGGTCGCTTATTCCACCACAAAGCCTATAATTTCCAACCAAAGATACTGCACTTGTGTTTAGGAAAACACCCTTCATTGGAACCTCGCCTTCGAAGTTATTGAAAGATAAGTTTAGACTGTTTAGGAAAAATGATTCTAGAAATTTTGGAATGTGACCCGATAGATTGTTACGAGAAAGGTCAAGGTTCTCAATGCCTCTCAAAGAACTTAATGACTCAGGAATAGATCCGTTGAATAAGTTCTCTGATAGGTATAAATCTACAAGACTAGTGCAACTACGCAAGGTGCTCGGAAGCTCGCCTGATAAATGATTCTTCGATAAATAGAACCCAGCCAAGTGACCCAGATTTCCAATCTCAGAGGGTAAGGTGCCAACAAGTTGATTTCCAGACAAATCTAAAAAATTTGATAGTGCCGGAATATCAAATATTTGTTTTGGTATGGACCCACCAAGATTGTTCAAGGAAAGATCCATTAGGATCAAATGTCCACAATTACCCAACTGTGGTGGTATGTTTCCTTGTAATGTGCTGTTGAATAAATAGAGTTCATTAAGTAATGACAAGTTTCCTATAGAAGCTGGAATCTTCCCAAAAAGTTTGTTGGACCCAAGAGACAAAATTTGTAAACTCTGAAGCTTACCAATCTCTTCGGGTATTGGCCCAACCATATGATTAAATTGCAAAGACAACACAGTAAGGTTAACAAGGTTACCTATCTCTGGATGGATAAATCCAGATATTTCATTTCGTCCAAGGTTCAAATAAGTCAATGTGGAGGAGAGATTGCCGATTTCTTTTGGCAATATCCCAGCTAGTTGGTTGGCTTGTAGCTCTAATTCTTCCAACTTAGTACAATTTGAAAGAGATTTGATGAAGTTCATACCACCGGGCTCTCCTCCTAAGCCAGTAAAGGCAATAGCAACTTCTCTCAAATTTTGTAGGCCTCCAAAATCAACCAAAATTTCTCCAATAAAATTGCAGTATCCCAATTCAAGATCTTCAAGATGAGTTGCATTGGATAATGAGATTGGAAGTGGACCACTAAAGCGGTTCTGTTGGATTTGAAACAATTCAAGATTAGGAAGTGTGAGGCCAATGTTGGAGGGAAGTGTGCCATGAAAATGATTTTGGGCAATGTCAAATAGGGTAATAGAAGATAAGTTATATATGGATGTAGGGATCATACCTTTAAGCTCATTGAAACCGAGTCCAAGAGATTTTAAATTTCTTAGACGACCCAAAGCTTCTGGAATTGTCCCTCCCAACTTGTTTTCTTCCAGATATAAGTATTTGAGTGATGTGAGGTTTCCAAGAAAGGGACTTATGCCTCCTGTTAAATTGTTTGCAAAGAAATGGAGGTCAGTGAGTTTTTGAAACTGGCAAAGCTCCTTTGGAATTTCGCCTATTAACTTGTTATGGGACATTCTTAGCTCTATTAGGTTGGTGCAATGAGATAGAGTACCAGGGATATTCCCTCCAAAGGAGTTATAACTTAGAACCAAATGGTTCAGCCTGCGCAAATGACCAAGTTCAGGAGGGATTTGGCCGTGGAAACTATTGTGGCTTAGGTTGAGCATCTTAAGGAAGCTTAAGTTCCCTACATGAGGAGGCAACAAACCACCCAAACCACTTGAAGTCAAATTCAAAACAGTGACCCTTACATGTCGGCGAGAGCATGTCACACCCTCCCACTTGCAAAAGTGCATGGAATTATTCCAAGAGCTCATCACCCCTAGAGGATCATAAAGAATTCTCTTTTTAAAGGCCAGCAATGCGTCGCGATCACTGCTGTTTGTGTGCTGCATGGCCACGGCCAATGACTTTGTCTTAGTTTTGTGGAGAATTGAGGTGTTGAGGAAGCATAACAAGAGTAAAAATGTTTGCATCTTCTTACCTACGCAGAGTACATTAAAGCAGCTCATCTCTTTATGTATCAAGAAAGTTAATTAGCTCTTCCTTCCCGTTATTCGTAGATGATGGTTTTAAATTCCGATCCTCATGGAGATAAGGATTGACTTCTCAAGTCAAAAAGTAAACAGTCCTCAAGTCAAAAAGTAAACAGCCAGACTTTGTTTTGCCCATTGTGAGGGTTTTGTGAATGAAAATGACACAGATACAGAGATTTTGTCAAAACAACTCAACCAAGCTATCTAACTCAATTAGAGAGGTGATCCATTTTCAGCCCTCTTGAACTTCGACAAGACCACTCATGTTTGGCCCATTTTTGATGTAACTTTTGAAGTATTGAGTCGAGTTTTCTTTAACTCCACGTGGGAAGTTGCTGTACGCAAAGCTCATGTGGTGGGTGAGTTATGTAGCCATCAACCGTGTGGATCGAGATTCCAAATTAATAATACTCATGTCCCAGCTATGACTTGCTCTATCAAGTCCTCTGTCGTGTTCCTAAGAAAACAATCTCACTACAAGAAAAGAGATTTTCAACGACAAAAATCATAAAAATCTATCGTTATTAGTGACAGATTTGAGATGAATTAATGATAAAAAAATCAACGACAGATTTTTCTGTCATTAATTTTTCCATAGATAAATCTATCATAAAAATTAGTGACGAAAATTTTTTTTCGCTAATCCATCACTAAAATTTTTCTAGACAAATTAGCAACGAATTTAACGATGGAAAAATCTGTCGCTAATTTTTCCGTGGTTAATCCGTCGCTAAAACATGAAAAAAAAAATTTTTTTTGTTAAATATAATTTTTTGTTTTTATTAAATATAATATTGTATTTTTATTAAATATAATTGTGTATTTTTATTAAATTTAATTTTTTTCATTTTTATTAAATCTAATTTTATATTTTTATTAAATATAATTTTTTGTTTTTATTAAATATAATTTTTTATTTTTATTAAATATAATTTTATATTTTTATTAAATATAATTTTTTGTTTTTATTAAATCTAATTTTGTATTTTTATTAAATATAATTTTGTATTTTTATTAAATATAATTTTGTATTTTTATTAAATATAATTTTTTGTTTTTATTAAATATAATTTTGTGTTTTTATTAAATATAATTTTTTGTTTTTATTAAATATAATTTTGTATTTTTATTAAATATAATTTTGTGTTTTTATTAAATATAATTTTGTATTTTTATTAAATATAATTTTGTATTTTTATTAAATATAATTTTGTGTTTTTATTAAATATAATTTTGTATTTTTATTAAATATAATTTTGTATTTTTATTAAATATAATTTTATATTTTTTAAATAAAATTTTATGTTTTTATTAAATAAAATTTTATATTTTTATTAAATTAGGGTATTGTATTTTTAATATTGAAAATTACAAATAAAGTATAGAAATAGAAAAAAAATAAACTAATAACACAAATGTGATGGTGACATGGTGATTAAGATTCTCTAGTTCTCTTTCTCACACTCGGGTTCGAATCGGGGTGAGAGTATATTTTCAACAAATTAAAAGCTGGGGCATGGGCGGGATCGTGCGAGGTCGGGCGGGCGTCCAGACTTGTGCACTTAGGTTTGCTCTTTACTTACTTTTCCGTTGCAAATTAGAAATAATTTAAAAAAATATAAAATTGCTCTTTACTTCCTTTTCCGTCGGTAATTAGGAATAATTTTAAAAAATATAAAATTAAATTAGAGACGAAAATTTTCCGTCGCTAATATTTTCAGCGATGAAAATTTGAGTATCAGCGACGGATATTTTTATCATTAATACCCATTTTTCTGATAGTGTCTAATGATAATAATTCTCTTCAAAAGTCAAGTCCTCTATCATTTTCATTCTATTTAGGGGTGCAAATGGTTCGGGTTAAACTGTTGACCCGAACTGAATCGAATCGAAATTTTCAATTTGGTTTGGTTTTTTTCTTAAAATAAAAAATTTCGGTTCAAACTGAACCAAACTGAAATTATTTAGATTCTGTTTCGGTTTAATTTTTTAAAATCAGTTCGGTTCGGTTTGAACCGAACTAGTATTTTTTAATATTTTTATATTAAAAAATCTAATTTAATTAATTTTTTCCTTATATTTTTGTAATATTCAAATGATGGATTAAATTATATTATTTTTAAAAAAATATTATTCATAAGAATATTTTTCTCTATAATTATTCTTGATATGGTTTAAATAACAAATATTATTTTAAAATTTAAACTAATTTAAAACTATTGTTAGAATTAAAACCGCCTAAATAGTTCTAAAAATATTATATTTGGAGAAAAGAAAAGAAAACTCATATGTCTTTTACACATTTATTGTAAATGGTATTTCTTTATACCTAAAAAAAAAAAACGACAAATGAAAAAAAAAATTCAGTTTAAACCGAATCAAATCAAATCAAATCAAATCGAATTTTTTTGGTTCGGTTTGATTTAAACCGAATTAAATTTGGTTTGATTTTCAGTTTAAATTTTTTTAAAATTTTAATTTTCGATTCGATTCGATTCATTCGCTAAGCCAAACCGAATCAAACCATTCACACCCCTAATTCTTTTGACTCGAAATCTCCAAATTGCGGGCATACTTCCACCTAAGCGAAGATAATTCTAGATATTTTTGAATAAAAATAGAATTTAAATATCTTTTGTCTTATAGAAAGATTTTTTTCATATCTTGACTCGAGAAATCAATCTTTGGCTCCATGAGGATCTATATTGGGAATGAAGTGAAGGCAGAGCCAAACATTAAAATATATTTAAATTCTATTTATACCTATATTTTTACCCAAAAATATTTATGTTCTATATTTTCTTGACAAAACATATTTTCTTTTCTTTTATTTTTTTCTCTCTAGATAAATATCTAGAGAGGAAGTATATAAAAGGAGTATTAGGTGTTGTGCTGAATTTAAAATTTAATAAATGGTAGAGTATCATGGCCCACAATTGGGAGCAACCCTGGCAAAATAATAATAATAATAATAATAATAATAATAATAATAATAATAATAATAATAACAACAACAAGTAGATAACCAGTTCATTTACTGAATGCCCCCGATATCAATTGATATAAAAATAAATTCTATATCTACTGGCATTAAAAAGACTAAAAAATAGAAAAAAGTGTTATAAATGATATGTATTTATTGTGGATGTCTATTCATATGAGTGACTTTTCAAATGGATGAACATATTCAGAAATAACCATCGGCTTTTGGATTACTCTTTAATGATATGACAACTTTTGACTTTTGAGTACATTTGTGATCATTAAATTTTAGGTTACCATATTAAATAGTAGTACCTTTTCATTATTTTTTAAAGTGCCTATAAATAAATATCTTTGTAATCTCATGATGGACAATCAAATAGAGAGAAATAAAATTATTCTTCTCTCATTCTCTTTAAATTCTTTCTATTTTTTTTATATTTCATAATACGTTATCAGCACAACTTTTGCTCAAATTTTATACAAGCTCAATGTCACGATCATCTTCGATAATCACAATTTTGTAAGTCATGCCAAATTTTATCCTTTATTTAATCTGATATCTATTGGGATTCCTGATCTCGGTGATCTATTTGTTTATAATACTATGATATTCTTATGTATGTATAGTGAGAGATCAACAAAAACGAAGAGTAGCCGGTGTGTTTGTTGCTTATGTTCGTTTCTGTGTCCTTATGTATATAATCTCTCGTGTCAGAAAATCTGTTTTACTGTGATCTTTCATGGAAATGGTCCTACATTGAATCTTGCCATTTGAAATAAATTGAATATAGCTCAAAGAATACTTTCTTAAGAAAAGGAAAAGCAAGCATTATATTATGTGTGGACAAGGTTATAAATGGTGAATAAAAACTTATGATAAAGTCAACAGACAAAGGCTCTCCTCTTAGCAAGAGCGGAAGCATTAAAATTAGCCTGCATACACTATATTGAGCCTTTTATGACACCCTCCAGATGAAATGATTGGCAACTTCAGAGTGGTGCAATTTGATACACTTGATAGCCTCTGGACTTGTCCAATTGGGTAGTGTGTTGTGGCCTTGCGGTGTGGTGACTGGAGAGTCAAGAAGCCTTTTGTCTTCGTTTTTTTCCCAAGTGTGATAAATAATTAATATTAAAGTTAAATTAGATGTTTTTGGTTTATCTATCATATCAAATATCTGGAACCTTTTAAAACGGGTTGGAAACTATAAAGCTCATGGTTTAGTTACTTGTGCATTTGCTTTGTTCCTTTGCTTTATTATAAGAAAATGTTCATATAATAGTTGCTGTTATTTTTTTTTTAGTATCTAATAAATTTTTTAGGATATTGTCACTTATAGTATTTTCTTAATAACACCTATATACTCTAATTTATTTATTTTTGTGCTTATGTGTTAGTATTTTATGGCAAATCTCACCAAACTTGAGTTTGTGGCTCTCCACATTTCGAAAAAAAAATACTTATCATGGATCCTTGATGCTGAAATTCATTTGAATGCAAATGGACTCGGAGAAACAATTAAAGAAAATAATAAAGAGACTTTGCAAAATCGAGCCAAGGCAATGATTTTTCTCCGTCACTACCTTCACGAAGATTTGAAAATCGAGTATTTGACAGTAAAAGATCCACTTGAATTGTGGAAATGTTTGGAAGAAAGGTTTAACAACCAAAAAACAGTAATACTTCCTAAAACTCGTTATGATTGGATTCATTTGCGATTCTAAGATTTAAATATGTGAGTGAATACAAATCAACCGTTTTTAAAATCAGTTCTCAATTAAACTTATGTGGAGAAAATATTACTAATTATGATATGTTAGAGAAAACACTCTCCATTTTTCATACCTCGAATATGCTCCTACAGCAGCAATATCGAGAGAAAGGTTTTAAGAAATATTCTGAACTAATTTCTTGTTTGCTTTGACTGAACAAAATAACGAGTTATTAATGAAAAATCATGATCTCGTCCAATTGGCTCTATTCCATTCCCTGAAGTGAATGCGACAACTCACAATAATTCTGGACGTGGACGAGGATGTGGAAATGGTCGCGGTCGAGAACGAGGTCGTGGTAGTGGTCGTGGTCGTGGTAGTGGCCGCAGCTGGAATGTTTACCGTAATGATCATACAAACTACCAGAAGTGGAAAAGTAATGAGAAAAAACAAGAAAAAGGTGGATCTAGTCAGAATGTTGAGAATAAATGCTAGTGATGTGGGGTGATTGGACATTGGTCATGTCGTACGCCAAAGTATCTTGTTGAGCTTTATCAAGCCTTGTTGAAGGAAAATGATAAGAATGTGGAGGCAAATGCCTTATATCAAAATAATGACCCTAATAATATTTTTGAGGGCCTTGAAAATTTGCCTCAATTAGAAGTTGGTGAATTTCTTGAGAATGCTGAATATGGTGATTTTAATTAATGTAATTATTTTTATTTCTCAATATTTATAATAAATTCAAATTTATTGTTTGTTTGTTTATTTATTTATTTATTTATTGTTTTTTGAAGACCTATGGAAATTATTGGATCAAAGATCGAAAATTAGGATCTCTGTCTTGTAGACAATGCAATTACACACGATTTTCAAAAATAAAAGATATTTCTCTCATCTTATCATGCAAAAACAAAATGTAAATACTATATCTGGTAGTTTAATCTTAATCGAAGGCTCTGGAAGAGCAAACGTTTTACTACTAGGAGGAACAAATTTTTTGATCAGTAATGCATTATTTTCACCTAAATCCTACTGAAATTTATTAAGTTTCAAAGATATTCGCCTCAATGGCTATCATATAGAAACAATTAATGTGGAAAATAATGAGTATTTGTGCATTACTAATGTTAAAATGGGACATAAACGAGTTTTAAAAACACTATCTATCTTCTTTTCGGGTCTTTATTATACATACATTAAACCAATTGAAATAAATGTTATAGTAAACTAGAAGTTTACTAGTTAAAATGAATTCCTTTTATGGTATGATATATTGGGTCATCATGGATTTGTAATAATGCAACGAATTGTGGAACATTCTTCCAGGCATCCATTGAAAAACCGGAAGATTCTTCAATTGAATGAATTCTTATGTGTTGCATGTTATCAAGGCAAATTAATGGTAAAACTATCATCAAGTAAGATTGAGTTTGAATGTCCTACATTTTTAAATCGAATTCAATGTGATATATGTGGACCGATTCACTACCATGTGGATCATTTAGATATTTTATGGTTTTAATAGATGCATCTACAAGATGGTCACATGTGTGCTTATTATTAACTCGGAATCTGGCGTTTTCGAGATTACTTACTCAGATAATTCGATTACAAGCACAATTTCCTGATTATCCTATCAAAACAATCCGCCTTGATAATGCTGAAGATTTTACGTCTCAAGCATTAATGACTATTGCATGTTTATTGGTATAAATGTTGAACATCCTGTTGCTTATGTTCATACCCAAAATGGTCTAGCAGAGTTATTTATTAAACGCCTTCAATTAATAGCGAGACCATTACTTTTGAAATCCAACTTCCCGTTCATGCTTGGGGACATGCAATCTTACATGCAGCAACACTAGTTCGCATCCAACCTATTAGTTCTCAAGCTTCCCCTTTCTAATTGGTATTTGATAGAGAACCTAATATCTCTCATTTATGAACTTTTAGGTGCGTAGTTTATGTCCCTATTGCTCCCCCTTATAGAACAAAAATGAGGTCTCAAAGTACATTAGGCATTTATATTGGTTATGATTCTCCTTCCATTATCAAATATCTTGAATCCATGATAGGAGATGTTTTTATTGCTAGATTTCTTGACTATCGGTTTGATGAGACATTTTTTCCAACCTTAGGGGGCGATAATACTAGAAAATGAAAGATGGAAAAAGAGATTACTTGGAGTAATCCATCCTTATGCCATTTTGATCCTCACACAAAACATTGTGAACTTAAAGTTCAACGAATTATTCATTTACAACAGATTACAAATCAATTGTCAGATAATTTTTCTGATCCAAAACGAGTAACAAAATCACATGTTCTAGCAGAAAATGCTCCTATCAGAATTGATGTCTCTGAAGGACCCCTCCCAACAAATGAACCTAAACCATGCCTGAAGCGTGGAAAGCCAATAGGTTCTAAGGATAAAAACCCTCGAAAGAAAAGAGGAACAAATGAACAAATCGATCGTATAGAAAAAGTAAATAATTCGATCCAAAAAGAAAAACTTCTGGAAGAAGTTGAAATAGATAATCAAGAAATATCGATAAATTACATTTCTACAATGAAGACATGGGATCGAACAAATACAAATATTGATGATATATTTGTATACAATGTGGCAATTGATATTTTGAGTGAAAATGAGGACTTTAAACCCACAACTTTAAAGGAATGTCAATCAAGAGAGGATTGGCCAAAATGAAAGGAAACAATTCAGACAGAACTAACATCTCTCTCAAAATGTGAGGTTTTGGGGCCCATTGTCAAAACACCTGAAGGTGTTAAACCAATATGATATAAATGGGTATTCGTACAAAAAAGAAATGAAAAAAATGAGATTGTGCGATATAAAACTCGACTAGTTGCACAAGGCTTTTCGTAAAGACCTGGGATTGACTATAAAGAGACATATTCTCCTATAATTGATGCTATTACTTTTCGTTATCTTATTGGTTTAATAGTACAAAAAAGACTTCATATGCAGATGATGGATGTCGTTACAGCATATTTATATGGTGATCTAGATAATGACATATACATGAAAGTCTCAGAAGGATTAAAGATGTAAGAAGCATGCAATTCTCGAGAATTATTTTCTATTAGATTACAAAGATTTTTGTATGGTTTAAAACAATCTAGATGGATATGGTACAATCGTCTTAGTGAATATTTGTTGAAAGAGAGTTATACAAATAACCATATTTGCCCATGTGTTTTTATAAAGAAGTACGGATATGGTTTTGTAATAATTGTTGTTTATGTTGATGACTTAAATATTATTGGCACTCCTGAAACTATCTCAAATGCAATAAATTATTTAAAGAAAGAATTCAAAATGAAAGATCTTGGTAAAACTAAATTTTGTCTCGGCTTGCAGTTTGAGTACTTAAAGAATGAGATTTTTGTCCATCAATCAACTTATACTGAGAAAGTTTTAAAATGATTTAATATAGACAACTCATACCCATTAACCAACCCAATGGTTGTTCGATCACTTGATATACAAAAGGATCCTTTCCGTCCTCGGGATGACAATAAGAAGATTCTTGGTCCTGAAGTGTCATACTTAAGTGCAATTGGTGCTTTAATGTATCTTACTAATAACACCCGACCTGATATTGCTTTTACTGTAAATTTATTAGCAAGATATAGTTCTGCTCCAACCAGAAGATATTGGAATGGAATTAAACATATTTTTCGATATCTTCGTGGAACGATTGATATGGATCTATTTTATCATTATGAATCAAATGCACAACTAATTGGGTATGCAGATGCAAGATATTTATCAAAACCACACAAAGTTAGGTCACAAACAGGTTATGTATTTATATATGGTGATACAGCAACATCCTAGAGATCTATGAAGCAAACTATAACTGCTACATCATCAAATCATACTGAAATAATTGCAATTCATGAGGCAAGTCGTGAATGTGTATGGCTCAAATCAATGACTAATCATATTCAAGAATCATGCGGTTTGTTAATAAACAAGAAGACTCCAATGATACTTCATGAAGATAATGCAGCTTGCATAACCCAGTTAAAAGGTAGATATATCAAAAGTGATAGGACGAAACATATCTCCCCAAAATTATTTTTCACACATGATTTACTACAAAATGGAGATATTGATGTACAGAAAAATTCAATCAAGCGAGAATCCTGCAAATTTATTCACAAAAACATTATTTACTATGGCATTTGAGAAGTTGATCCATAAGATTGGAATGCGGCATTATAGAGATATTAAGTTATGTCTTTAACAAGAGGAGTATTGTATCGAAATATATGTATAAAGAAGGATGTACTCTTTTTCCTTTACTAGGGTTTTTGTCTCACTGGGTTTTTCCCTAATAAGCTTTTAACGAGGCCTATTTTTTATACAATAGACATCCAAGGGGGAATGTTATAAATAATATGCATATATTGTGGATGTCTATTCATATGAATGACCCTTCAAATGGATGAGCATATTCAGGAATGACTATTAGTTTTTGGGTTACTCTTTAATGATATGACAACTTTTGGCTTTCGGATACATTTGTGATCATTAAATTTTGGATTACCATATTAAATAGTGGTGCCTTTTCATTATTTCTCAAAGTATCTATAAATAGATATCTTTGTAATCTCATGATAGACAATGAAATATAGAGAAATAAAATTATTTTTCTCTTATTCTTTTTAAATTCTTTCTATTTTTTTATATTTCATAATAAAAAGAACCACCTTTAGAGAGGACTTGAAAAGCTATTTTTAGGAAACTTGACCATAATGCCCTACCTTGAACAATAAACATCAAAAATTTCAACTTATTTTGTATTCACAAAAAATTTTAAAATTTATCTATCTCTCTCTCTTTCTCTCTCATCTTCTTGGAACCAAGCAATCATATATATTTTTTTGTAGAATTCATTTCCAAATCCAAATTTTGTCAATATTCTTTTTAGTATACTTCCCTAAAAATTGGTTCAAATTCTCACTTTGATCTCCTATATAAATATATGTTGACCATACCACCCACCTCACCTCTCTCTGTCTCTGTCTCTGTCTCTCTCTCTAGTGAAACTCGCGTACTCTTGCTTCTTCCTTTTTGACTGAAATTGTGAACCTCTCTCTCTCTCCCCCCCCCCATCCTCACAAACTAAAACTTGTGAACATTTTACTTTTGCTTGCATGACCCTCAGTGAAAGGCATGAGAACTTGTAACCATGTTCTTGGATGAACCCAAGTGGAAGGCATGAGAATTTGTAAGCATCAGTAAGAATACTTATTTGATTATTAGATTTAGTTAGGGGATGTATGTTAGCTGCCTACGGATTTCCCTAAGCCAAACATGAGCTCTAGCTTACCAATATCAGCCGGCATACTTGTGAATATGACGTTGAATATGGAAATATGACCCACCAATATGTGAATATGACGTTGAATATGGAAATATTATCAGGTTTATTATTGAAGATAGGTCTCTTAATGATATTTTTTTGATACCCAAAGAAACTCAAATCTGAACGCTTGATTAAGGAACGAAGTATCTTTCCTATCACATCAACAAACCATGAATGAAAAGTAATATACATAGAAAACCCAATAAAACATGATAACATGATACCAAGAGTGGACTCTACTACTTTAAAAGTATGTAAATAAAATTGCATAAATAGAAAATTTGAAAAGTGTATCAGGCAATCTGAGAAAATATAAATAAATAAAATTATATGAAAAGAATGCCTAACCATTAGCCAAATTATCCCGAATCGTGAAAATGCATCATCCTTTAGCCAAGGTGTAGTGATCGGAGAAAAGAAAAATAAACTTCCATCCATATGGTTGAAAAATGCAATTGCTCGGACAAATAAAAATATATACCATCATATAAAAGACAAATCAGAACAATTCAATTAAAATTTAAAGTTTTTTTTTAAAATATTACTTATTCCTAACCCTTTGACCCACCCATATAAATCTGTAACCCTCAAAATCTTTAAATCAGAAGCTCGAAAGTGTTTAGACAAGTTTTAAAATTTGTACAAACGTTCTTTAAAAATAATTTAAAAAATAAGAATTATTAAAATATTTGAAAAAGAATGATAGTTTTCATGAAATAATTCACAAAGAGATGAGATTTGAGAAATAATCTCAAAAAGGGATAACAACTTTCAAAATGAGTTCCCATGCTAGGATTTTGAAAAAAAGTTGATTGGTCAAGGACTTTCCGATGACAACAAGCTACTCGAACTTGGATGCTGAAAAGGGCATAAGAGTGTTTTTAAATCGTTAGATATTTTTACCATCGATGATATTCGAAAAACATGGAGGAAGAATAGAATGAGAGAAAAAACTGAGATTGAGACAACTTATAACTCAATGACACTTTTTAAAGTTATAACCATACTTGGGGATAAAAATTTATTATTGATGGGACATGGTCAAAAACCCAAATTAAAAGAGAAGATTATCAAAAAGTCTACTAAGGACACTTACAGATCAACATCCAACAATCGAATGATAATCTATCCGAAAGGTCTCAGTCGTCCGGATTGACCTACCAAACGATAGGGTCTTAGTCGCCCCGTTAACCGAACATAACTCACAGAACAAAGATAATCATCCCAATCGGGCAAACAGATATCAACTCTTCAATTGGACGGGTCATGAAAATCCCTTAATTGATCGAGCGACCGAACGTTGTGTAACACCCCTAACAATTCTAAAGGAAGTTTATAATTCTCTTAACTTTAGTCTCCTATTTCATAACAGTAAATCTCGGATCTTTCAAGTAAGGAAAATACCTATCCCGAAAAAGGTAGTTCTACCGATAAATGAGGATCGTAATCAACTCATAATATTAACCTCCGAGATTCCCAGAACAGTTCGATAAGAAAGGTATGGTTAAAGTCTCTTAGCGGCGCATGTCTCTCAGAGGTATAAGTTATCCCAAAAACTCTTAGAACGGGGTATGCTCTCTAAACCTAACACTCTAGGCACACTGATTACAGAGAAAAACATGCCCTCAATTCTCAATTTATTTTTTTCAATCGAAAACTGTTCTGTACTAACTTGAGCGTTGGAACCTCCTTGTCGGAGCACTCACTGGCAGTTTTTGCAGATGTATCCACCCATTAACGACTATTGTTTGGGTCAAGAAGGAGTTGGTATCTGTGAAGTCATAACCCACCTCCAACAGATTGGCGTCATCTGTGGAAATCAGACCAGAGTAGTTTTTGTTGTTATTCTAACAATCATGCCTCCGAAAACTAGAGCATCCTCAAAAGTCGCCTCTCTTGCCGAAGGGCATACCGCCACACTTTCCTTAGTCGTTCCTCCTGCGATGCCTGATTATGCCACTCGCGATCAAGCAGCTCCCATGGGACCGCCTTGTCAAGGACAGGCCTTACAACCTGTAATCCCCATCCAACCCATTGTCGACCCTATCCCAGAGCAAGTCAATCGCCTCCAAATGGAGAGACTGGAGTCCAAACTTCAGGATGTGAGTAGACAATTGGATGACGTTAGCCGCACCCTCAGGCCTGAAGTCCAATCCTCTGTTGGTGGATTTAGACATCCTCAGCGACGACCGTCACCCTTATGTGGCGAAACATCTGAAAACTCCAGACCAGTCTCTGACGATCTTCAAAAGCAGGTCGAGCAACTGGTAGCTGAGGAACTAAAACGGGCTAACCCTCAGGGAGACCAAATTCCCTCTTACACTTACGCTTCACCATTTGACCCCAAAATCTCCTCAGAGCCTATGTCTCGCAACGTGCTCCTGCCCCCATGAAGATATACAACGGGACAACAGACCCCCCGAGATCATGTGGCCCATTTTATAATTGTAATGATCTCCAAGGACATGCCTGACGCAGCCATGTGCAAATACTTTCCCACTACTCTTTCAGAAAATGCACTCACTTGGTTCAGTTTTCTCCCACTGTTGAGTATAAAGACCTTCTCTCAATTACGCGAATAGTTTGAGTCACACTTTTGATAAGCAGGGGGGTCAAGAGGAAGTCCACTGGCTTGTTATCACTGCACCAAGATAAAAAGGAATCCCTAAGGGATTTCCTGGAAAGGTTCAAGGAGGAGATGATGAGGGTCCCTTCTTTGAATCATTCAATCGCACTGGCCGCGCTATTAACAGGTCTACAACCCTCTGATATGAAGGTGTCTATCACGAAGAAACCCCCTGCTATCATCATTCATGCTCGAGCTGAGAAGTATATTGATGTCGAGGACGCCGAAACGTCCAATCATAGAAGAAATCGGTCCACCCGTAAAGAATGGAACCAGCACCTCCGGAGATCTTCGCCCAGGAGGAACTAAGCAAAAACTCCTCCGAGGAGGAGGTACAACAATTACACCCCGTTGAGTGAAATCCCTGGCCGGGTCTTAACCCTCATCAGAGACAAGTCATACATTTGATAGCCTCCACGATCAACCGAGGATGACTCCAACAAGGATAGAATAAAATACTGTCACTTTCATCGTGACTACGATCATATGACCGATAATTGCAAGAAATTAAGAGACAAATTGGAATTTCTAGTACGTGAAAGGAGGCAATGGGAGTTCGTCGTCGGGAGGGAAAGAGGTCCCCCGCTAATTATTGGCGTGAACCCCCACGATGCGACCAAAAGGAGGAACGCCAAGCTGCTCGACCTCCGACAGACAGAAGGGATAGGGTGATTCTCCAGATCCGTAACGGACTGACAGAAAATGAGGCCAGACGTACTTCCCAATCATACGACGGCTCCTGTCATATTCAATGTGATGGATCTACATTCGCTTTACAATGTTATCTTGGGTAAACCGGGTATGAACACCTTGGAGGTTTTGCCTAGCATCAAACATATGAAGATCAAATTTAGAACGTCATTGGGGATCAAAAAAGGTCATACTTTTAAGCTTAGGAATAGATCCAATGATTGAACACTAGTTTTTTTAAATAAAATTTTAGATTTAAGTTTTATGTAAGAAGAGAGAGACATACACAGAGAAAGAATTTTATCCCTTAAAGATCTAACTTATCTTAAATCGAATTTAATTAAATCTAACATGATTACCAAATATCACTTATTTATAACTAAAAAAATATATATATTAAGCTTAGAAATTATGCCTAAAGTCTGTCCGAATTGCACTTCCGGTACATATTTTTAGGCTAATAACTCTTATGATGATGTCAAATTTTGAAATCGTAAAGTTAGATTGGGCCGGCCCTCTAGCCCAATTTTAAAAGTAAAAGCCTAGGGAGTCAAACTCCCAAGCCCAACTCAGTGTATGAACAAGCTCATAGTCATCCATGCTTACACATCTACTATTTACCCTATAACATCTGAATTACAACTATTTACACTATAGCTTTTGCGTCTAACTCGTTATCATAACCCCATCAAAATATCGAATAGTCATAATATTTATATCTCTGGCTTTCGATTTGAATTCGAAAATTTTAAAATATTTATTACATGCAAACAAACCTTAGTGGTCAAACAAAAGGCACCTTTATGTATTCATTAGATCGATCTTAATTAAGCACGGGAAAGCCCACACCATAAGCCCAGCGATAAAAGAAAAGGGAATGAAAATCACACCAAAAGAAAGGGCTTGAATCGTGTGTCACGTTTCTCGTCACTCATGCCTAAACTTAATAGTTAGCAGTCTGCATGTGGGTCTGTGCAGTGAGGAATGACCTAAGTCAAAGGCTATGGCCTTGTCCAAATCACAACAGAGCTTCTATTATGCTCGTAAATTACTTTTTGTGAATAAGTTTGTTTTGTTAATATGACCCTCTTTTTGTTTGGCTTTTTAAGTAATGCTCTTGAGCAATATGATAATATGAAACTTAATAGTTAATTGTCTTAATAAATTATTATAATAGATTGATTTTATATATAAAAAAATTATTATCATAAATATGGTAACAATTGTTATAAATATAGAAATAAAAAATATAAAAAATCAAATATGTATTAAAAATCAAATTAAACTAATTCGATATTTGTATATAATATATTTTTTAACATCTTCTCAAATTCAATGTAATATAATTAAAATCACTTGAATTTGAAAGAAAATCTTAATAAAGAATCTAAAATCTTAGGGAATATTTTTTCAACCCTTGTGCTGAATCTCAACAACTCTAACTGTGGCTCTGGTTCTTGACTCCAAGCTCATGTAGGCTCAAAATCTGGCTCTTGGTTTAGACTTTTTGCTATTGGCTTTGGTTCTGGTGTTGGCTTTAATTTTAAATGATCTAAGTTTTAGCATTGGTTTTGTCAGCTGGAGATGCGTGTGGGTATATGATTAATCCTTTTTACAAATGAGACTTTGATACCATCCTAAAAAATATAAAAATAATATTATGAACATGAAAAATAGATGAATATTGTTATGGTACCATATTAGAGATGGAGAGTTATATAATAGTATGAAATTAAATAATTAATTGTCTTAATAAATAATTATAATAATTTAGATTTATATAAAAAATTTATTATCATAAATATTAAAATAATTATTATAAAAATATAAAAAGTTAAATATATATCAAATTATAATCATATTCATCTATTTTTTATATTTATAATATTATTTTTATAAGTATTTTCATTAAGAGGTTTGAAATTTTAAAAACTAATTTTCTTTTAACAACAAGAATCTTAATCATTATCTTGTGGATATACACCAACAAATCAATCAAGTAAGCAAATGATCTACGAAGTACCTATAAACGTAATTCTCATATGGGCTTGAAATCAGTGTTTTAAAACTCGGATCGGATCGGTTGGTCAGACCGATTCGATCGGGAATCGGACCAGTAGCCGGTCCGGGTTTTCCAACAAAACCGAACTCTAAAAAAACCGATCAAAACTGGTCAAAATCCCAGTTGGACCGGCTGAACCGGGATTGAACCGACCCGATCCAACCTGGGTTTTTTAAAGTACAAAATAAAAGTGAAAAAATTGTGCTTGTCCATACTCAAACTCGCAACCAGAATTGATATATCAACAACCTTTTCCACCATACCACATGTAGAAATTATGTAAATATCATATAATTTTATATTTATTTATTATTTTATAATGACGTCATCTGGGTTTTGATTTGGTTTGACCGGGTTAACCCAGTGACCCAGTGACCCATTGACCCATTAGCACGACCGGTTCGTACTCCGATCCGGGTTTCAAAACATTGCTTGAAACCTCTTTGCTAGGATTTTCATTATAATCTTGTTTTGTTAGCATGGATCCATGCAACACTTGGAAGTTTGAGAGACTAAGTAAAAATATTTTTTTAAAGATAAATTTGATTCGTAGAAAAGAAGGGAGAGGAGGAGGAAAATGGGAATATTTATTTTATCTGATGAAAATAAATATATTTTTTTCATTTTTATTTAGTAAGGATGGAAGGGAAAGAAATATATGATATTTTTTTTTGTATTTGATTGGATTAAAAAATAGAAAAAAATAACACATAATTTATTATTTTATCATTGTAAAATGATATTTTTAATATTTATTACGATATAGTTTTTTTATTTAAAATATTTTTTAAAAATATAATTTTTTTTAAAAATAGTTATTTAATATATTTTTCTTATTTTTATAAATTATTTTTCTTTTTATTTTATATTAAATAAAATTAGAATATTAATATAAAAAAATAAAAAGAGTAAAAAAAGAAAATTTAAAAATAATATGTCTAATAAAATTGATAAAAAAAATTAAATTTTATTATTTTATATTAAATAAAATTATAATAATAAAAAATAATAGATAATTTCGTAAATATTAAAAAAGAATAAAGATAAAATCGTTTAAAATTTTTATTTTCTTTCATTTCTATCCACTTTATAACGAAAATGATTTTTTAAGAAAAAGAAAAAAAAAACTCAACTTTTATTTCTCCCCTACTTTTACCTCTTTATCAAACAAGTACAATCTTTCATTTTTTCTATTTTCATTTTTTCTCTTATTTTTTTCAATTTTCACCGTAACCAAATTATCGGGAAAAATTGAGCGTCTGACGTGGCATCCTAGGATTCGCAGGTTGTGGATAAAAGTGTATGGCACTGACTTGTCTCGTTCCTATTTGTGAAAAAAGAAAAAGTAAATAACGTTTGCACATTTTGACAAAATGATAGAAATACTATCAAGCCAACCCTAAATGACCAAACTGCCCCCAAATTTTGATGCTAAAAATACTGACAAACGCCCAAAAAAGAAAAGCGCCCAACTTCAAAAACTTGAAATGTTTTCTTAAACCTATCTCAGTATTCGAAATTCTATTTCCATTGATCTAATTTTATCATTTACAAATTTTATGTCGATATAAATTTTTTTATTCTTAAATTTTAAATTTTAAATTTAATTAAAAAACTATTAATATGACATCATAAATATTTTCTTCTTTTTCTTTTTTTTTTTTGTTTTGATCGAAGAGAACACTGACTGAGTTAAAGATAAGATCAATCGTATTATATTCTCTTGGAAGTTAAGTTAAACATAGCATCAATTATTTAAAAATTAAAAAAATAACATTTTGTATTGTATAAGATAATAAAAAAGGTTTATAGATTGTTCGAAGGTCATAAACTATGGTTCTCCATAAATAAGATACCATTTTTACTCTAATTATAAACTCAAAAAATATATTATAAATAAAGTTCAATATTAAACGATTGTAAAATTTTTAATCTAATGAAAAACTCTTTACAATCTCAGTATCACATTAGTGGATTGACATAAGAAAATTTGTACTACTTGGATCATTGTATAAACTCAAATTCGTCTGTCTATTATTTTCTGTATTTAAAAATATTTTATATTTAATGAGATTTTAACAAATTAACTAAATTATCAAACAGATATAAAAATTCCAATTAATAGCATAAAATACGACATATGTAATTTAATTGAGACAATCTCTTAAAAGTGAGTTATTTTTAAATTAACTTTAATATATTTAGACTCGCATCCTTTTGAAAATTGAATTCTAAATTCTTATGCGGTGTTCTTTTGAGTTGGTGTTTGAACTTCACAAGTCTTTTGATGTTCGAGGATAATTTTAATTTTTTTTGATAAATAATTTTAATTATTTACTTATATATTAACATATATTATTAATTTGCACTTTGATTTAAAAAAGAAATATAAAATAATGAGTTGAAAAATGGCACGGCGGTGATAAAATATGTAGCCAGGGGCAGATAAGGTTAAGCTGCCCCCCTCATGGTCCATGGATGTAGTAGAAATGGGGCAGTGGAGAGAGAGAGAGAGAGAGTTTATGGTTTGTCACCTCATAACATAAAGAAACCAAGAAAACCGAAAGGGGAAGAGCTATGGTCTTTGTAATGGAAGGCTCAAGCTTTTCACACTCTACTTTCCACCGCTACTTGCTTCCATTATCCTCATCCTCTTCTTCTTCTTCATCTTCACATATCTTTCTCTCTTCTTCTCACCCACTTGTCCCCTATTCTCTCTTCAGAAATGCAAAGCCTGGAAGAGACAAAACCCCTGTTATGGCTTCTATGCGCCATGAAAACATCAAGGAATTGGGTTGCAACAAGAGGAGAGCGATTTTGCTTGTGGGTGTTTCTGTTCTTCCTCTTCTGGGGTTCAGAGCAAAAGCTGCTGAAGAATTTGTGGCTAGTAAGTTCAAATTTTTCTGGGGGTTTTTCAGTATTAAGTAATTTTTATTTTTCTGGAGCGATAAAACATGTAGGTATTTGATGCGAGCTTAAGTGGTGTAGTTTTATGGAGTATTTTCCCCTTTTTTTTGTGGAAAAGAGACAGTATTGAGACGTATGTAAGAAAAATTGCAAATTGGTGAAGTGGGTTCTCATTCTCTGTCTGAAATGTTGGTATTCCTTCTGATACTTCTATAATGTGATTTTGTAAATTCTGCTTAATTATGTATTAACTATCCAAGTATTATTTCATTTTTTAGGCATTTGTTCAAACAGATTCTAGCTTCTTCGTAGCTTCACTGTAATTTGTGTTAAATTGGATTTTAGGCCTGAATCTTTTAAAAGTGCTTGAGCTACATCTTTTTGGATGCACTTATGGGATGCTATGGATCTAATCTATTCAAGGACAACTGGTGAAGAATTGAACACGTACAATGACTCATATGACCAATGCAATTGATTAATGAAAAGCTTCGTTTCTAAACTTCCTTACAAATTGTAGAATCTAGATCATGTCAGGTTTCTGTTGTAATTGGATATGCAAGTCTGTTTCATCTTAACTGCCAATGAGCTATAATTCAACTGACACCGTCCCCTTTCCCCTTAGAGGTCTCGAGTTCGAGCCTCTCCTATGTATAAAAATAAAGCATCTTAATTTTGTTTTTGGAGGGGGGTGGTATTATAAATACCATCTGTCCTATGTATTTTGCAGGACGAAAACTATAGGACATAAATTTCATATATAATATACATACATGCATACATACATACATATTTATGTATATATATATGGATGCACACACATATGTGCACACATGATGGTAAAATAGTTGCCCATATTTCAAAAGGGCCCAAAATTTTTTTTCACAAGTATATACACTAAAATATACATAGAAGTCTTGCCTTGCTTGTTGTTGTGGGAGAAAGTATTTTTTATACTGTGTTCCTTAATTTTCTACATGTTCCTGATTATTTTTTGCCCAACCAAGAGACAGAATCAGAAATGCCTATTTCAACACCACCTTTTTTTTTTTTGGGGGGGGGGGGTTAGGGAGGGAGTTGTTTAAGAGGATAGATCACTTTGACCACAGCTGAGAGGCTTTTCTAATGGCATTCTAGGCATTCTGATTATGGCTTGCTGTTAATACAAGTGGACGACTTAAAGTGATTTTGTACCAGATCTCTGTAGCTATAGTAATATAATGGGATCTCAAGAGAACGTTCTAATCTCTGATCTAAGGTTTGAAGTAATGTAAAACCCACTTTTCTAATTTTCTCTTCAGATAAAGTTACCAAGGGTTCCTTATCCACCAGAAGAAATAAGGGCATCGAACATTTCCTAAGTCAAATATGAAACATGCATTACTAGGCCTTGCTTCCTTATCCTGTTGTCATGAAGCTGATTAATATCTTCTCTGTCTTGTATACCAATTTACTTTTTTTGCCTTTATCCAGATGATCGCAATGCAAAGATTCCAGATGTGGCCTTGGTTGAGGTCTGTATCCCAATATAATTTATGGTATAAGTTGACCGTGACAGTGCTTTTTTTTGTGTATCTATTGGTGACCGTAGGGCTTATTGTTCTGAATAAATAGCTTTGGTCTGTCAGAAACAAGAAGTACAACCGGATCCCATCCTGTCTCTGCTGAATGGAATTGGCGTATTCAGTTCTGGTGTGATTGGTGCTTTATATGCATTGGCTCAGAAGGAGAGAACAGCTACAGAAGTAGCATTAGAAACTGTGAGCCATCTTTGGCATTTGAAAGCTTCATACTTAAGCTCTACATTTTGATGTGCTGAGCTATCCTTTTAACCATCCTGTGAAATCCTCTTCAAAGTGGCATTTTCTCTTTATGTATGAATCATATGGCTCTTTTTGATTTAAAATGGTTTGGGCAATTTTCCCACATGTTATAATGAATAACTTCTTGCAAAATATTGTAGGAGATTGAAACTGCTAGGGCACAAGATCATTTGCACTTTTCTAATTGCTATCATTATTGTGATGTGATAGATGGTGAGGACTGAGGATATAACGATGAGAAGAGATGCCTCTGAAGGGGATTTCTTCTGAATGAATTTGGCTAAATACACAGTATGCACATAATTCTTGAACACATATTCAACAGTAACTAAATCTAAATTTGCCAAAAAAAGAAGATTTGGAGAAAAGGATGACTTCCATAACCTAAAAGTGTGCCTTTTTTTTATATTTTAATTTTTATTTTTAAGTCAATGCTACTCTCATTGGGATGTGCAGGTAAAGTCAAAACTGAAGGACAAGGAGGCTGCCATTGTTTCACAAGAGAAGAATTTTGAACTGAAGCTATTGAATGAACAAGAACAACAAACTGTGTTGATGAGAAAGGCCAAGGAAGAGCAGCAAGCTTTGTTGGACAAACTAAATTCGGCAAACATGACAATAACAGGCCTAGGACACGAACTACAAAGAGAGAAAAGATCAGCCGAAGAGCTTCAACTCCAAATGGAAGGTCTTCGAACTGATCTCAATAAGGCAGGGGAAGATAAGAAGGTTCTTGAAGAGCAACTCGAAGAGAAGCTTGACACCATTGAAGTACTGCAGGAAAGAATCAACTTACTTAGCTTGGAGATCAAGGATAAGGAAAGTACCATTCAAAATCTAAAATCATCTCTAACTGAAAAGGATTCTGAATTTATTAAATTGACCTCTACATTTAAGCAGACTAAGGATGAATTGGCAGTGGCAACTTCAGCAATCCTAGGATTGAAGGAAGAACTCTTGACAAGCCAGGAAGAACTGCAGATGAGAAACTCTGCAGTGGATAATTTAAAGGCACAAGCTAGCTCATTAATTGTTGAGCAAGATGATGCGAGCAGGAGAATTGAATCAATTCAGAATGAATACAATGATTTGAAATTGTCATCTGACAAGAAGGCTGCTTTGGATGCCAAGCTTCTGGGAGAAAGAGAAAGGGAAATAAACCAGCTGAAGGAACAACTTGGGGTTGCCCTGAACCAAGTGAAAGCAACGACAGCAGTAAATGTGGGTTTAACTCAAGAAAGGGATGATTTGAAAAAGTCACTGAACTTGGAATCAAGTAACCTGAAAAATCTGAAAAAAGAGCTTCAAATTACACAAGAATCTCTTGGGAAGTCAAGAAATGAGGCCTCTGATCTGTCAAAACAGCTAAAAGAGTCGAAAAAATTGTTCAAGGAGCTTGAAATTGAGCTTTCTAAGGCCCGAGCAGAATATTCTGAGGTTACCAAGTCATTACAGAAGAACCTTGAGGAGGCAAGGCTAGGTTCTGGAGCATTAGCTGGCGAGCTTACTGCTGTCCAGAGTACTTTGAAGAAAACCCAGGATGAGCTCCAAATTCTGTCCAATGAACTTGCAGCTGTTGTCAATAACAGGGAGAAACTTAAGATGGAATTGCTTGATGCCTACAAAAAGGCAGAAAATGCAGTTACTGATTTAAAGGAAGAGAAAAAGGTAGTAGCTGCTTTGAACAAAGAATTACAAGCTTTGGAGAAACAGATCGATAAAGATAAGGAAGCACGAAAATCTCTCGAGACAGACTTGGAAGAGTCTACAAGGTCACTCGATGAAAAGAATCGTAACGCTTTGATACTCTCAAAAGATCTAGAGATGGCCAAAGCTCGAATTCTCACCCTTGAGGATGAGAAAGATGTGATTTACAGAACCCTTGTAGAGCAAAAGACTTCATCCCAAGAAGCTCGAGAAAACATGGAAGATGCTCATAACCTTGTGATGAGGCTTGGCAAGGAAAGGGAAACTTTGGACAAAAGAGCGAAAAGGCTAGAAGAGGAGCTGGCGGCTGCAAAAGGTGAAATATTGCGGCTTCGGAGTCAAATGAATTCATCGAAAACTATCATAAACGATCAGCACCAACAAAAAAGAGAAGTTAGTCAAATAGATTCATCAAAAAGGATTGTGAGTAATCAGCATCAGCAAAAGGATGAAGCTGAGAGTACTCCTACAGTTCCTGAAAAGAGAGTTACTAGGAGAAGAAGGGCTGGTCCACGATAGTGTTCATCCTCCTTTTGAGAATGTTCATAGAGTTACCCTATTTTGGTTCCCGGGATTATTCTTACCCCTTACACATTGATTAATATGTTGGAGTTGAGGATGAGGTGGTGTGATGTAATTATGATAAAAAGGAGTTAAATTTCTTTGTATGTGATGACCTTGATAACTAATCAGAGCTGTATATTAGTTTTGCTTAAATAGTCAAGTGTTTTATTGTATTTGCAAATAGTATTTGTTGCCTTAGAAAGGTGTTTGTTTCAATTTAAAGACCTTAGCAAAGCTTGCCACTACCGGCAGTGTATGCTTAACAAGGAAATCAATTATGATGTGAGAGGGAGAGAGTGTGTGTGGGTGTGAAATAGACATATCTCCATGTCTTTATGTGTTTTTCTTTTTGGGAGTTGGAATCTATCAATGTAATGAAATGAAATAATGGTAAGACAAAAACAAAGGCCTCACAAGAAAGGAAAGGAGCATGGCTCCATGTCTTTATGCATTTTTTTTTTTATTTTTTGGTTAGATTCCATCAATATAAGGAGAAAAGCTGACCATAGTGGGAGTCAAACCCACAACCTTTTGATCCGAAGTCAAACGCCCTCATCTACTACACCATGTGGTCATGGACACATTTTGTTGATACTAATAGTATTCTACTAAAATCAAAAGAAATCTCTTATCAAGTAAACCCTAAATCTTTTTCATTTAACTTTCATGTAATTCTTCTTGTTTTTGAACTTTAATCTAAATTTCATTAATATTTAATAATTATATTCTTTGCATCAAGTTTTACCGATAGAGGAAGGAGACATATTGTCAAAATCAAAGTGCAATATATTACAAATGAATTTAATCATATTCAAATTAAGCACCATTCTCTCAAAAAAATAACAAAAAATAAGTACTTTTGACCTATAAGACGTGTTGTAGAAAGAAAAAATTTTAAGAGTGAAAATTTATAAAGATTATATTTCAAAAAGTAAATATTATTCACATAATATTTACCATTTTTCTTATAATAGAATTAGTGAATAAAGAAGTGCATTTTAACTGACTAAAATTAAACACTCAACAACTTTTAAAAATGTTAATGTGCAATGCGTAGAGGAGGAGGAGAAGGACATGGTGGTCGTGGCAGAGGAGAAGGAGAAGAAAGAGAGAGAGAAACAACAGACAATGAAATAAAAATATGATAATTTTTTGTGATATCTCTAATGATAAGGTGAAGAATTTGGATACATATAGTTCTTAAACTTTATATTATACCCACAAATAAAGATATATAAAATGTAATTATTACAACTGATGAAATAAATTTAGATTATTATTGATAAAAATAGTTTAGATAATTATTAGTATTTTTTTGGTATTATTTTCATTCTATTTACAAACTGGAAACAATAGTATAATCAATTAAATAATTTGTACAAAAGAGATACAAAGATTTGAAAATCATCAACTCTCTTGCAATAGTTGTCTCCAATCTTCCCCTTCCTTCTAGAGGACATGGTGTTCCCAACTCTGTTTTCCCCTGTTTTTTCCGTTCAGCAAAAAAGATAAAAAGAGTAATTGGCTTAAATTAATGATACAATATCAAATAATAATAATAATAATAAACTTTAGAACTTTTTGATGATTACAGCATTTTGAATCAAAGCTTATGGCTTCTTCCATTTTCATGCAACACTACCTCTTCCTACTCATCCATTCACTGGTTCGATTACCATGATTTTATGTACTCAACTTCTCTCTCTCTCTCTCTAACCTCCAATTTCTTCTCTCTTTGCAGATTTCTTCGGATGCAATTGTGGCTCTATATTCCTTCTTCGTGATGAGGGTGATCAATAGTGGAACCACTCTCCTTCCAGGGCTCCCTTTCTATGATTTGGACACCATCAGGCAATTAATTGATTTCCCCTTTTATAATTTTCTGCGGAACAACCGTAGCCTCTCTCTCTCCGGAACAAGTTTGCTCTCCCCTGATTTCTAGTACGATTAAGGAAAATAGAGCCATAATTGCATTCAAGACAAGAAGAAAGCTGCAAAGAAAGAAGAGATTTGGGGTTAGAGAGGGAGATAGAGAATTTGGGTACCTCAAAGGGTGGGAATCGAATCGGAAAAGGGGAATTGGAAGAGGTAGTCTTGCATGAAAATGGAAGAAGCTTGAAGCTTGCAGCCTGCAGCTTGAGTCAAAATACTGATTTTTTTTTTTTTTTTTTTTTTTTTTTTTTATAAAGAAAAATCATAAAGCTAAACCGTGACCTTAAAAAGTAAATAGACGCTGACGATATATTTTTTTTGTTAGATAGAGAGATTCGAACTCAAGATTTTAATAAAAAAGATGTTAATGATATTAACATTATGTCAAGAGATTAATCCTTATTTGTTACAAAATTAAATTTTAAAATCTTAAATGTAGTTTCTTTTAGAAGTCTATAATCGTATTTACGATGTAAAGTATAATTTAGAATTTTGATATATAATTAGCTCAATTTTACTTTTCTATTTTTTAAAGAAAATATTTGTTTCTATTTTATGTCAGGCTTTTCTTATTTATAAAAAATTTTATATTAAATTTTTAATTTTAAGAAAATATTATTTAAAAATAGTAATAAAATAATATTGATAAGATGAAAAATATAGAAAAAAGGAGTAGAATTCAATCGAGTCTCTTTTCCAACATTTTAGATATCATGAAACTAGAGTGTCAAATATCTAGTAGCAATGATAGATCTTGGATTAAGGGATTTTAGAACTCTTTTTTCTTTAATTTTTTAATTATTAACTTTTTACCTTATTATCTTGATCAGGTGATTTTATATATATAAGTGTTATATTCAAAAATATATACTTTTTATGTAAAATTTATATATTTGTATTATCTTATTAGGGTTTAAATCTACATATTATACATGTTAATTTGAACATTTTTATAATTATACATGTTGAACGATAATACTGATAAATATGATTAATGATTTATATTATTATGATTAAATTTTTTTTATGAGATTTGGTAATATTTATTTTAATTCTAATTAGTAACGTTAAATTTAAAATTTTATGTATAAATTAATTTTATCATTCAATTATTTTAAATTAATTATTTTTTCATTTCATTTCAAATCGATGGCTTCCCCAGACCCGGTCTTCTTAATGAAATATTAAAAAATAAACAAAAGAGCCAACCACCATTTCAACGTAAACGCTTCTCTCTCTCTCTCTGCGATCCGGGTCTCTCACGCTCTGTATAATTATCGGTTAAAACCTCATCTCTTCAATCCTAAACTTTAATTTTCAACCATTCCACACAGAGTCGCTTTCAAATTCCGAGATTTGTTTGTATGGATTCGGATTCGAATTCATTCCCAACAATGCCATCAATACAGAGTTTGAAACCCTAGAATTCTGGAAAACACCGTTCAGCTGCTTTCACCGATTGAGGAGAGACTAGGGTTTGGAATTTTCGAAAAGACTAGGTTATTGTCGTAGTCATGTTCTATGGTGCAGTAGTGTGGGATCCATGGCTAATTGTTGCCCAAATTGTATGCCTTCAATGTCTATACTATCTCACACTTGGAATTTTCATGTCAATTCTTGTTGGGTCTCGCGTTTCTCGAATGAGTCTCATCTATTTCTTTGACTTTGCCGCTGTCACTGCTTCGACTGTCACCGGTTGGTGTGTCATCTCTTCCTTCATCCTCACTGCACTTGCAGGGTAATATTGCTTTACTTACATTCACGTCTTACTATTCAGAAATAATTAGTTCTATTAAAATTGCGTTAGTTTCTGCAGAGATGTATTCTCTTTCTTTAACATTTGCTTTCTCATGATTTGGGCTTTACCTTCTCCGCATTAATAGCTGCTTTTGAGCCCGAATTCTAATTTGACACAGTAAAGTTAAAATAGTCTATAATGTGCTCTTCCATGACCAAAAAAACATGTCTTGAATTTTATCATTTTGGTCATTGACTTTTTTTGTTCAAATTGCGTTACTTATCACTTTTCAATGTTTGCCTTTCTTATCTGTCTTTTGGTTCATAAATCAACTTGTTGAGGGTTTTCTCAGAATCAAATAGGGTGCTAGCTAGTGAATGATGGAGGAATAAAAGAGCAATGGAAGAGGTATTTTTATCAATTATTTAATGAAGGCCAAAATGATAAGTTAGCTAAGGTGAACTAAGTAGATCAAAGGAGTATGAAAATATGAACTTTTATCAGAGAATTCAACCCCTCAAAAGTTGAAGAGGATCTAAAAAGAATGAAAAATGGAAAAGCGGTTGGACCCGACAATAACCTGATACGGTTATGGAAGTGTCTAGGAAAGCAAGGTATTAAATGATTTACGAAGTTATTCAACATGATATTAAGGATGAAGGAAATGCCAGATCAGTGGAAAAAAAGTATTTTAGTAATCTTATTTAAAAATAAGGGTGACATACAAAATTGTGCAAATTATAATGGTATTAAGCTAATGAGTCATATCATGAAATTTGGAAAAGAGTGATTAAAGAAGACTATGGAGGGAGATCAAAGTGATTGAAAATCAATTTAGATTTATGCTTGGAAGGTCGATGATGGAAGCGACATACTTCTTCATGCAATTAGTTGAGAAGTAGTGGGAGAAGTAGTAGGGCTTACACATGGTTTTCATCGACCTAGAAAAGGTGTATAACATAGTATCTAGAGAAATTATGTGGTGGATTTTAGGAAAAAAGGGGTGTAAGAGTAGCATATATTGAAGCGATTAAGAACATGTACAAGGACGTGGTGACAAAACTGAGGAAATCAGGCGGATTAAGCGAAGAGTTTCCAATAAAGATAGCGTTCCATCAAGGGTCAACATTAAGTCCCTATCTTTTTATACTAGTTATGGATGAATTCACTAGACATATCCAGGACATGGTACCATGGTGCATGTTGTTTGTAGATGACATTGTTTTGGTGGATGAAATACATGAAGGAGTAAATACTAAGCTCGATTCTTCGAGAGAAACATTAGAAGTGAAATGATTTATACTTAGTAGGGTAAAGACAGAATATATGGAATTTAAGTCTAGTAATACTAGTGTTAGTGAGACAATGATTAAGATATAAGATGGTATATTATCTGTAAGTAAGAGTTTTAAGTATTTAGAACTAATTTTATAAAAAGACGGAAGGATTGACAGGGATCTATTACGTAGAATACAAGTAGGATGGTCGAAATGGAGAAGTGTATCAGGTACTCTATGTGATTGAAATATATCTCTAAAACTTAAAGGGAAATTTTATAGGATGGTGAGTAGATCTGTTTTGTTGTATGGATTTGAATATTGGACAATGTTCCAAAAGTACAAGCACATGATGAGAGTTACGAAGATGAGAACGCCAAACTGGATGTGTGGAACACAAGGATGAACAAAATAAGAAATAAGTATATTAGGAAGAAAGTTGGGGTTATGCCTATTGAGAAAAAATTAAGGAAAACACGATTAGGATGGTATGAACACGTACATAGGCGACCAATAGAGGCTCCAATTAGGTGGTGCGAGACTATTATAAGTACTTATATCAATCGAGGGAGAGGGAGATCTAAGAAGATTTTGATAACGACAACAAAATATGATATGAATTATCTAAATATTGATGAAAATATGATACAAGATAGAGTACAATGACGTAAAAGTACCCATATTATTAACCCCACGTAGTGGAATAAAAGGACGATTATTGTTGCCATAAAAAGAAACAATCATATAGGTAAGTATGCGATATGAAATAGAGTACATGACATAGAATGATTCATATAGCCTACCTCACTTACACTAAGTTAGGTTGGGGTGTAAAGTGGGAGGAAAAGAGGAGGGAAAGTAAATGTGAGTTGAAATTAGAGATTACCCTCGTTTGGTTCGGAATGAAAGAGGGGTGGAAGTAAAAGAGGGGTGAAATAGAACCCCCTCCACATTAGAAAAAATTTCCTTCTATTTGTGGACGGATTGGGGTTGCAATGAAAATTTGTGAACAAAATTATCCTATTCTTTTTTCAATTTTACATAGCTTAGGGAGAGTAATTTCCATTTCCTTCACTCTCTCCACTTTTCACTCCAACCAAACAAGGGAAAGTAATACCCATTTTCTTCCATTCCACTCCTACTAAACAAAATAGAAGAAAATGTATTTACTTTTACCAGGTGAAGTAAATTCCCATTTTCCTCCCCTTCTGTGAGCCGAACTTATCCTTAGTGGGATTAAGGTTTGGTTGTTGTTGAGGGTTTTCTCTATTAAGTAAACAACAAAGGAAAGAGAGCTATTATTTGGAATTTCATTAACGTGTTTTGGTACTTATATTATGCTGAAGTTTGGTCTCAACTCTCAAGTAGATGCAAATTTAAAGGGTATTTTTGTTGAAACTTGGAGTTTTAAGACGAGGACATCCGCCATGAAGTCTAGACTCGGAGCTACATGTTTAAGAGTGGGTAGTTGATTCCACTCAACAATGAAATTAAATTATATATAGGTTAATTCCCTTTGGATTCATGATTATGATTGTTAATTCTAGTTGATGAAAATTTAGTTTAACTAAAGAGCTTGATTATGACATTATGAAATCAAAGAGCAAGAGTTGCAATGAAAGGATCATTTTTCTTTGCTCTGGCTCAAATACTTTGAAGGATGGAAATATTGCAAAAGTTGTTGAATATGAGATCGGGGGAGAGTGGATGAAAAGAAGAGTTTTTTTTTTTTTGGGGCGGGGGGAGGGGGTGTTGTGAATTTACAAGATTCTAACTAAATTTAAAGGAGAAGTTCTATAAGACTGCAATGAGCACACTGATGATTTATGGAATAAAGCATTGGACTTAAAATCAAGATTCACAAAAGATGAGTATGGTCAAGATGAGAAAGCTAAGGTTGATGAATTAGGTGACAAGAAATATAGAATTAGAAATGAAAATATGAAAGGAATATTAGAGGTGGTTCCAATTGGAGATAAAATGGGGGGACTACATTAAGATGGTTTGGTCACACAAAGAAGTTCGTAGTTGTTACTTACGTAGACCTCTATCATCATATGCCTTCTATGATTTAACATTGTTTGGAATGTGTTTTAGTATTTTGGATGAAATATATGTTAATAAAATGTTTTTGCATTTCTTGGTAAAAATCAGAGTGAAAGACTTAACTTGATACTGACTGGGGTTTCAAGAATCGATTTAACTAGATTATGCACATGGTGATCAAAGTGAGAGTTCTTTCTTATTAGACATGGTTTTATATCAGGGATTTGCTTTCAGGCCAATGAATAATATTAAGCCTTAATTGATTTTCCTATTTAATTTGGATGGAACACAAGACTTCTTTGAAACAATTAAACCACCTCTGGAGTTTCTACAAATGGGGAAAGAATTAAAAAACCCCTGCAATGACAAGGGGCCAAGCATGTAAATTTCTTAAGGAAGATAAGTTGATCTCTGTCAAGTATGTGCAGCATTGTCTAAAAAAGCTGTTGTCATCTTTTATTTACATGAATCAATTCCAAAATAAGGACATTGAGTTTACCCTTTAAGCATGACTATTTGGATTTTCATTTCCCTACCCTGTGCACCCACACTTCCTACCTAAGCAGACAAAAGAAATCTCACATCTGGTAGTATGGCCAAAGATGTCAACAAATCAGGACATGGTATGCAAATAAATCAGCTACTCTTGTTCTCCTTGCCCATTCACATTTGCTGCCCGCACCCATTCCCGTTCTCCGTAGGCTATTTTGAGCTTGATTCATCCTTAAAATGCAAGCCATCCAAGAAAAGCAACTTTCTTACCGATCTGACACTACCAGACACTTCTCCTAGTAAACACCAACAACTTTTCAACAGACAAACTCCCAGGTTAAGATTTGAAATTATATGCCTCATCTTTTTTTTTTTCCCCTTGACCTGCTCATATTTGTCTCTCAAATAGCCGACCCTAATTTTTGGGATTAAGGCTCAGATTGTTGTTGTTGTTGTATGCCCCATCTAGCATCACAGATTGTGCATATTCCATTGTGGCTATATCCTGATAGCTTATCATCATAGATAATCTACTTTAGCTCCTCAAATGCCTTATGTCTAAGGGAATTATAATATCTAGAAGTTCTTCCCCGGGGACTGGGTACATGGAATTATAATACCTAGAACTTCTTTCCCGGGGTGCACATGGTTGGTTTTGGTCACTCTTCTAATCATTTTTCTGGCTAAAATGTCAAATTCAGTTTTGCAAACACCAAACAGTTGTCAACCACGAAAGTGAGGAAACCTTATCAGTTTGATGAAATCGGTTTTGGTTGGCAACTGTTAGTCATGATCAGCCATGGCACAGTTCTTACTCTTAGTAATTTCAATAACAAAAACTTGGAAATGATCATATTTAGTCTTGGCTAACCAAAAGAACAATAGATTAAATATTCTAAGAGAAGGAACTTAAGGCCTAAAGTGCTTGTAGACTCATCTTCATCTTAGGTGCATGGTTACTTGATGTGGGAGGGGAAAACCACCAAGCAGACAAGCTGTAACTATTTTACTCTTATCTCCTGAAATTGGAGAAATCACTAGAGAGATTCTCATGATCCAAATGAGTTGATTTCCTTTGTTGGTGTTAATAGAGGAAGCAGCAATGAGAATAAAATGCAAAGAGTAAGAGAAGTGAGCTCTACGGTGTTTTATTTGCAAGATATGAAACACGGTCATTTCAGTTTTGTTTGATTCAAACTGAGACCAGGTGAAGCATTCTTGATTTCCAGAAACTAGTAACTGCAGCCAACTGTTGTTGCTGGAAAACCATCGTTTTCCGGTTGGATGGATCTTGACAAGCTGGTTCTGTTGGTTTTTTCACCTGGTTTGTTCATTCCTGCCTTCATCTCTGACTTCTAAGAGTGGACAAATTCATCCTTCTCTTCTATTTGCAATAACAGAGAAATATGAGCAAATACGAGAATCTCTATGAAACTGTTAGTTTCTGTATGTATTCCTTGTCATTCTAAATTCTAGTTTGTGGGATCTTGTCAATTTCCATGGGGAAGAGAGATGACATGATTTGTCTATGGTGATGAAGAAAATTTAAAAAAAAAAAAGAAAGATGACATGGTAAGATTACAAATTTAAAGTAATGATATTACTGTATTTACATCTGTAAATTTTTTGAAAATTAGCACTTTTAGTATTTTAAAAGTGGAGGAGGTAATGATGGGCCCTTTTGGTGATGTGGTGTCAAAAGACATTAGCAAAGTCTAGGAGAAATTCTCATAGGGGGATAACTTTTAAAGTGGGGTATGGGTCAAGGGTACCCATTTGGGAGGATGCTTTCTGTGGGAACACCGCTTTTAAAGATCTGTTCCTCTAAATATACAGTATACCTCTCTGTGTCCTTGGAACCTCAAGGCAGAAAGCCTTTTCGGTTTCTACAAAATGCTCAAAAAAGTTTCTGTTACTCCAAGCAGATAGAACACAATATTATGGAGTGATTTGGATCTACTTTAACGAGGGACTTTGAGCTTGAGGAGGGAGATTAGTTTCCTTGGAAAGCCATTTGGAATGTATGTCTCTGCCCTTCCAAGGCTGTTTTCTTTTTGGTATAGAATCTTCACTCGACAACTTGCAGCAAAGAAGAATCAGCTAGTGAATTTGTGCGTTCTTTGTGAGAGAGATGAAACAGTATCATCTGCTTATACTTTGTCCTAGGGCAAGATGTCTTTGGAGGGGTTTTTGAGTATAAGATGTCTACTCAATTGTTGTGCTTCCATGGTATACTTTGTGAGAGAGATGAAACAGTATCATTTGGTTTCTACCCCTTCATAACCCCAACATTTGAGTAGGCACCCAATGGATATGAAGCACAATGTATACCATTCACTTATAGCTCTTTGTGCCTATCATTAGTGTGTATTGTGCTTCATATCCATTGGGTTCCTACTCAAATGTTGGGGTTTTGGAGGTGTAGAAATCATTGTATATGGAAATAGGAGTTATTTACTTGATCCCTTCAACCTTTGCTTTTCGGGCTGGTTTGGAGGGAAAGAAGGGAAGTTTTTGTGGGGATAAAAGAATAATAATCAGTTTTGCTGATTTGTGTTTAAAGAGCCTTTTACTTATGGCTTTCCGTTCTAAATTTTGGATTTTAAGCAGACGTAGTCTCTATTATAGATTCCTCTTCTCTCTCTTAGGTGGTAAGGGTCTCCCTTGGTGCTTCTTGAATGAAATATTATTTTAAAGTGAATGCTATTGTATGAGAAGGAGGTATAATGGTTACAGGTGCTATAAGTGAATGAAACTGGTGCAAAAACATCTAGGTGAAGTGTCAGTTGAGTACTCGACAAGTATCTGGTATTTAAAAAAATGATATGCCATGTGTAGGACACAATAATATTGTATCAATACCATGGTGGAAATGTGCATTTTTTATCATATCATGGTATATATAGAGAGAGCCGAATGCTAGAATCCTTTATAATCAGACCATTGAAGTTTCTTTTTTGTGGAACAAAATTGTTTTTTATATTTCTCAATGGGCTCATGTCTCCAGGATTTATAAAAATTATAGACTAAAAAATTGAAGATAAGCTGGAGAGCCATCGTATATTGATCTTTTTGTATTGTAGTATTTTGTGTTTTACTAGTTCTAAGGATCTATTATTTTTAGGAGTTTTTGTACATTTGTTTTGCACATCTAATATATTCTTCTTTTTCTATAAAAAAATTGTTTCTAGTATTTGTGCTTCCTGGCAAAGGATATCTCTCATTGATGGATTCTTTTGAGTATTCTAGCCTTGCTAGAATATCCTGTGTTAGCCAGGCATTGGAAATGAGACTACTCCTCTAGTGCCCTTAACCAATTTGCATATACTATCCCAAAAGTAGAAAACTGCTTTTGTGTCTATGACCCAGAGAGAGAGAGAGAGAGAGAGAGGCTTTGCTAGTCCACAAATGTCTGTATTTGTTTTTTGATTTTTGATCTTTGTTTTGTTTTTTTGTTTTTATTTTTGTTCCCCCCCCTTCAATTGGCGCCCTGCAATCTCCTTAAATTTTGGCTGCATTTGCCTCCTTTGCTTGAGATCTCTTGATCAAAACTAACAAAGTCTACATTCAAAATTAATCTGGAGAAGCATAGGGAACCAGTTTGATTATGATTTAGGAAGTCCACATCCTATAAATTAATGAGTATTATTTTCTGTAAATTGATTCCCTGCCAAAATATGATGGTTATTTAATCTTGTCATATTATCATCAAACTCCCCAATCACTTACCCCCTCCTAACTTGCTTATGTTTTTGTTGGAGCAGAGCTTTTTATTTGCTTTATTTGGTTGAGAGAGCAAAGAAGTGCTTAGACTTCTCAGCCACAATCTACATCATACATCTCGTTATATGCATTTTATATGGAGGCTGGCCTGCCTCAATAACATGGTGGATTGTGAATGCTACTGGATTTGCAGTGATGGCTTTACTCGGTGAATATTTATGTATAAGACGTGAATTGCGTGAAATTCCCATTGCTCGATTCCGTTCAAGTGAGTGAAATCTCTTGCTCTCTCTCTCTCTCTCCCTCTCCCCCCCCCCCTAAGTATCCTCTGAACTTCTGAAGTTCTGTAGACTATGTTCAAGCTGACAGCATAGCGGGTTATTACCTCAATTTCCTAAAGTTTTTTCCCTCCCTTTTTGGTTATGTTGCGTGGCTCAATGTTATTTTATTTCTTTGCCTCTAGTCTGTGCTTACAGATCTCTACTCCAACTCATATGTGTCCTGTAACCTTAATTTCAATCAGCTTCTAGTTTTATTTATGTCTTATTGGGAAAATCCTGTGTTAAAAATATAAATAATCTATATTTTGTGGTCACCTCCAAAATGTTTCCGGTCAAGAGGCAGTGCCACATAGGATGTTCAAACCCCCTTGATTGGAAATAGTTTATAAAATAGGTGACATGGCACTAATGTGGAGTTGACATAGTGTTCAGATGGCACTGCCGTGACTCTTTGACTGAAAATAGTTTTGAGGTAACCCTAAAATAAGGATTATTTATATTTTTAACATCATAATAAGGTTTGATGTTCTTTCGTTATCTGGGAGAGATAAATAGCTCTTGCAAGGTTGAAATCCAATAATTTTAAAATAAAAAAGGAGCCTATCCGGTAAGTTTCTAGCATTGTTCCTTGAAACATGAGTACCTTATGGAACTCTTCTACTGCCAATACAAGGATCATTGATGTTAGGCTTCATTGATCTGATCTGGAATCTGAATATGCGGAAATATGTTAGTCAACATCATAGCTAGACTCTTTAACAGGGGTCATTTAACAAACTAATCAAGTTATGCATATCATATTGACAATATACTGTGAATATACTAAGAACCAAACATGAACATAAACCTTATTGTCTCAAGATTTCCCGAAGATACATAACTGATATTATTACAATATTTTGTTTCCAAAAAAAAAGAAAGAAAATTTTCCGAGCAAATGTATTTGCACTCATGGAATAGTTTAATGATGATATAATAGCTATGCATTGATACATCAACTTTAGCACCAAAATTATGATATGTACTCGATTTATGTACTAATTTATGGTCCAAAATATCTTAAGTTTATGTCAATCATCAGACCATTTCTATTTAATTTATATTAAGTTTATAGTGACTTATAGTATGAGACCAGCACTTATGGTTCAAATTTATGCATTATAGTCTATCTCATGTTTTTGTAAGCATTTGAGGTTTTATGACCCAAATAATTTGTTCAAGCAAAGTGTGAGACTGACCCTAAACACTATTTTCTTTTATTTTTTTAATTATTTTAATGGAGCCTAATTGCAGAATATATATATGTGTGTGTGTGTCTATATATATATATATATATATATATTGAAGAGTTTCCTATATTAGTTAATACTTTTAAAATATGGAAGTTAAAAAGTTAATGGGGTCAATTGATTGCCCAAGCTTCAATGTGGCTTTGCCCATAATTAATATTGCTTTGTGTACGAAGTATAGTATATATCTAATGTATAAATATACTTGGACTAATGGACAGGATTAGTATTTAAACTTTCTAAAAATGGTCATACAAAAATTATTCAAGAGAAATGGGTTCTAGAAAAAGTTTATTATTAACAATATATGGGAAGTTTGAAACTCTAAAGTTTAAAAAAATTTCCCGTTTTTTATGCGGCTAATCTACAAATTTGGTCTTGAATTGAATTGTTCAGATATTTGGGAGGAGGAAGGGGTAGAGAGGATTGGTTATCTATGGCTTCAATTGAGTTAGGGAATGGCAAGAATCTCTCTCTCTCTCTCTCTCCCCGATGCTATTCTTTTATGAATGAAAGTTTCTTTCAGTTTCGTCAGAAGGTGACTATGTTCAAGAGCGAATCTTGATTACTTGTTATTTTTGTATCATATGATTCCACAATCAGGTCAAAGAATTGGTGCATCCAATGAGTGGAAGTTCTTGAGGAACTTAGGTCAAATGTGCAATTTACTTAAGAGAGTTGCTGTAAAAAATATAGTCGTTTTATCTCATTGAGTGTTATTAATTTATTGGCTAAATTAGTTATTCACTTGACCAAGTGTGAGCATGTGCATCAACCAATTTTGTAAACTTAAGTTTTGTCGTCTCATTACTCTGGACTAGTATGCTGAGCTTAGTTGCTAGCAGTTTAGTTGTACCAATTTTAACATCTATTGATACTGAATTTCAGTGTATGGATTAGTGATTGTGCTCACAGCACTTGCTATGCGTGTTTCAGTTGACCAAAATGACCAAAAATTTTTTATGGTCCTTCTCTTGGTTTAGTAATAGTGATTTAGTCAAACTGCCAAACAAGCGTAATGATTTTTATTTTTATATTTTGGTATTCCATTTACTTATTTAATTTTAGGGAGGGAGAAAGGGGTGATGAATCTAGGCCAAGTAACCTTATTTTAGATGATTGGTTTGGATAGCATAGCATTGGTCTGCTGTTTTTTCTTGTGTTTGTGGCTGTTGGTTGAAGTGATGGGTCCGGGCGTCTTATTCTCTCTTTTATCGAAAAGAATGTATTACTAGGAAGAATAATGGGAAGATATACATCCAAGTGGATGAGCCTCTCATAAGAAAACAGATACAAACTTAGTTACCAAAAGGGCATCAAAGGGTCGATACTTTTCAATCTCTACTAGCGTCCTTTGTGGAGATCCTATAAAAGGCCTAGTTGTTAGAAACTATAAGATGCTAAGAAAACAATATTATCCACAACAACAACAACCTGAATTTTAATCCCAAATTTTGGGGTCGACCATTTGAGAGATAAATATAGGATAGATAAAATATGGTTAAAATTTTAAAACAAAATAAAGAAGATAACACTACAAAACGAAAAATAAAAATAAAAATAAAATTAATGACAAAAGAAAACAATATTATCCATGCGAAAGAAAGTGGAAGGCCTTGATTCTTGAAAATGCAAGCATTCCTTTCTATCTGGATAAGCTAAATAATGGCATTTTTTTTTTTAATTTTAAGTTTTCAAAACACCTTAGCGTCTTTGCTACCACAGCCTATTAACTTGATGAGCAGAAAATACTCTAGGTTCTCTATACAGACCACAATATACCAAAATTCAATTCCTGATCACCATTTTGTATTGGGAGATGAGACCCTACAGAGTCTCCTTGCTTACTTCACCTTGTTTTCTTTGGAATCATTGCCCAGAGAAGGCTTTATCCTGTGATGTCATCTTCTATATATGATTACATGGAAAGGAGGCTGGTGATGCTAACAAATGAAATAAGCTCAAGAGCCTCCATCATTTAAAGTCCTAAATAATTGCTCATATTACATGAAGCAAAGCTCAATATAGCTGCATTAAGTGAATTTGAGAGAGAACAAACAAGAATAGGCTAAGTGAGGTGTCTTCAGTTCCCTTGTCCACCAAAAATGCATATTCCTCCTCTGAAATTGAATTGAAAGGAACTTCTTCCAAAGCATCAAGTTTCATTGAATTTCCAGTGGTAATATGCTTGCAACTAGAATGGCTTTGGGAATTTTACCCAAAAGAACAGCGAGATAAACTTTATGACTCTATTGATCATAAACTTTTTGGACATTCTTATCTTGTTCTAATACAATTTCTTTTGCTATCTAAAAAAATAGATCATAGGGATGCAGAGCTTTTGGGAATGTGCTAAAACAGTGATTACTAGGCGTATTTGGTTAGAGAGGGATGCTTGGTATCATCAAGGGTCAAAGTTTTCCCGTTAATTTGTTCTGGGGTTGTTTATTTATTTATTTTTGGCATCTCTTCGGGGCCTCAGACCGTGGTGCTTTTAGGGGTTACTTTTTCTAAGATATCACGAGCCTGAAATTATCTCAAAAAATGAGGTAAATGAAGCATGGTGTTCGAATTAACTTTGTCATTGATGTAATCAACCAAAAAAAGGATTAGAATTAGGGGCAGACTGCTAGTGAAGGAACCATGATTTTGTTGATCCCAACCTTAACCATGATTTTTTCAGAATCTAAATCTGACTTTAACACAATTCCTCATATATTTTCTCTTAGCGGCCTTAACCACCTCTTTCTATTTTTTTTTTCCTCCTTGAACATTCATCCAAGATCCATTTACCTGTCAGAAATGCACTCCTATTGGCCTTGCAGTTTTATCAAGAAATTTCTTATGCATTTGTGTTCTGGGTTCCTGTGTTAAGTTGTTTCTGACTACTCTTGTACTTGTTGAGGTCGATCAACTAATGCTTTTTGATAGGTTCACTCTGCAAGTAAATTGACGATGTTTTCCTTGTAGATGTTTGACTCACAGGAAAGCTCAACAAGCAAGAAAGATTTTCTTTTTGGACAGATTATTGTGGCAAATGTCCTTCGGAGGTGCTTCAGGACAAAGGCCACTGCCATACCACAGCTGACTTTCATCAGAAGAACTAGCCTAAAGCCTTCTTATATATTTTATGTGTTTCTATTGTGAGGGTGGAAAACTAACATCTCCATTCACAAGAGTTGGATTAGGGATCAAAAGAAAGAAACAAATGCTCGATCAGTCATTTATAGAAGCAAAACCTCCATGGATGACAATATTAGCTTTGCAACAGGCAATGCTTATAGTGCTTCCAATATTATTTTGTGAAAAATATGATTATTGATAAGATTTTTTTGTTTGCTTTCTTTATTTTTCAGTCATGATGTGTTGAGCTCACAGCTCTTATACCTTTTTTTTTTGTGTGTGTGTGTGTGAAGCTTTATGATTTTGGCAATAGGCTGCTTGAGAGGATTGGTTGAACTCCTTGTGGATGCCATTCCATTCAACTATGTTGACAACCTTAAATTCTGGGTTTTTAATCCCACATTTATTTCCTGGAAAATCAGTCTGTAAAAGAGATTAATATTTGCAGCAAGAACTTACTCCTTATAATCTAGCCCTGATGATGATCATCATCCCCAAATGCAATCACAGAAAAGATTTCTAAGATCAGATGGATGGATGAAAATCTTCTTACCTTACAACATTAACAAAGTTTTTGAAAAGCAATATATGATTGTAATGCTAAAAAACATGACATTATTCACTTGGATTGAGGTAACTTGTGCAGGTACACAAAAGAAAATGAACGAATGCCGTTTAAGAACAGTTCAAGCGGTAAAATCTTTTCACTTTCATTTTTACTGTCCTTATTTGATCTGGTTTAGTTACATTTCTTTGTAGAAAAAAAAAAAAAAAAAAGAAATTGTGCCATTGAAAGCTTGTAACAGCAAAAAAAAAGAAAAAGGGAAATTCTCCTCCAACTTGCAAGATGACCAGAGTAACCTTGACATGCACACAACCTCCTTTGGAACTAGGGCTTATTAATAAAGTGTTTCGTTCTTCAAGACCATGGGTGGTCTGTTCTTAATGGGATAGTCTGGTGGTTACAATTGTTCTTAATGTGATAGTTTGGTGGTTACAATCACTTCTTAAATCTTGTGATCCGGGATCCGAATCTTGTGTAACCAAAAAAAAAATAAAAGACCATGGATGGTCTCAATTTTATGTTTGGGTTCCACAGCAACCCGATCTTAGTAGTGGCTTCCCCAGTTGTCAAGTAAAGAGTATCACATCCCAAGGACTACAACTACAATGCAGCTTCTCCATCACATAGCTCACAGGATTCACCAATGCCAGCTGCAGAACCATCACACAGAACAAGGCAAGCAAGAATCACCCAGAAGTGGGACTTGTTCTACGTTGGTACTCATTTACCTTAACAAACCTCTTCTCAAGTCTATGGTTGAGTTCGCCTATCACTTCAATCTCTCTTATGTTCATCGTTGTTAGGGCAGAAATTTTCATCGTCATAATTCATGTTGTCCTAAACAGGAAATTTAGATGCACTTTTGTTTCATTGCAATGCAATACCTGTCATGCGCAAAATTCTCTGTGAATTTCTTCGTTTTCTTCTACCCTTTCATCTTCCTCCTCCCCATCTTAGTGTTCTGCAAATAGAGAATACTCTCAGTTAGACTTCTAAGGCATAAAAATTGGTTGGTTTTTTTTTTTTTTTTTTAAATAATGACTGACCTTTCCAGTATGTAGGTGGAGTTGGCAAAGTAGATTGAAGATTGGACAGCTTGTATGAGAAATGATGAAATTCTCAACAGTTTCTTCATATCTGCTAATATCTTGAAATATAGGAGTCCCTGGAATATGCTCTAGGGAGATGGTCTTTGGCCATGTAACAAGCGAGAGGATCTTGAATATGGAGTTGCCAACGGCAATGGAGTGACCAACAGGCACTGACATGAAGAGGACACCCAAAAATAAGCACAAGCAAGCCAGAAAGTCTATCTTGTCAAATTTCCTTAATCTTATTGCAGCAGGAAAATCCACTAGCATTATCACCCGTCACAATTATGGTTGAGAGAATGAAGTTGGGAACGTAATGGAGGAATGGTGAGAGAAGAAAGAGAATCATGGACGCAGTTGCTGCCATGACTATGTTTGAGACTGCTGTTTGTGCTCCTGCAGTGCAATTTAAGGCTGACCCAGAAAATGATCCTGGACAAAACAACAGTTTGAGATGAACTTAATCAAAGATTTAGGTTAATAGTGCATATGATAACGAAATTACCAGAGGCAACAAAACAAGTAGAGCAAGAACTGATAATGTTCATCAGACCATTTGCCATCATTTCCTTGCATTTGGTAGTTTCTGGTGCGAGCAAACGCTCTTCCTACTGCAACTCCTATGCAAAGCATTGAAATGAGCGTAAAACAACCAGATCTTTTTTTTCTTTGTTCAGTTCTTCGTGCTTAGAGTACTTACAGTAAGAAACAAGATCCCAACTGTAATGCCAGTTCTGCAAAAACAAGATTGTGAATAGAGAGTAGATTGAATCCTGCTCCTGGTGCATCTTGTCCTGCTCCCAAGCCTCCAATCTGTTAGCGAAGAACTAAACTTTGTTGACTATGAAACCAAAGAGCAAACCAATGGAAGATACCAGTGTTAGCTGGTTCTGTTGGTTAATATTCTGGAATCAAATCCCACTGGTAACATGTAATGCAGAGAGGGTGGCTCAATCACCATTGGACCAAAATGACCAGAGCAATGAATGAAAATATATAACAAGTGAACTAGTAGACATACGAACAACTGTATCTTACTGTTCGAATCTCAGCATTTTCTCCAAGCATGTAGACAATGAAAGTTGCAAAGAATGCTGCCGAAAGCAGGAAGAGATTTGCATTTCTCATGCCCTATCGACAGCATAAAACCTTGTGTGAGGAGCAGACAAAATGAGACACATGGTTAAGTAAATCGACTTGTTGGTCCTCTATATGCCTTGCTGCTAGTAACAGACAAAAGGAAACGGAAGCTTATGACCATAGTTTGCGAAGACCACTGCATTTCATAAGCTTCTGATTTATTAACACGTAGAAAAACAATTACGTTATAATTAACTAATCAAGGCCATGCCTTTTACCTCTTCCTTAAAACTGAAGATGATACAGGGATAATTTGCATGCAAGTAGTGAAATTGAGAATCACGAACAATACTTTTAGCTGCTGCAATGACACTATAACTGCTGATCCAGCTACGAACCTGATGAAGCCTAATCTACATACTTCAATCATGTTAGCAAACAAAAGATTACTCTTTGGGTTTCTACAATTGATCTATTGTAACAGTAAATGTCCACTCTACGAACCTCAGCAGGTGTTGAGAGGCTTGAAACACACCAGTGAAAAATTTTGCTGTCAATGCCAATTTAAGATACTGTTCTGGCTCTTCAACAACATTTTCTCCAAGCACACTAGCCATCACCATGGATGCTATTGACACTGGCCCAACAGCGAGATGTTTTGAGTTCCAAAGAAACACATACACCAATAGTGGGAAAAGACTTGTATATGCATCCGATGTGGCTAATTATCAAGTTAGAATTAAAAGTAAAGTAAATTATGTATTGATTCTCCCAAAGGCCAAGAACTGAAGGTAAATTTGCAAGCTTTGTGTAGAAAATTCCCCACAATTAGAGAAACAACATGGAATTAGATAGTTCAAACTTCTATGTTGGACTGTATAGTGATAGAAGGAGGAAGTACACAACAACAAACATTTTAGCCTTGTCAAATTCTTGAGCATAGACCAAAACTGAAGGAGGGCATACATGACATCATCAGTATCAGACAAGGAATTTATAACATAAAATAGTTACCTCTTGTCCGACGTCTAACTATGCAGCGGAATTCGGATCGAATGGTTGATTGAATCACGTGCTCCTTTGGTCGGCATGGAATGTAATACCGAAAAACCAATGTCGGATATTTTGTAAACATTTTTATAATATAATAGAAAATTTTAAATTTATATTGATTTTCGATTTTTGGGTAGTAAATTTAAATTTTTAGTATATTTTAAATTGTCGTATCCACGAATCATAGTAAACCTTATTTTTATGAAATTAAAAAAAAAAATTAGTGAAAAGTGGGTGTAAATATATGTATATATAAATATTTATTTATTTATTTACTTATTCATTTATATATATATTTAGATATATATTTATATATATTTATAATAATAAATAATAATAATAATAATAGAAAGGGGAAAGCACGGCGTTTTTGCCGAAACGCTGCTCTTCCCCTCTCTTCAATTCGACTAGGGTTTCAAACCCTAATCGAATACCCCCTCTCTCTCTCGAACTCTCTCTCCCTTTCACTGTCACTCTCTCTCTCTCTCTCTGTCTCCGCCCATCTCCGCCACTCTCTTGCCCCTCACTCATCGGCGAACTTTAAATCTCCTCCGTCTGTCTCTCACTCTCTATCGTCTTCCCCTGTTTCTCTCTCTCTCTCTCTAACACACTCTGTTTCTCTCTCATTCTCCTACGATCGTGCTCTTTCTCTATCAGTCTCACTCTCACTCTCTACCCCCGACCACCGCACACGGCCCCCCTCTCCATCGTCTCTTCCATTCACTCACCGTTTCTCTCTGCTTTTTCTCTCTCCCGCGCGCGCGACGGAAGAGCTCTCGCTCTCTCTCCCCTTTGCTCGCTTGCGCGTTGCTCACTATGAGCACTTCTCTTCTGCAACTCCTTCTCAGTCCCAAACTGGCGCTTGATGGAACCTTTGGAAAAACCCTACGCTGTGACTAAACCTCACCCTCTGCGCAGGTAACTGATTCCTAATCCTAGTTTAGGGTTTTGATTTTTCTAAATAATTAGGCCTAATTGATAAATCTTGTTTCAGTTAGGAAGCAATGCAGATTTTGGAGTGGCTTGAGGAGACATTCGAACGAAAGTCATGAATTGTGAAAACCCTAGGCGAGGGGATTTCTGATCTATTCGATAAATTGAATGAATTTAGGTATGAAGTTAGGGTGAAAAGTTATGTATATGTTTAGAATGTAAGTGGAATTCTAATAGAATATAATTTTTAAAATGTTTATATGTGGTTATGAAGGTTAAGTTTAAAATTTTGTATAAACTAGGTTATCTGATATGAAAGAAGCATGTTAAAAGATAAAAGAATCTTGTTGGGTTGATTAGAATGGTTTTCCTTTGAGTTTGAGTCGAAATATGCATGAAAATAATAGGATTTTGGGGTTGGAATGAAATATTATGCAGAATGAAGGATACTATTGTATTTAATATCTTTTTTAGGTTGTTTTTGAGTTGTTAATTACATAACAATATGTATATGGAAGGATAGTTTAAAAATTTGGGATTAGAGTTTAAGGATCGATGTAGTCTTTTTCATTATAAATTGTTATGCATATAAGCAATTTAAATGCAATCTCCATATTATGAAAATAGACTTCCATATTTTGAAAATGATATATAGTTTGAAACATTTGGATGAGAATTGAAAAGTTTATGATTTTTTAAAGAATTTCTAGTTTGTAGAAAACTAATTATTTCATGTTTGTTTCCGACTTTGAGAGATCTTTAGGGTTGAATTAGACTTGGCTTTGATCGTGTTATTTATTTATAAATGAAATGCAATTGATGGCAATGGAGTATATTCATGAATCGGAGAATTGATATTTATACAAAATTAGGAAAAATGGATAAACCCTAAAAATATTTGGAAATTGATGATACAATTGTGATTGTGTCTTAGGAAAGATCAATTGAGGATTGGAGAAAGATTGTATTGGACTGAATTGTGAAAATAGGGAGTGAATACCCTCCCTGTAGGTGAGTGGATGGTTAATTGTGTTCATGAATGAGTAACATGTTTTAAAATTGCTTTATAAATGATTTTGAAAGATTTTTATATGGTTTATGTAAATTGTTTTGTGACTGTGGGCTGTTTGGACTGGATTGTGAAATATAAATGCATCCATTGTGTTTAAGAATGATTCTGTGCCATATGTTATTTGATATTGCTCTATGAATTGATTTGACATGAGATTGTTGATTATTCGATGGAAAATTATGGCACATTGATTGTGAAATGAATTGATTGAGAAATGAAAGGGTGTTGGATTGTAAATGGCTAGTCATTCCCACCACGGAGCGACCCGACGGGGTGGCTTGGTTTGGGGTTTGGATGTGCGGGGGAGTTAGACGTTCCTCCCTCTGCCGAAGTCGTGCTATATCTGGTGCATCTCGGTGAGGTACGAGCCAATGCCAAGGAAGGGGGTATGTTTTGAAACATTAGATGGAAAAACCCCTTGGCGGGCTTTCATCTGGATTCGACCACCCTAAGACGGAAGTATTTTCGATGGGACCCCAGGATTTTTTGAAAAGATGATTGATATGGATACATATTTTGTAAATTGTAAATTATTGAAATGTTTTATGCATATGAACTGCTATTTATGAGATATGTTTTGACTGTCCCACATTCACCCCTTGTTTATGAACACAGTCATACTATTGCACTCCACTCACTGAGTATTTTCCAATACTTACCCCTCTCTTCACATTTTTCAGATGAGACTTAGTTGGGAGACTACACGTTGGAGCTTGCGAAGCACTTTTGCTGGTTGTATAGGTATTTGGCATATGCAAGATTTTTAGAGATTCATAGTTCTCAAAACCATGGAAAGGGAAGTCTGTACATCTTATGCCGTGCGAATTTTGTTGATACTGGCTGAGTTTTTGGCAAGTATTGGTAAAATCCGACGATTTTTGATTTGTATTTTATTATTTTGATGGATCTATTTTGGAAAAACTGTTTTATCTGTATTGGGACATTTGGATTGTAATTCTAAATTTCGATACTTTATTTTGAATTCGTGAAGTTCTGTATATCTCATATCGCTTGGATTTTACTGATGTTAGTTTGATTGTTTCAGGCAAGTATTAGTAAAATCTTACGACTATGATTTGAGACTTCTTGTATTTTAAATGCTTTACTTGTACTGGTTGGCTGGGATGACCACATCGCATGCATGCATGTACAGAAGCCCCTTCCCTGATTGTGTGCCGACGTATGCTTGTGTGTACAGGGAATGGACCAGAGGAGTTATTTGCATGTGTATTGTTACATGCTTTCCTTATTTGTGATGAATTGTATACTGGAGATCTAGATATTCAGGAATGTAGTCTTACAGAATTTCGGTATATGGGGAGGTTTTATCCGTGTATCGAGACTACGCGACGGCTGTCGCGTGCTCAATTTGAGGATCGAGGCGTGACATGGAATCACAAACGGAAACAACAAAATCCACAATCCAAGTCCTTCTGATGATTTCCTCTCAAAGAGCTCTAACAGAAGATGATTTTATGCTGAGAGAGCAGAGACTCATAAGCTCTTTTTCAAACTCGAGAACACTTTGTCACTTTCTCATCATCTTTCTCTCTCAACCACATTGCCTCAAATTTTCTCCTCAGGTTTGTTTTATCTAAGCTTCCTCTCAGGCCCCTATTTATAAACTCTGGAAACTTAGTTTGGAAGTAACTCAAAACTACCCTTAGAAGTTACTTAACTTGGAAGTAATCTCTGAAACTTCTTTCATAAGCTTCCCAAAGCTTCTCTTAGAAGCTACTTCCATTACTTAGCTTAGAAGTAATCTTTGAAGCTTCCTCTGAAGTTTCTCCTAGAAGTTTTCTGAAACTTCTTTAAGAAGCTACTTTTGATGCTTATCTAAGAAGCTTCCTTTGGAAGCTTCTTGAGACTTCTGTAGAAAGTTTCTTACTAGGCAATGGAGGAGGAAGCAAGCCAATCTTGGGTCGACCCATCATGGGCGTCCAACTAAGACTTCCAACAAAAACAAAGCAAAAGAAGGATAATCTCATAAGCAACTAGGTATAACTATCAAATGGTCCCAGCGTCTGGTGCGTTACATTATGTAAATCAAGATACCAATACAAAATGTGTGCTCTAACAGCAGTCCCTTTTGATATTTCCTTGTATGCTGACCATTTATTTGTTTTTCATCATAAAACATGTATTGTGGATGAGAGTGAGATTTTGTGAAGCCATATTCTTCGATAAAAAATGTAGATCATCAAGACTAATTATTGCGTCGCCTTCAACACACTAGTGTTAATATTGAGAACCACAAGAAGGTGAAAAACAGAATTGGCTAGTCAAAAGGTGCTCAAAGCTTTATTGTTCAAAGGGTGGTGGGCTGCAACCAGCCTCACTACCATGAGGGTCTCCACTGGTCATGGAATGGGCAAATGCTGCTCAAATCATCTGACTAAATATGTTGGTCCAAGATGGACAATATGTGGATAATTATATATTCTTTTTATAAAGAAGAGATTTTTTCTAAGAATTGAACCTTGTGGGTCTGGTGTAAGGCTTCAAACAACTTTACTACATAACTAATCAATCATAGAATTTGATTCTAGGAATCCATATGCTTATATCACCTGTGGTATTGCAAAGCTAGCAATGGTGAGTCCCGGGACTACATCAGATCTCAGTAGACTGAACTTGTGAGTTGGCAACCAGTGAAAAATAGAGAAGAAGAACTGAAGAACCAAGATGACCCTTTGGAAAAATGGTTGAACATGTGAAATAGATTATCGGGGAAAAACATTCAGAGAATTTATGTTTGAGCCTCTGAGAAACAGATCTAGCAGGCGCTAAGCAAACACTCTGTTTGAAAACAAGGCAATGCCTCTTTGGAGGCCTTTGTAGTGTTTTGTTTCTCATTATCTGAGGCTTGTGGACATCCTTTATGGTCACTACACCCATCTTACTAACTTCAGCATAAATTACTGAAAAGCACAGAACCAAGTGCATTTTATAGAGACAAGCTAGAGGAAGGACAAAACCTGTCTCTGTGCATGGAATACTCGAAGGAGCAGTAATCACTGCTGTGAATCTTTGTTATCAATTTGCACTTTTCTCTCGCATATTCCGTCCTTTACTTGGAAAGAGTCCTATATAAAACTGAATCTTTGAATATTCCATCATTGTCTTGTTCCTCTCTATCTTTTCTCCTCGGTCCTTGATCTTTCATCTCTCCTACCATACCTTTTTTTCCCCCCGTTAAAAACTCTCTCTCTCTCCCCCCTTGCCTTGCCTGTTCTACATTGCTCCTTGTGGATTTGTTCTCATATTTTTTCATTCTGGACCTTTTCATTGTTGGTATAGTTCTTAAGTCTGATTCCCCCCCCCCCCCCTAAGCTGCCAATTTCTTTCTTAAGTAATGTCAGACCATCCTGCCAGCTCTATGGTTGTATCATATGTTTAATCAGTTCTTGCATCATTCAACTGTTTGAGTTCTATGTTGCATATCGCATTTTTGAAGGAGGCTAGTCTAGTCTCCTGTCAAACCATTTTTGTTGAGATGGAGGAAAGGATCAAAAAAGAAGGCATTACCAATGAAGAATACAAGTTCCCAAAACCTTGGCCAAGGATGAACCCCACCCACAACATAGGAAGAGAGTGGATTAAGGAGGGTCTTAAGATATTGTATTAAATATTTTTTGTATTATTAGAGTTGAGCTCAAGTAGCTTGTTTGAAGTATGCCTAATTAATACGAGCAAAGTAGTGGAATATTCAAATTCGATTCTTTTCTTTTCCTCGATCAGCTTCGGGATCAGAAAACTCCTATATGTTTTTTGATTTTTTTTTTTGGGGGGGGGGGGGAGGATAACGTTATGTGACATCATATATCGCACGAATCTGCAATCACCTTTTTCAATTGTCGATTCAGTTGTTAATTTTTGTGAGCAATAGATTTCAATTATCTCTTCTACAAATCTAAAAGTCATTAATTATATTTTTATAAAGTAGTAGAGTTTAATAGATTCAAAATTAAGTTCAAACATGGTTTTTAACCTTATGACATTAAAAACCGAAATCAAACTAGGTCTTGACATGGTTTAGCAACAGATGGTTTCACACTCCAAGTTCCATTAGAACAACTCGTCCGAACATTTTTTTTTTCCTTTTTTTTTTCCCTTTCTGAACAAATTTTTGGGCAACCATAGCAACAAAACAAAGTGCAACCATGAAATTTGTTGAAAATGATTTTGGTCTGTTTATAAACTAATTTTCTTATATTTTCTTTTTTCTACCTCAGCAATTATTGGTTGAACTTGTGACAGCATCATCTGTTTTCTTCTGCATATGCCTTCAAGCACAACCAGTTATCTATGAGTTGCAAGATAAGAGGTTGTTCTTAAGGTTTGATGTGATGCGATAGAGGTCTCCAGTTTAGTGGCATATATTGTTTATTGTCTTCATCATCATTTCCTTTCCTCTGGAAATCCACCTTAAAACCCTGTTAAATTTGTATGAATTCGATTAGGTTAATCCCCAAAAGTTTTTCACAAATCAAATTAACACTTTTGCCCACCCAATTATCCAAATTATTTAAACAATATATATATATTGAAAATAGTGTTTAGAGACCTTTGAATTTCTCTCTGATAAGATTATGGGGTTTATTGGGAGAAGGGTGGGACTGACATGGATTAAATAATATAATATAGTTGAGCTTTGTATGTAATTCACCTAAAAAAAAAAAAAAATTTCTAAAAGAGCCCCCTGCAGGAAAAAATTTCAAATCTGACTCATGTTTGTCGAGTCTTGAAAACTCAACAAATATCTTGAAGACTCAACAAATTCATGTTTTGTGTGGTCTCTATACTCGACAAACCATTTGTCAAGTCTTCAAGACTGGATTAGATTTGGAATTTTTTTCATGGTGGGGTTTTTTAGGATTTTTTTTTTTTTGAGGTCAATTGCTTACAAAGCTCTAATTTAATCATACTTGCTAAAAGGGTGGGCCAGTATGGTCTCCAGTTGTTCTTTACAATGTCATCAATCTTATAAACCTGTCATTGTGTTTGGCAGCAGTTAGCATTGCTTGCTTGCTTCACCTTGTCTGTCTTCTTGTCTGTCAGCTTTATCAGGCTTCTCAACTGTTCTCTCTCTCTCATGCGCGGGGCCGTGCACATACACAAAACTAAACAAGTGATTTTAGTGATAATAGCCCTTTAACCACTATTTCATCTTGATTTAACCAAACAAGGACATTAGACTATTTAAGTTCCAGTAAGTGACAGGGACGTCCAGTATTTAGCTCACAAAATAGAAACTACCCTCGTGTATAATACATACATTGGGTTGAAATTGAAAAACTACATGTATTTTGTACTCAACAAGTAAAAGTATTAAAAACTATAAATTTACACCCGTAAACACGTAAATACATAAGAAGTAAATTTTGTGTAGGCTTGTTGAAAAATGAATTTGATTCCTGATGTATTTGAAGATTAATAAGATTCATTCATGCCAAGCCAACCTCAGGGTGGTGGCCAAGCTACACTGCTAGTTGAACATCTACTTCAATAGCCATTTTTGTGAATGGAAAGTTATGTGGAAATTGCTTGAGTACATTGTAGGTAACATTTGAACTAATTTGAGAGCCTTACATGTCCATTAAACATGGGTAGAAATGAAAAGACATCAGAAATATCACCAAAGTGATCCTTCTTGCAACCTCCTGATGAAATAAAAGAAACCTCCTGAACGGTTGGCTTTATGTTACAGAGAAAATGAGGTATAATGATGAAATTAGGGAGCCATTCTTTTGCTTAATGTGCGTGCATGCGTGCGTGCATGTGTGTGAGTGTGTGTGTATAGCAAAATCACGAGTTTGAGTCAGTTTGCAGTGATGATTTGGGAAGTACACACCTTATCAGCTTTGGTGGGGGATTAGTGATTGGCTCATCCATGTGTAGTGACTATGATTCAAATTGAGCATTTTAAGGCATGTGAGGGCTGGCTAGACTCATCTCCCCCTACCTCTTTTACTCCAAAAGTAAGGGGGGAAAGGGGATATAGATTCTATGATCAAGTAGACTTAATATAACTGTATTATAGTATGCTGTCTTTTGACTTGGTTCTTCACTCATGCTGGGCTTGAGATGAATAACTCAAATATGTCTCACAATGTAAGCACAAGCACAGGTGCGCATGCCTGTGCATTCACAAGCTGGCAACCACATATCAATATAATGCAGGGCAGGCAGCCATGACTTATATAAACATCTGTACGTAATGTAACTTGCAAGAACAGTAGTAAAATCCATCACTTCTAATTGAACTTGGGACAGTAACAAGCGCATAAACATCAATTTTTTTCACACTTCAGCACACTACATGAAACTACTAGTCGATTGATGATCAATGAACTCTGATATACCTCTTTCAAAATTCAGGATATTAATCGTTCTGCACTGCTAGTGCTCAAGCGTGTGCATCTTTAGCACGGAATATTTGCAGAATTATTTTGTTGCACTGATTTTTGCTATCAAGAACAAGCTCAATTAAGCACTTGTCCTTGGGACACATATTATTCTCTTCATAGAAAGTCTTCCACTGAGTAAGTTCAGTCCGGCCGTCGCTGGAGAAACGAACTTTAATAGGCCACCTGTTCCCCTTTCTATCTCTGAACACCACATTGTGCTTCATAACAATACTGTGCTTCACTAGCAAGTACTTAGGTAATGTCTGTAATTAGTGAACGCATCATCATCAGCATTAAAATTCTCATTGAACACAAGAAATAAAAACTAGCAATGCAACAAAAGATTGTGTCTAAACATTAGAAAAATGAAATTCACCTAGTTTATGATTTAGATAAGTACATTACAATCCTTACTCGGAACCACTTACAACGTAATGTCTAGTCTTGTGCGCATAAATTGTTCCCAAAAAATGTGGGAACTTAGGTACGACAAGTCCTGCTGCTTCAATCAACTTGTATTCTTCATCAGTTACAGTTGCAGCCTTAATTGATCGATGATACCACCGTGGGGGTACCCCTACAAGCCCAAGATTCGTTAGTAAGATATCGACATTGTTTTGAGCAAATGCCAATGCAATTGACATGATAACAACAATAATAATCTGAACCTTAATCTCAACAATTGAAAAATTGACACGATAACTTGTAATTCAGAAAAGCAAAGAGAACCCTTTTTTTGCATAAATAGCAAAAAATAACAAAATAATGCACTTGGTGGAGAGAGAATATTTCTGAAAGCAAAATACTCACATGATTCTGTAGTTCCGGGTTGATCAACTGCGTTGAAGTTTCTCTGGGCAACCCACTTTCCGTTCTCATAAACTTGCACTTCATCAATATCTTCATCATCATCATCATCATCTTCTTCTTCTTCTTCTTCTTCTGATTTTTCAGATTCTGTCTCTGCATTTTCCTCTTCCTCCTCTTCCTCCTCTTCTTCTGATTCTGATGTTACTTCTGTTTCAACAAATATTTGCTTTTCCTTTGCATTTGCTTCTTCCAGTTCTATCTTCTTGACCCGAGTATTGTCATCTACGGCTTCTTGACTATTGCTTCTCTTTTTGCCAATTGCACCTTCTTCTTTCTTGCATGCATCTGTGCCAAATATTTTGACCTCAAAAATATTAGGCCTATTATTCTTGAAAATCAAGAAATCCCCTGGACTTATCAAATGATCATCGACGAAGTCCTTCCAGCCATCTTCCAAGAAAAAGTTGTTTTCATTTTTCTTCACAGTGACATCATATGACTCTCTGCCCCCATATTTCAGGACTATCTTGTTGGGCACAACTCCATTGAAATTCTTGATGAATGCCGGAGGTATCCGCTGCAAAAAAAAATAATTAAAAAATAAATAGAAAGCATGGTAATTCAAATTTATGTCCTGACGCCTAGTGTGCTCTTGGGTAAGTGAATCTCTTGCCCTTAATCAGCAAGGGCACCTTGGTCCACTGGTATTGAAGGCTGTCACTTGACATGATGTCACGTTAGAGCCCCATCCCGATCCCCTCCTCCCTTCATAGCTAAAGATTTAATTGAAACATAATATGACAGAGAAACCACTCCAATAATAATAAATCTAAACAATGAAGAACATAGAAAGCAGACCGCCCCCACCCCCCAACATCGGAAACTTCATAAAGTAGCAGAAAATAACAGGCTCATTGGGTTCATCAAATCACATGCTCAATGATTTTTTTTCCCTCTAAATAAATTTTCATTTATTGAAAAACCCATAAAAAATAATAAATTAATTTGGGTTTTGGAACATCAAAAGTCATAAACAAAGTAAATTGGCTAATGGGTACTGCAGATTTGTAAATATGATCAATAACAAAACCCTAAAATAAAAAGAGTCATTTTCATTAACTAATTAAAAAAAAAAAAAAACAAATAAATATAGGTTGTTTACCAAGCGTTGAGAACTTTGGTTTGGAAAGTAAATTTTGAAGAACTCTGGAAATCTATCACCCCACGTACGATGATGCCAATTTGTCTTTCTTTTCTTCACCATTGTTGTGTTTCTCCAAAAACCTAATGTTTGAATTAATGTAAATAAAAAGAACTAAGAAAACTTAAAAAAAAAAAGGAAATAATATTTGGGTTTAGAAAATCTCTACTAGAATCTTTAAATTGTTAGGACTTAGGAGAGTCCTTTAAGGTTTCTAAGTCCTTTAGGGTTTCAAAACTTTAGGAAATTTAAGTGCATATGGATGTTTCCCTTTCCAAGAGTTACACTTTGAGGAGGAGAGGACTTTGGGATACGAAATTAAGTGTGCATTGATTGCTGGAAATTGATATTGAATTTGAAATAAAAAATTTGAAAATAAATTTCAAAAATTTCTATTTTTATTTAGATTCCAAAGATTTTATAATTTAAAGATTTTATTTCTACATTTTATTTTCATTTTATCAATTCAAATAAATCATATAGATTTTTCAATCCGATTCTTAATTATGATTCATTTTAACCAAATCTCTAAAAATTTGTATTACGAGTAAAATAGAATATGGGTCGATCAAAAGTTGATAAAGGTTAATAATTCTTAAAAAAGATTTAACATCATATATATATATATATATATATATATATATGTTAATATTATTTTTCAGAATTTCATGAACAGCTCCCTCCTTTGCAAGTCACAGATGCATGCCAACAGGTGGATTTGGAATAGATGAGTGAGGTGGGTTTTTTTATTTAGGTGAAATTAGTCATGTATTATATGTATTTAAAAAATGAAAATTCCCCAAAACACTTGCTGAGGTCATTTGGTCCATTCAAAGCTTCCATCAGAGGTGGAGTTTTCTGAAAACACTTCAGAATTGAAGGGAAGAAAAGGTCGGTTTTCAAAGGAATAAGGTCCACTTTACTTGAATTTGGTCCATTCTAATTTAGTATCTAAATTTATTCGGTTCAAATATGTGTGAATTCTATTTAAGAGATGAATCTTTTAACATATTAATTTTAAATTTTAAACCCTAAATTTGATTAAAAAATTTAATACTTAATCTCACTAAAAAGTATAAATATCTATTCTAATCTTTTATCAGATGTATAACACTGATTGAATCTATTATATTAATAGATTTATTTTGATTTTAAAAGATAAAAATTATGATTTGTTTTGAATTATGTATTAAATAATATTGATTTGATTAAAAATTTAGAAAAATTTTAAACTATACTAAACTAAACCAAATCTGGTTAGGATTTTACTTTCATTTAATATCTTTTTAAATTATCAAGATGCAATTATTTTCTACGGCCCACCTACTCTTATTTACCTAATATACTTTTATTTTCCATATTTCTATAATTAATTTCGGCCAACTAATTATTCCGATCACAATTTGGTTTTTTCTTTTATTCTTTTTTTTTTTATATTTAACCGATCGGTATTCAGTAACTAATTTATTAGTCTCGACTAATCTGATTAAAATTAATTATCGCACCATTAAAAGTAAACTCTTTCGATATATTTTTTTTTATTTTTAAAATTCGAATTCAAAAACTTGATTAAACAAATCCAGTGCCCTTGTCACTGGGTCAACAAAATGTGGATCACTTTTATTCCTTCGATTTATAATTATTTCTCTCTCTCTCTCTATATATATATATGTATTAGAATTTTTTGGGTGCATTTTGGTATTATGATAATTAATTTTTAATATTTTGGAATCTTTATTTTACCATTTTTGAATCAAATTATTAAAAATATTTATTGTTAAAAGTTATTTATAAAATGTTTTCAATACAAAAATTAATTATAGCTGTTAGGCGAACCGAGTCGAGTTTGATCTACTCATGAATTGCTTGGTCAACGGGTTAACTCAATTTGATTTTGAACGAAATCGAGTCAAATTCAAGTTGAAATTTAAAAATTCGTCGAATAACTCAATAACATATATTAATATATGATTATAATATAAAAAATAAAATAAAATATATTAATATATTATATAATAATTGAGTTTTCGAGTTGAGTTTGAATAGTTTCATTATATAATCAAGTCAAGTTCGAGTCTATTACTCGTTAAATACGAGTCAAATTAAAAAAATTGAATTCAAATTCAAAGATATTTAAAATTGACCCAACTCAAATATATCCGACTAAAACCAATATTTACGGGAACTTTTAAACCGCCTCAGGTACACCCGTGCTGGCAGCAAAGAAGGACAAAGGCATGAGCTGCCACTTATTTTCAATGGCCCAAGCCATGGATTAATTTTTATTTTCGTATTACTTTCAAAGGGCCTATGTAAGGCCGGCCCCATATTTTCTGGGCTAGGCCTGCACCCTGCGTTGTAAGCTTCTTCATTAACTTTGTGAAAATTTATCATTAAAGGTTTTTCCACAATTTCTTTCGGTGTTTGGATGGAGAATTTGGGTGAGAAAGGGTGGGAGGTGGGAGAGGGAGAAAAAAGGAAGGATTTTATAGAATTCATTTATATTTGATAAAATAATTAATTGGAAGGGAAAAAATAGAGGGTTTCTATGAAACCCTCCAAACTAAAATTTTCAATTCCACAAAATCGATGAGTTTTGGAGGGGAGAGATTCCTTTTAAAAATAATAAATATCAAATTTATTTTTATACCCTTTATTTTAAAACTCTAATAAAAATAAAAAGAATAAAATAGTAAATTTGTATATTTTTTTATTATATTCTCTCTCTTTCCCTCTTTTAACCAAACATAATTTTTTATTTTACTATCTTTTCCCTCTCTTTCCCATCACATATTTTGTTACCAAATGTGAATTTTAATTTTACTTTCATTTCTCATCCTTTCCCTTCCTTTCTCATCCTTTCCCTTACCTCTATTTCTTATGTCTTTGCCAAACACACTGTTAATATTGTTACTCATACCAACAAGTTGGTCCAATGACTGATACAGATATCTCTGAACTCGAATTTTATGTATAATAAAAATAGATATTAGAAAAATTTTGTCCCTTAATATCCCAACTTAATTCGAACCGAATTTAATTGATTATTTATATAATATATATATAATGATACCAAAAGACAAGCGCTCCCTTAAATTGGGCTGACAATACTCAAATCAAATTAATTAAAATATGATTTTAAATATCAATTGATTATAATATATAAATATTGCTACTCACGGGCTTGTGATTGTTTGATCATTATTCAAGAACCATCAATTATTTTACCATCACATTAAATTAGTAACTCCATCACATTTAATTAGTAATTGTTGGATGAGAATCCAATAGCTATGAACCCTATAAAGAATTAACTAATCTTGGAATCAACATTGGTTGGCTCAACAGAAAAAATGTTGAGTTCCTTTAACTATACGTGGGTTTGACTTGTCATGAATACGAAAAAAATCATACCCGGAGATCTTGTCTGAAAAGGGTCTAACAGTAGATTGACTCAGATTAATCGGAAACAAAGTTCTAAATATTAAGTAAAAGACCAAATTTAGGACCAAAAAAAAAAATAATTTTGGGACTAAAGAAAATTCCTAGTTCTAAAAATCATATCAAATTCTATTTGAGGGGGAAAAATAATTACCCTATATATTGTATAAAAGAACGACTTGGGGTTAGTATTCAAGAATTTTTACCACAATGCCCTCACTTTCAATGTAAATTGCCATAGTATCCTCACTTTTTGGGTACTGTTCATATGATTTTACTAAAATACCTCCATGTTTTTATGGAATTGCCAAAATCCCTGGTCCACTTTTCATGTGCTTTTACCAAAGTACCCCTACTTTTCTTTTAATTACCAAAGTACTCCGTTTTTTTGTTACCAAAGTACCCTGCTTGTTTTTATTACCAAACTACCCCCATTATTGTAAATTCCCAAAGTGCCACACTTTTTTTTTCCTGAATTACGGAATTTTACTAAAATTAATGTAATTTTACTATTTTATAAAAGAATAATTTATATTCTCTTAATAAAAAAATTTTTAATTTCTATTTTAATATTAAAATAATATAATTTTTTTATATTTTATGTTAATATAACATTAAGATAATATTGTATTATATATGTGTAATATAATATAATATTTTAATGCTAATATTATTTTTTAATATTAAAATAATATAACTTTTTTATATTTGTATTAAAATAATATAATTTTTTAAAAGTATTTAAAAACCTTTGATTTTAAAAATATATATTTTTTTGATTATGTAAATTAACATCAAAATGGTTTGATTTTATATTATTTCTTTAATTTTTTTAACGACTTTTAAAAGTTTTTTTAAAGTTTTTTATTCTTTTTAATATTTTTGGATCTCATTTTTTTATTTCAAAAAGGATATAAATTAAAATTTATTGTTTATAATGTAATTTATTCATTTTAATTTATTTAATTTATAAATTTTTATTTAATTTGCTTACTTTTTAAATTTTGACCCTATTCAAAAACATCTATAATATTAAAACATCTACAATATAGGAATAACAATTTTTTTTTTCAATATAAAAACATTTATAATATAAAATTAAAAAGAAAATTAAAGTCATTAAAAATATTAAAAAAGAATAAAAAATCAAAAGATTTTGATCCTATTTTAATATTTTAAATATTGAAAAAAGAATAATGATTGTATTCTTTTAAGATTTTGATCTCATTTTTTTTTAATTTTTTTTTAATATTCTATCAAAAATTTATATAAAATCAATAGAATTACAGTTCTTCATATCATAGTAAATAAAGTATATGAAATAAATAATGTATTCGAAATAAAAAAAATATATCTATAATTTAATTTAAATTTAATAAATAAAAAAATTAAATAAGAATTTATTGAATCAATAAAAAAATTAAAATATTTTTTAAAATCAATAAATTAAAATAAATTACATTATAGAGAATAAATTTTAAGTTATACCCCTTTTTATTAAAAAAAAAAAGATCAAAAATAATAAAAGGAATATAAATTTTTTAAAACTTTTAAAACTCACTAAAAATATTAAAAACAGAATATAAAATCAAAAGAATTTGGTCACATTTTATATAATCAAAAATTTAATTAAATTTAATATTATTTAAAAATTTTGCAAAATAATTATTTATATTCTTTTTATAAAAATTTTGTAATTTATGTTTTAATATTAAAATAAAATATATTTTTTAAAATTTTTAAATAAAAATTATATAATTTCTAAAAATTATTAAAAACTTTTAAGTTTAAAAATATAATTTTTTTATTATATAAAATGAGATAAAATCTTTTGATTTTATATTCTTTTTTTATATTTTTATTGCCGTGTAAATTGTTTTTAACTTTTATATTGTTTTTAATATTTTTTAATCTCATTTTTATATAGTTTATTATAATTAAAAAGGAAATAATTTAAAATTTATTATTTATAATAATTTATTTTAATTTATTAATTTTATAAAAAAAAAATTATTTTCTTTTTCTATTTTTGAAGTTTTTATTTAATTTGTTAATTTATTAAATTTTCTCCCATTTTTTAGTAATAATTAAATAAAAATATTAAAAAGTCTTATTAAAAAACATCTATAATTTTAAATCATCTATAATTTTAAAAAATGTTTTTTGAAATTTAAAAGCATTTGTACTATAAAAGTTTTAAAAAATAAAACTCAATTAAAAAAATTAAAAAAAATATAAAATCAGCAGATTTTGGTCTCATTTTAATATTTTTAATATTGAAAAAGAATATTTTTCATATTCTTTTAATATTTGATTGCATTTTTTAATATTTTTTAATATTCTTTCAAATATTTGTATAAAATCAATAAAATTATAATTCTTTATATTATGGTAAATAATTTAAAATTAAATAATATATATAAAATAAATAAAGTATTTGAACTATAAAAATTCTACCTATAATGTAATTTTAATATAGTAAAATAACAAATTAAATGAAAATTTACAAAATCAATGAAAAACTTAAAATGTTTTTATAAAATCAATAAATTCAAATAAATAACATTATAAATGATAAATTTAAGTTGTATTATTTTTTATAATAAAAATAATATATGAAATAATAAGATCAAAAAATATTAAAAAGAATATAAATTTTTTTAAAAGCTTTTACAACTCATTAAAAAATATTAAAAAAAGTATATAAGATCAAAAGAATTTGATCTCATTTCATATAATCAAAAGATTTTATTAAATTTAGTATTATTTTAATATTAAATAAATAATAATTTATATTCTTTTTATAAAAGCTTTCTATTTTATATTTTAATATTAAAATAATATAATTTTTTAATATTCTATGTTAATATAACATTAAAATAATATTATACAATATAATATAATATTTTATTACTAATATTATTTTTAATATTAAAATAATATATCTTTTAATATTAATATTAAATTAATATAATTTTCTTTAAAATATTAAAAAAATTTTGATTTTAAAAATATAGTTTTTTGATTATATAAAATTAGATCAAAATCTTTTGATTTCATATTCTTTTTTAAATATTTTTAATATCTTTTAAAAGTTTTTTTAATTTTTATTTTCTTTTTTGATATTTTTATCTCATTTTTTATATATTTTTTATTATAAAAATTGATATAATTTAAAATTTATTGTGTAAAATCGTTTGTCTTTTTTACATATTAATTTTTTTTATCCCACTTCTCCAGGGCCTTGCTTTTTTTTTTTTTTTAATCGGTTTTCTTCCCTTTAGTTGTTTGTCTCTTTTGAACATAGGTTTTTGTCTCTTTTTTTTTTCCTTAAATTTCACGAATGGTCATCATTTTATTTTCAAATCATAAATTTTTTTTTCATCTTGTTTTCTTTGGTCTTTTTTCATAGGTTTTTTCCTTTTACTTTTTTTCCCCACAAATGGTTATTCTTTTATTTTTATTACCTTTTTACTTCATTTGTAACACCAAAACAGAGAAGGAAAAAAAAAAAATCCACTTATTCTCTCTCTCCTCACCCGACTCACGCACACTCATTTTTTTTCTTTTTCTTTCTTTTTTTCTTCTTCCTTTCCCCTGTACTCTCACTCTCTCTCGCACCTCCCCTATCTCACTCTCTCATCTCTCTCTCCATTTCACTCACTCTCTCCCGCTCACACCCTCTCACAAGAAGCACAAATCTGGGGGTTGTCTCATGAAGGAGAAAATTATGGTTTTTAAAAACCTAACTCCAAATTCCAATCTGACTTTGAATATAAGGTAATTTCTTATTCTGAACTTCGTATTTGACTTCATTTATATTAGATTAGAGTTTATTGTCATAAATTCAGGGAGTTGGTTGAGGAACGATAACTCTAGGCTAGAGAAATTATGTAGAATTTGAAAAAAATATTAGAAATTGCAATTAGGGGTTGCTAGTGATGCGAATAACCCTATAATGGAGCAATGAGAACATGGAAACGTGGATACCCAAAATTTAGGGTCATGATAATTTAGAGAAAATTAGGAAAATTTCGGAAAAAATTCATAAACCCTAGAAATAATTGAGAATTGACAATGTATTGTGATTTATTGGTTAGGAAACCAATTTGAGATTGATAAAGAAATTTTATTGGATTAAATTGGGGTGTCGGGAGTGAATACCCTCCCTAAAAGTGAGTGAACGGTTCATTGTATTCTTAAATGAGTAACTTGTTTTAAAATTGTTTAATAAATAATTTTGAAAGATTTTTACAGATTTTATATAAATTGTTTTGTGATTGTGGGATGTCTGAACCGAAATGTGAATTATGAATACATCAAATACGTTTATAAATGCATGTGTGCTATATATTATTGAATATTGTTTTATAAATTGCTATGGTATGAAATTGGTGATTATTTGTTAGAAATTATGACACATGATTTGTGAAATGACATGTTTGAGAAATAAATGGTGTTGTTAGTTAATAGTTATAGTCATTCTCACCACGGAGTGACCCGACGGGGTGGTGTGGTTAGAGTTGGATGTACGGGGGAGATAGACGTCCCTCCCTCTGCCGAAATCGTACTATATCTGGTTTGCATCCCGGTGAGGTACGAGTCAACGTCAAGGAAGGGAGTAGTGTTTTGAAATATTTGATTGAAAAACCCTTGGCGGACTTTCGTCTGGATTCGGTCAAACCTAGGACGGAAGTGTTTTCGATAGGATTTTATGATTTTCTAAAAGAATGATTGATGTGAATGCATGTTTCGTGAATTATCTTGATTTATTGAAAATGTTTTACATATATAAAGTGTTGTTTATGAGATATACCTTGACTCCCCTACATTCACCATTCATTTACGAACATAATTACACAATTGCACCACACTTATTGAGTATTCCCAACACTCACCCTTCTTTTCATATTTTTCAGATGATACTTAGCGGGGAGATTGGACGTTGGAGTTTGTAAAGGGATTTTCTTGCTGATTTGCTTAGATATTTTAGTGATGTAGGATTTATTTTGATTTGATATGTAAATCCATAGAAGAGAAAATTCGTATCATTTTTTTGGTATGGATTTAATCGATATTTATTTCATATATAGGAGCAACTATTGGTAAAATCTTTACATCGTTTATGTTGTAACTTATTCATTTTTGTTTAAACTCAATTTTTGGAACTTATTGTTTAAATGAGACATTTAGACTTTATTTGATTTTGGAAAGACCGGGATGGCCGGAAGCGTGCATATGATTTGGATTGATCGAGTTGGCCTCATGTGTGTGCTGTTTTGGACTGGTTGGTCTTTTGATTATTTGTTGTTAAATTGAATTATAAACAGGTTGTACAGGTGGATAGCGTAGCGGTGTCTTGATATATGGGGAGGTTTTGTCCGTATGTCAAGATAATGCAGCGGTTGTTGCATACTCGATCCAAGAATCGAAACGTGACACCATTTATTACTCTTTTTATCTCATTCGTTAATCTTTTTAAGAACCCTAGTGGTTTGACTTTTTTTTTTATCGTTGATATATATCATATTTTTTATTGATTTAGACAATAATATTTTTCAATATTTAATGAATTATAAATTTAATAAATATTTATATAATAAAAAAATACCATCTATATATTGTGGGCACCCTGCACCATGGGGAATAACCAGTAATAATAAAAGAGGACAAGGAGAACTTGCCATTGAATACTCATTATACTTATATGCTCCGCATTTCACCCTGCTCTCCCATCAATATTAAGATGGTAAACAAGGGCTTTTATAGGACAAACAAAATTTTTCTTTCAGGAAATTGACATACAACATTTTCAATCACATATGTATATAACTTAAAATTTGTACTGGAAAATTAAAAAAAAAAAAAAAAAAAAAAGAAAGAAAAACTTTGGCAAATACTACCTTGCACTGCATTTTCAGTGTGTTGGGTAATTCTGGTAGCCATGAACCCTTCTTAGTTGAGCTTACGGCTGAACCTTCCATGATGATGAGATGCTAGCAATGGCTTCTCCTACGGTCAGATAGAGCCCGTCTGTGGCAAAAGATTCTAGCATATCGGAAGCTTTAAGCTTCTCCATAACACTGGCCACTGGGTTTGCTAGTGCGAGCTACATAAAGTGCAGAATAAGCACTTAATTAGTATGTTACAGAGATCATTTGAAGAAAAAAAGAGAAGTCAATATGCAGTATGTTTTTGTTGTTGGTGTGATGCATTTTGCTTTACCTGAAGAGATCTTTTCTCCAAGATTTTTCTGAGTTCGGATACTGTCTCAATGCCACTTGTGTCTATGGCTGTCACAGCTGAGAAAAAAGAGCAAAAGTTATTAGCAAAAGCTGACTAATATTAAGAATTACTTTATATGATTCTGCTTCTATCTTTGATTATTTTCGACTTAGCATCATAACTTTTGATTTGAATATATTCTAGCATCCACTAAGGGTAATTAAAATGATGATCTTCATGACTAACTTACCAGTCATGTCCAAAATTACGCACTTCATTGCATGGTCGTTGTTTGCTCGAATCCGTTCTTCTTCTTCCCTTACCCATCTTAATATTCTGCCAAAACATTAGCAAAATGAAAATTTAGGCCATATGAAATCACACACAAAAATCTCACACTTGGTGAAGCCCAACCTACCTTTCTTGGAGATATGTAGAATTGGCAAAGTAGATGGGAGACTCGATCGCGAGTATAAGGAACGATGGAACCCTTAAAGCTTCTCTGTATCGGGCTACACTTTGGAATGTTTGTGTTCCTGGAATATTTCCCAAAACCATGGTGTTTGGCCTAGTGACATGTAGGAGAATCTTGAAAACCGACACTCCAACCTAAAATTCAAGTCATAGTCAAGATAACCACAAATAATAAGTTATTGATTCATGAAATATAATTTATTTTTCAAAAGATAAAAGAAATTTACCGCGATTGCTAATCCAGTAGGCACAGAAATAAAGAGAACACCAAAGAAGGAACACACACAAGCCAAGAAATCAAGCTTGTCAACCTTCCACAACCGAAATGCAGACTCAAAATCGATCAAGCCTATAACGGCGGTTATTATGATTGCCGCTAGAATCACATTGGGTGTGTAGTAGAAAAGAGGCATAAGAAACAATAATGTGACAAGAACAGCTGAAGACATCACTATGTTTGAGACTGCACTTCGAGCTCCTGCATTGTAGTTCACTGCAGACCGCGAAAATGACCCTAAGAAGAAAAAAATTAAAAGACTTAGCTCTTATACTACCTTGCAAGATTGAAAAATGAGAAATTAGTAAGTCAATTAAAGAATTAGTACCTGTGGTAACATAACATGAAGTGCAAGAGCCAACCATGTTCATGAACCCAATTGCCATCATTTCTTTGTTTCCATCAACCTGGTAGTTTTCCATGGCAGCAAATGTTCTTCCAACTGCAATTCCTTCCTATAGTACAAGAAAAAAGAATACCCACAAAATTTTTACAAATGATTTAATTTTTTTTGTATAATTTAAACATTTTGCGGATAATAGAGGAAGAAGATTATGGTTTAATCAACTTACAGTGAGAGATAATATGCTGGTGATGATGCCAGTTTTGATAGCTAATGCTATGTATTGACCACGAAAATAAAGCATGTTTGCTGAAGGTGGATTCAAGCCTTTTGGCAAACTCCCAATCTGGGGTTGGAAATTTAAATGTGAATTTTTAGGGAAAAAAAGGCAAGAAATTAAAAAATAAAAGGTTATTGGTACTTACTATGGAAATTCCAGGAAGCTTTGATTTGAGGAGGCAGACTAAGATGGTTGAGATAATAACTGATGATAGAGGAGCAGCTGCAGAAACCCAGAAAAGCTTTGGCTTCTTCATGCTCTGAGATTTTGGAGGGGAAATGAAATTTCAGATTTCATATACAAATCTTGTGAAGTTATATGAAAAAAGAAAAAAAAAATGAAGAGGGTATAAACTGAACTTACAATTTTCCTAGTACCCAGTAGAAAGACCAGGAAGCAAAAGCCCATTAGAATTGTTTGCCATGACCACTGCAGAAAAAAAGGTAAATAAATAAATAAATAAATAAAACTTCATTATAATTTAGTACCAAATCCTCTCTCTCTCTCTCTCTCTCACACACACACACACACACACAAAAAGCCATAAAAAAATAGATACTCCCTCCATTTCACTTTTAGGTATCATTTTAGATTTTTTTTTCTTTTTATTTCATAAATCATTTTAAACAAAATTAATTAATTATTTCTTTGAAAGAGAATTATTGAAATGATGGTATTCAGAGAATTAAGAAAAGGGGTAATTTAGTCAATTACAATTATTATTTTTAATGGTGAATTTGTATTGTTTAATAATTTTCTTATTTCTTATTTAATTATCATAAAAAAATACTTTAAATAGGGCTAATGAAATATCATTTATTTAGCATTTTGACCATTAAATGTCATAATTGCGACGTAAACATACAAAAAAAATACCTATAGAAATTTAATAATAATAATGATAATAATAATATATTATAACACAAAAAATATGCTAAAAATTGTTGTCCACTATAATTTAGACACCTGTAAATTTTCTCATTCCCAAAAAGGCCCTCGCATTCATTTGTTCTTACCTCATCTTTCTGCTTGAAGACAGAGGACAAAACAGGAATCATCTGCATTTTGCCTGTGAAATGAGTAATCCCAAGCAAGCCTTTGAGCTGCTGAAGAGACACAATTACAGCAGCTCCGGCCATGAACCCAATTAGAGTTGCCTTTGATAGAAAGTCTATTACAAACCCCAGCCTGCATATCATACAGACAAACAACCATACCCATCAAAACTACATATTAAAAAAGAAAAAAAAATTATTTTGTAAAAAAATTGCACCTAAAGAAGAAATTAAAATTTACCTTAGTAGACCTAATGAGGCCTGAAACACACCAGCAAAAAATGTAGCTGTAAAAGCCAATTGGAGGTATAAAATAGGCTCATCTGTAAAGGAAACTTGTTCACTGAGCATTGAGCCCATCACCAGAGATGCTATTGAGACTGGACCTACTGCCAGATGTCTAGAGCTTCCAAGGATTGAGTAAATAAGGGGTGGCACAAAACTTGAATCTGCACCCAAATTAATAAATAAATAAAAGATCATGAGAATTTCATTTTTTTAGGGAAAAAAATCATTTTTTCTTGAAAATTGTGAAGGATGTAGTAAGATAGATACTTACAAAGACCAACTATGGGAGGCAAATTTGCAAGTTTAGCATAGCTGATTCCCTGCAATTTTAAGCAAGTTAGCTCAACAGGGTGTTTTGATCCCAATTTTTTATTTTAGCCAAAAATTAAAAAAAAAAGGTTGGTAACTTTAGAGAGTAATTTTGGTATAGGGTAAGAATATCAATCATAGGTAAGTTGATACTTTTGATAAGTTTTCAGATTTGAGTACGTTTAGTATGACAAAAAACAGATGTTGAGACACCTCTATACCCTTTATATCCCACGACTTGAACCGGAATTAGTCAGTGATTATCAGATGAATACAAGTGGTTTATAAAAAAAAAAAAAATTCAAATTCTTGATTAATCAAGAATGGGAGAGAGAGAGAGAGAGTTGATACCTGAGGAATAGCTAAGCTAGCAATGGTGAGACCAGAGATGAGATCAGACCTCATCAAAGAAAGGCTATAGTGAGGAGCCCACTCAAGAATAGGGAAAAAATACTGAAGACCCAGAATGAATTTCCTCACCAAACTCTGATTCTTGAACCTATGAAGAGGATCATCAGGGAAGAAAACCTCACCCAATTTATTTCTCAGCTTCTCCATTGTTGTTTGTTTTGGAGGTAAGCAAACTCTGTGTATCTCCATCTCCATGTCTATGTTTGGCTGTACCTCTATTCCAATGCTTCCTGATTCACTGCATGGTGATGGTGTGTCCGGAAAATGTTCTACTCTATTTGAGTTCACACCCATCCCTTTTCTTTTTTCTCTCTCTCGAAAAGATTTTTTGCACTCGAGTTTGTGAGGAAGGTGCACAAGGTGGTCTGAATTTATAGTGAGAGAAAAGGGTGTTTGAAGAGAGAGACAGAGAGAGAGAAGCGTGTGGCATTTCCGGTTACCAGGCAACCTGGGTGGACGAGTGGAAATCCAGAGTAATAAATTTTGGAGAATAGGGACAGATTCGGCAATTCACGTGTCGGGATTCTGATTAAAGCGGTAAAGTAAAAGGAGATTTGGGTGGGAGTTTTATTTGTCTGGAAAACATTTAATTTGGATTTTGGTTTTATTATATTTATTTTAAAAAAAAAAAAACATAAAATTCAAATTGTGATATCAAATATCACTTAAAAAAGAAAAAAAAAATATTTTTCTGGATTATATATATTTGCAATTATGGAACTAATCTTTCCAAGATTATTTAAATCAAAGCATGATTTATAATTAATATAGAAATTTTCTTTCTTTCTTCCTTTCTTTCTTTCTTTTTTAAAAAAATAAATAAATTTTTTATAAAGAAATACCTTTTATTTTTTCATTGGTTCAAAGGTTTGAAAAAAGCAAGGTACAATGAACATTGTTTCATTTCTTGTATGAATATTAACATTCTTAAGAAATTAAATGATAAATTAATTTAGAATAGTTGTTTTTGACAAGTGCTTGGCCCATTGTAAAGAAGAAATAAGTGCTTTTGTTTTTATGTATACCTTCAAGAAGATCGATGAACGTTGATATAATTTTGATTTAAGATAAACCATTAATATTTTATTTAATTAAATTTAGTTCGAGTCGAGTTAAATACCTAAGAAACAAATCTCTTCCATAGCTATTTTTCGAAATCTTCGTTAAATGATAAGTGCTTATCAGTTTCTATTTAAAGAATTCTATTTTTTTATTTTATTTTTTTAGATGACGATCAATTCTCTTTCTTTATTCTTTCTCACACTTCCCAAGATTTCTTAAAAATTTTGGTGTTATAATGTGCATGAAAAATTATGAATACAATTTCGATGTGTTCGATATAAGAGAGAGATTCGCCTAATACATTCTATAAAACAAAGGGATAGTGAGAGATGTGCACGAAAAATTATCGATACAATTTTTCGATGTGTTCGATATAAGAGAGAGATTCACTTAATACATTCTATAAAAAAAGGGGATAGTGAGAGACGTTTTTTCATTCATCTTTTCACTTTTTTTTTCTATGTTATTTTTTCTTCTCATTATCCCTTTTTCCCCATCTTTATTTAAATATAAAAATCATTTTAAACACATTAATAATATTTTTAAATTAATAGTATACGACATAATAAAAAGTAACGATTTTTCTTAATTTCTTAACTAAATAATTATTTTTTCTAATTTACGATTTTTAATGAATTAACTTTACTAAGAATTCTAATTCATAGTATCGCTAAAAATTTTCAATACCAAAGTAGAGGTAATAAATCTATTTAAAACATTTATTTTCATATTTTTCTTTTTCATTTTTTCTTTCATTTTTGTAAGCTAAAGACTTTGAAAAGAGGGCAATCGAGTTTTGAAGAGATATTAAACAAAAAGGTCAATGCGAATTCTTGCATTACTATTATTATTATTATTATTATTATTATTATTATTATTATTATTATTATTATTATTATTATTATTCTTTAGGTATCAAATATGAATTTGTTAAAATATGGTAAAACTTTTTTATATAAATTTTAATATACTCAAAAACATGTTTGAAAAAATTTGCAAAAAATTCTCGCTTTAATATAGATAAGTCCGTTTGAATTAAAAAAAAAGGAAAAAAGAAAAAGAAGAAGAATTTGCAAATTTATTATCTTTACATAGATAGATTTGCTTGGATTTATTCCAAGAGAAAAGTAATAAGTTAAGTAAAAAAAAAAAAATCCCTCACTCCACAATTAAAAAAAAAAAGGAGGAAAGGTAATAAGGGCATGAAGAATATTTATGAATCCACAATCTTTCTTTTCTTGCAGCTTTAAAATGAGGGGCTTGGGGTGGCCTATTGGGGTAAGAATAAGAGAAATGGGACTCCATCCCTTGCCTTGGCAGAGAACAGAATCATTTTGGTACTCCTTGGGCTCATGGACTGGTGGTGGTAGGGTACCCCTTAAAATAATCTTTTAAATTGAATTAAAAACCGTTAATAGAAAATTATTAAAAGTTAAATTTCCAACAACTTGTTGGATTTAAAAAAAAAAAAAACTTTTTAGAAGTAATGTTAAGTGTTGTATTAAAAAATTTAATAACTAAACAATATTCAATTCAATGAGTAATAATTATATTTGTCACTAAAATAAAAAATAAAGAATAAATGATGTAAATTTTTAATTAATAATAAATGATACATCAAATTAAATAATTGAAAACCAGTGACCATTACATATAAATAGGAAGCATGGGCTTTTTCCCAATGAGCTATAACTTAACTGTCATCATCCCCTTGAACACTTGGTCTAGTGAGAAGGACACTAAATCTTTTAATTAAGAGTTGAGTTTAAATTTTTAAAATAAAAAGAACTACATTAAAAAAGTTTCATCCAATAAAGGGTTCACTCAAGTTAGATTAGTAAAAGTATGATTCTGAATATTGATTGGTCAAGCACCAAAATCTTCTCCTTCGAGATCTCAAGTTTGAATCTTTTCAATGGAAAAAAGAAAAAAAGAAAGAAAACAAAGCTTTCCTCAACCTAAGGAGATTAACCTTCCTTTAAAATAGAATGATGTGTTAATTATATTTAGTATATGTTTTAGCTATTCATCTATCTAATAATGGAAATGATGGAAAGAAACTTGTGTGATCCTCCAATTTTCTGACTCCAATTTTGGAAAAATTATGGGCATCCAATCTCAACCGTCTAAAATTGGTGCCAATTTTGCACCAAACACTACTTCAAAAGAATTTTCATTTTACTTTGGCCCCTTTTTTTCCCTCTCCTTGATTTTAACATTGTTTCATTCCTTCAAAAGTGGGAAGGTCTTCTTTTTCTAATTTTTAGAAAGGATAAATCACTCTTGTATGTGAAAGATCTTAGGTCCCCTTACCTATTGGATAATACATTTAATTAAGTAGAATTTTTAAATAAGATTAGAAAATTTTTTATTCGGATATTATCTTATATTTTACGTAGTTTCCATTTATTCCAAAAAATTAAACTAATGGAATGACCCGTTGTTAATTATTTTGTATTTTAATAAATTTTTTAGCACAGAAGAAAAAATAAGGGTTGAAAATAAATAGGGCACTTAAGCTTTTGATAGTTTTATTTAGCGTATAGTATGGTATGGTATAGAATAGCCCTTCCAACTTTACTAATGAAAATTAGTTATTATTATAATATTATCATATATTGTAATGTTAGAACATGGAGGGACAAACTGATAAAAGAGACTAATGAAAATAATAAGGGACAATTCTATATTATTTTCCAAGAAAGTTATCTAACATTTTATGATATCATATCATATTAGCTTAATGATATGAATAAAAAAGACATAATTTAAATGGGCTAAACCACTAACCTGTGGGTACAGTGAGGCATTAAACTCTTCAATCAATATCTCGAATTTGATTTTTGAAAGCAAAAAACAGACTCTAGGAGAGTCAGCTCTTGGACCCCATAGTTATTTGAAGCATATTAATCAAATTTTTGAATATTAATGGTCAAATAAAAAATAATTTAAATGGGCTAATGATATACTATAACGGATAATACTCCTAATCTTAATAAGTCCAAATTTAGCTCTTACAATGGTAGGATTACACAAAACTCCAGTTTTTTCTTTAACAACATCAGCTGATTGAACCCATCATTTGATTTGCTAGTAGAAAGCCCTAACATGGGTCAAAAAGTTCTGCATGGTATAAACTGAGGGATAATTCCAATTCCTTCCCAATTCAACAATAGTTGTACATCCTTTTTAGCTGAGGCTAATATCGATTGTCATGTTGGATTCTTGTTCCCTCTCTCCTTTTCTACGTAGTTTTTATCGATCAGTATCTGAATTTTATTTAATTAATTCGATCCAAACACTGTAGAATCTATTAAGGATTGACTCTCCCAAATCCTTTTTCTCCATTCTCAGAATTCAAACTCAAAAATCTCTTATTAAGAGAGTAAAGTGATCGATCACTCAATCCAAAAAAGTTTAATCTTATTCTTTCTCTTAACAAAATAGAGGAGAGAGAAAGTGAGAAATCCTTCCCATACGCGGCGAGAAGTGTAGAATAGTATCAAAGCCAATAGTCAAAGATTATACACTCCCTATGATAACAAAATAAAGTATGAAAAAGTCTGCAAAGTTTCAAGTGAACTTGTATTGTGCCCACAATGGATGGAGCCAATTCAATTACGTTGGCTTTATTTTGGTATCCAATTTCTTATTTCTCTAATATACATTGTTGCCGAATATTCCTTTTTTTTTAAATCACTTTTTCTCATTTTAATTTTTTTTCCCTCTTGGTTTGTGTTTACAAAAGATACGACAGGCGCACCCGGGTCCAAAATCTCTCTCTCTCTCTCTCTCTCCAAAAACTTCGACCTCTGTCCAAAGGGTCAAATACTCGACCCTAATTGTTTTTTTTTTAATGGTTAAATGTAGAAAAATTGTGTCATTAGTTTAATAGTCTGATACTATACATTTTAAATAAAATTTTAGATTTGCGTCTCTTATACGACGAAAATAGATATTAGAAAAGTTTTATTTCTTAAAAATTCAACTTGATTATTGAATACCCATAATTTAATAAAAAAATTATTTATTTATTTATTTTTATTGCCTATCTCACCACCCAAAAAAAATGAGTGACATAGAGTTTAATGATTTATATAAAGTTAAGAATAATATTTTATGTGATTGATTTACTTATACACTTTTGTCACATCGATTAAATGTAGAAAAAAATCTTCTCTTTTATTTTTTTAACTAAAAATTGTTCAAATATCTTTTTCATGTATAATAGATGAGACAAAACCATGATATTTCGAGTGATAATATCTGACATTATCCAATAGTTACATGAGTTATGTCGATGAGTGGTGAATTGCAAAATAAAGATTATGGAGAATGGATAAAAATTAGGTTGCTTCTCAGTGTTTGTATTTCCTGCGGCCGCCTGTCATTTTTGCGGCTCCATGTATCTCAATTCTCTTTGTTTTCTTTCACACCCTTGGCTCTGTTTGCTTTTGGTGTTTTACTATTTTTTTTTTTGTTACAACAGGAATCGAATCTCAAATCATGGGATCGGAGGAGAGGATTGTTATTACTGGACTGTTTCCTTAGAAACTTTTGGTGTTTTATTATTGCATTACAGAATATTACCCAGATATCAATTAATTCAATTTTTTATATATATTATATAAATATGAAAACTCTTTCTGTTAATATTAATTTTTAAAGTATGAATCAAATTTTCTTATAATATAATAATTTTAAAACTCAAATTTGTTCTGTCAAACTTTGTAGCTAGATCTTTTTGTATTCATTTTATTAAGTGTCAAAGTGAGATGTATAAGATAGAGAATGTAGATGCCAATGCATTATTTGTGTATGACGAAAATAGGTGTCGGAAAAGTTTTACCCTTTAAGAATTCAATTCGATTTGAATCAAATTTAATCGGATTTAATGTCATTTTTAGATATTTATAATTTATATAAAAAAAAATACAGAAGCATAAAAACTCATTATTAATAGACCCCTCAACCAAGAAACAATATAACACAACAAACAAATTAAAAATAAGAGCTCCCAAAAGCATGCTAGAGACATACTCAAATACTTTGTTAACAAAACCCACTCAAGTGAAATAGTATGCAGCACTTGAAATGTGGATTTGCAAGAGTGAAGAATCACAATTTTCTGAATAGCATGACCCCTAAGGTTACCTAGTCTGTATAAACAACAAAAGATGATAAGGGTCTTCTCCTGTTTCGTTAAGTGGGTACTACGCATCTATATAAGTGAGTGTCATTCTCTTTTGGTTGCTTGACCAGTGTCAAACCCTAGGCCACTTAAAATGAGTCTGCGAGATCATGAATTGCATTTAGTGGGACAAAGTTTATTCTAGGAATATACCATTCTATTCTCAAGTTTGTGCCACACCCTACATAGGATCCAAGTACTAATCATCTAGTCTTGGACTTGAATTATGACACTTTTGAGTATTTTAGAGTTCTTTGCATTTCACTCAGAATGGCTTTCTTTTTCAGAGACAAAGATTGGGAATGAGTGATCATTATAATAATTTTACTGGAATGACTTACTCAAAGACATTTTCTTTTTCTCTTTTTTTATTTCTTTCAACAAAAGACGTTTCTTTTGAAGGGATTTTTTTGGGGTTTGTCAAGAGTGTTATGCACTTTACTAGTACTGGAAGTGCAGGGAGGGGGTGTGGGGGGCTCCAATCCTCAACCATAAGTGAAGGTTGAAATGCTTGGGAGACAAACAACATTTAATATTACAACTTTTAAAATTAATATATACATATTTATATATATGTGTGTGTGCGCGCGCACACGACACGCGCGCAACTTTCTTGTCTCCTTCTTTCTTTACCCCTCACCATGGCAAATGCTCGGAGGTTTCGAAAGGGTATTTTTTTTACTGAAAAGACAAATACTGATTTTCAGTGGAAGTCAACTCTAGAAAAAGCATGTGATGGCAAAAAAAGAACGAGTAGCACATTTGATGCCTATGTATTATATATATATATCTATCAAAGTGGTGAATCCACTGAAAATCTTCCCCTACAACATGAACAAAGCCTAAAGTTGGGATAGAGATAGGTATGCATCTATCAATGGTAGGTTTTTGTGACCTTGGTTATGAATGCCATGATGTTTCTCTGCACCATTATCTCCTTAGCCAAAACTCTGATAAGGGTCATTCTGATCATGTTCAAGCCACTACAATTTTTTTTTTCTTCTTTGTTTATGCCAATAACCCAATGGCTGGATGTTGAGACATTGGTTGGATTGTCTAGTTGATTTTTCACTTGTTTAATAGAAAACTGATTTGTTTTTTCACGTGATGAATAGAGTTTTGCTGAAGTAACAAAGCAATTACATGAAGATGTGGATGAAGATAAAATGTCTCTCCATGTGGAAAAGTGCAGTCTTGCTTCATCTCTAATGTAAAATTTAATGAGTACTTTTACTGATATCTTTCTTTGAGATTGCACTAGGAGCTTCCTTTTGGCATCTTCTTTGGGTAAATTAAAGAAGGCTTATTGTTTAATACATAATTAGTTAAAGTAATGCAGCAAAAATGATTGAGGTTATAGATGATGCTTGGTATATTCTTCTAGTTTTTCTCTTTAAGCAAAAGTTATAGACTATCCTTACATAAATATTTTACCTTAGTTTTATGCTCGTTAGTTATCTAATGTAACTCTTCTCCTTTATCTGGATTTGGGACCGATCATGAAAAAAGATAAAATGACGTAGAATAATCCATATAGCCGATTCTATTTAATAGAATAAAGAGTTGATTGTTGTTGTAATATTCACATATAATTTGGTACATATTACGTTATTGTTTATGGGTGTCTCCAATTTTGACGTACAAGCACAAGATAAAAGCTATAAATTTGTCTTCTTATAAATTAAGTATTAAACATTCATTAGTATTTATACAAATTTCTCTTTTGCAATTAGTAACAGTAAAAGAACTTACTTGATATACAAAATGGTCCATGACTTAGCGTGAGGGTGAGAGAAGGGTGAACGCATATATACGTAACATTCTCCTTATATTTTTATAAATAGACTATTTCCACGTACAACTGGTAATAGTATTAAATATAAAACCAGACGAAGGTAATGTTTAAGACCGCAATTGGTAACAGTCTTAAACATAAAAGAGGACAGAGGAAAAGATTGAAATGGGTGATAAAGGGAAGACAATAGCCGCAAATCTTTTTTTCTTCTCCATCATTGCGCACTTGCAAACACTCCACTGCAATTGTAACCACAAGAGAGCACTCAATTAGTAGCTCTTCATTTTCCAAGAATCTTAAACTTGGCAACAACTCAAAATCTAATCTGCAATATTGGGCAGAGTTGTACCAGATCAATGTGCCACTGTTTACAGATTGACTGTTGTGGGTGTGTGAATATATCACCCAAAAATTAGAGACATGACCAACAAGAAAGACTACCCCAGACAAGTTAGGAAATGGTCCTAGTCAAGGTTATTATTATTATTATTATTATTATTATTATTATTTACATAAGGGATGCTCAAACTCGAGATTTTTTAGAGAAAGGGAATGATACCTGAGCTAAAACTAATTGGCTAGTTAAGGGTTTTTCGGGTGACAAGTTTCATGAGTTTACTTATAATTGTGACAGTTGCCTAAGTCATCACACGTTGGACCAAACCAGTCAGCAACATATAGTCTGACTTCTTGTTGCGCTTAGCCAATTTGGCATCCATGTCAGCACATAAAGCCACGTCAGCAAGCTCTATGGTCAAGACGCATCCACAAGATAGCACTCAATTAGTGGCTCTTCATTATCCAAGTATCATCTGATACACAGTTGGACATGCCTCTGACAAATGGAAGTCCATTATCTGGTGCAGGATTCTAACAAGCTTGTACTCACGAAATGTGTGCATATGGAACTACAAATTGCAGGTATGGGGATTATTCTTTAGTACAATTTTATTTGCTTCTTGTACTTTTGTCCATGACTTCCATTTCCATCTTCCAATCATGTGCTTCAGAATATTGCAGCTACATACCAATGCCATCAAAAACCTAGTGATGCACAAGGCATAAGAAAATGGTTAAAGCACTTCTCCTTGCCCCCGCTTGTGCTTGTCAAACATCATTTTTCCATAAAAGATAGTAGTTCCACTAAATGGTCTGCATCTTTTAGAGCAATTGTATTCACTCATCTCTAAGCAAATCAGAGCATCTCTCTTGCCTATAACTAAAAGAACTTGATGGTTGTCAAATCAAGAATAGAAATGCCACATGGAAGTGTTATTGCCTATATTTCTATTGCTGATATGCAGACAAGCAAGAAAGACACCAGTGCTTCAATATGCAATCCAAACTACAGAAGCTCAAAACTTGTCTTCTTTCTAATAAGGAAATACTCTGAACTGATAATAGATGGCCATGTCAAAAGTCAAAAAAAAAAAAAAAGAATCATACTACAATAGTCGTTATGCCCAAAAGGAATTAGCACAACAGGCTCCACAGAAAGTAAAAGTGTTATTAACTACAGCCTTGGCAATTTAATAGATCATTCAGTGCAGTGTAAACGAAAATAATCATTGTTCAGTCAATCAAGGGAAATTCCATTAAAAGCAGATCCTTCTTGTCTTCACACTTGAATGTTAAGGATCAAAGATTACTTTGATGCTCCTGTCTGTGGTGTACTTGTGCAATAAGCCAGCAGCATGTCATAGATTACATGTTATACATGTAAACTATAACAGTTTCATCATTTTATGGATTGCTTAATTACTTGATATTCTTAAACTACTGCAGACAATCGAGAAGTCATTTGAACTCAATCAGTCACCAGGTAAATAATATTAGTCACCGGATGCTAATCTCTGGCATCTTTTTTGGTTCCTGATAAGAAATGGAATATGCTAACATGAATTAATATGGTTCTTCAGTCTGGTCTGCCAAATTTATAGCACACAAACAATGGCTTGTTGCTGGAGCAGATGACACATTCATCCGAGTGTATAGTTACAATACAGGGGAAAATATAAAAGAGTTTGAGGCACACAAAGATTACATAAGGTGTCTGGCAGTCTGGCCTACCCTTCCCTACGTGCTGTCAGCATCTGATGACAACCTGATAAAGCTCTGGGACTGGGAGAAGGACTGGGAATGCATTCAGACCTTCGAGGGACATTCCCATTATGCGATGCAAGTGGCATTCAACCCCGAAGATACCAGCATTTTCGCAAGTGCATCCCTTGATGGCACGAGTAAGGTACAACCTAGATAATGTTTGGTAACTTACGACTACATTTTGGCATCCTGGGGATAGGCATGCAAATATCCTACTGCTAATTTTTCACCTTTTTTAGATGTGGAATATTGGTTCCCCTAATCCAACTTCTACACTAGAAGGCCATTCCAAAGGGCTAAATTGTGTGGAATACTTCACTGGAAGCAACAAATCATACCTAATCACCGGTTCTGATGATCAGACAGCAAAGGTTTGCTTCCTCTTGTTGTTTCTTTTCTTCAGATTCAAAGAAACTTTTGTTCAATGTTTGAACTTTTTCTAACGTATCTTATGGAAACAGATTTGGGACTGTGAAACAAAAACCGGTTTTCAGACATTAGAAGGCCACACACACAATGTCACTGCAGTATGCGTTCATCCCGAACTCCCAATAATAATTACAGGTTCTGAGGATGGAGCTGTTTGTATATGGCAGGCAGCTACCTATAAGTAAGTTGCGCATGAGACTTCTCGTGATTAATGAAAGTCATTGTTTGTATGTTCTTTCTTTCTAATATAATTTCATTGACTTGCAGGCTTGAGAAGAAATGGAACCATGCTCTTGGAAGGATTTGGGCTATTTGGATGCTTGAAAGACTCAAGCCAGTAAGTTCCTTATTGTTTCCAGAGATTCTTAAGGAGACATATTAGTTGACAAAAGTTTCCTAATCATCAGTTTTACTTTAATGTTTCGAGTCATGTAGCTTTTCGCTAATTCTTCTTCTTGTTCTTATTCATAGGGTTGCATTTGGGAGTGATGAAGGAACTACTATCGTAAACATCAAAAGCTCTTGCAATGTTTATACTCCAAACATGGGAGTTGAGGAAGAAAAGAAAGATGAATAACTTCAACTATCTTGGAGATGAGGATCATGAAGTAGACTCTACAACAATAAGTATCGAACAATTACTGTTGGGCCTTTGCTTCACTACATATTTCTATGCTTATACAATTATATTAGGCTGTACTATTCATTCTGTCTTACGAAATTGTAATAAGCTACCACAACGGAGCTCCTATGTGTTGGTTTTCAATTCTGAAGTAAGATCATATTATCATTCTATGTCAATGTGCTGTAACTTTTCAAATGATGGACATGAATAGACAATAATATCCATCCAGAAAAGTGAACTCAAAAGACTTATAATGGGGCATAATCACTATAATCTAGATATAATCTTTCTATTTATTTGTCAACATCCGCACGACTCCTCCCACCCTCCTTTCTGAGCAAATAGTCCCATTAACTACATGCTGCTTTACTACATATACTATGAACCAGCGATTCTGTTTGATCTGGAGAATGTTCAGTTAAGCCATTATTGTGTGGTACTGAAAATTTTGCAAGGAATTTGAGGGGAGAATTGCCTAATAATTATTGTCAGGCATGGTGGATAATACCATGTTTACTAAACTCATGGTCTGTTATGGTCTTGATACGCATGGGCACTTTCAGTGTAACTTTGTAAACAAAATTGGATACCTAGCTGTATGCTGTTCATCGCCATTTGCAGAGACAGTTTTCTCTATTTTCAGAAATAACATTATCCAGTAACAGATAGACATATAAAGAGAGTTTTCTTTATTTTCAGCAATAACGTTATCTGGATGAAACTCCAAAATAAAAAAGTTCATCCATGCACAAAGTGCTCCCGGCTTGCGAGGGTAAGAGGAGAACGTATATGTATGTAGCCTTTTCCTTGCATTTTTTGCGAAGAGGCTGTTTTCATGCCTTGAATCTGTATCTCAAGGTCACAAAGTAGAAACTCAACCGTTGCACCAAGGCTGAAACTCCAAAATAAAAGAAATCAAATCTGTTTGTAAAGGATTTTCCACCATAGGCACTTGCAAACAGTCTAGCAACTGTAAGCGCAATACAACCCCCCCAGACTCTTGATCTTGGCAATAGCACTCTCTTTAACTCTTTGAGTGACCACAAGAAGTCCAATCTTCAATACTGCCAAAGCTGTATATTACCACCAATGCCCTGTTTACCCAGAAAATCAACTGTTTATTTTAATTTAATTTGGATTTTATTACATCAGGGTTTGATTAAATATCCACATCAATATTTATCATGACAGTTCCATCTTACAAAGATGGACATATATACATCTTAGCATTGAGCAGAATTAGTATTAAATTTCACAACAAAAGTTATTCTTGATAGTACTCGAGAAATGGATAAGTTTGGATTTTGCTCAAAGTTGATGGGATTAGCCACCCAACATACCATAGCACTTAGGAGCCAACATGTGAACATATGCCTTTGACATGTCAGACAAAACTGCACAACACATAGTCTGACTTGTGTGAGCATTTTCTCAATGTGTGTCCCAATTCCATGCTGGCAGCAGTAAACATCAAGTCTGGCATGCCAATGTGCTGGCCAACAGGCCAGTCAGCAATCACACAAGCAAGCATGCGTCGTGATCCACAGTGATGTGATCTGTTTTCTTTTTCTTTTTTCCCCTTTCATGAATAAGCATGTGCCAGGAAACTGGCTCTGCATTATTTTTTGATAGAAGAACTTAAGTGAGTCAAGCAAGAAGAAGATTAAAAGGAAAAATTTTGACTTGCTAATAGCACTGTCCTAGTAGTCAGCTGAACAGGAATGAGCTAGACAAAAACAAAGAGATTAAGGAATCAATTTCTGCCGCTGACCTTAGGTTCATCAATGGTGGAGATCATCCCAGCCACAACATTAAGGAAATTAAAGGTGGGAGGCAATATAATAATATAAAACTCCATTGCTTCCCATATTTAATATGTTATCAGAACTTTCTTTGTAAAAAAGTTGCAAAAACGCTTTGAGATTTTTAGGTCCTATATTCAAATTCGGTATCATTCATTAGGTCATCTAATAGCTATTTGATATATAGCAAATGGTTCTGTTCTTTGAGACAATCACACATATAAGAATCAAACAGTCAAAAACTCTCCCATGCACCGTTAGAAATCTCTTCAGTAGCCATTCAAATCCTTGCAATAGTTTCTCTATTCAAGTCATCTTTTCTAACATTTTACCATTCATCCGATCATCCGGTAGTCATTTGGTATGTACCAAATTTTACTACTTCTTAAGACTATCTCAACGATACTAACAAGTCTTATTAGTCTCTTTATGACTACTCTTGTTAAATCCTCAGTTGTTACTCTTATCATAATCTCTCTGTCGCTGCTTTTATCAGGTTTGTCTATCATTGCACTTATCAGTATCTATAGCCTTGGTGAAATCAAATGGCCCCTTCGTGGTATACCGACTCTTTTAAATCAAGCGATTTTCATTATACCGCTTTGATTTTGAGGGGATTGTCAGAATGTATTAAAATGAAATTAATTATTGAAAAATATTATACATTTGAATAAATTAATATGCTTATTTAAACCGATTGCAAGTTTAGGAATTTATAAAAATTCAAATCACGTAGCTACCTCATTCCAGGAGCATCTCGGTCTCAGTATCCACAAATCAACCATTTGTATTCCTCTGAAATCAGAAATTCAGCACCACACAGCTTGTTTAAATCAGCTCCAAAATGGTGAGTTCCACTAAATTCAAAAAGAAAAGCATTTTGATCAGATATAACCTTTTTACTTCGGTAAATAAGAATAATTAAAAAAAAATCAGATAAATATTTCGTACACAAATGCACATATGAGCACATATAGCCATCCGCATTCTGACCATCTACATTTTCCTCATTTTTGAAGGTTAAACAGCACCTGTAAGCTTTACACACGGGGTTATAATTTTTTACGGGCATTCTTCTGCTTGGTCCTTGAATATTCCGTCTCATCTGGTGGTTCCTGCAGTCTCATGAACTTGAAATCAAGGTAACCTAACTTGATTCCACACTAAGATATCACTTTGTTTTTGTTCTTCATTTCATTTAATTCTCATGTGCAGCTAAAAAAATGTTGAATGCCCTAATAAGACTAATACTTTCTGGTGCAGAATGAATTCGCAAAAAGGTCAGAGAGAGTAAAATCTGAGGACTTTCATCCATCTGAACCATGGTAAATAAAACTACAAATAAACATATTCCCTCCCAAGCTGAAGCACCACATGTTCATATTTAGAGCTAAAACCATGAAAATAGCAAAAGATGAAAAGATTGTGATACATGATAGTCCATCAATCAGTGCAGGATTCTGACAAGTTAGTACTCGGGAAATGTACATATCTGGAACTACAAGCTTTAGGTATAGAAACTTCTATCTTGTGTACAAACATGAGTGCCAATTTCCATCTAGTTTTGTATTTTTTTCATCTCATTCTTTGGTATGCATTTGCCTATCCCTCCCTTGTTCCTTTGAACTATGCGCATCAGCAATTGTGGCTAAACACCAATTTCCTCAAATCCTGGCTATGGCCAAGACAGAGCAGGGAAAAAACAAAGCACTTCTCTTGTCCACCTTTTTGCTAATCAGTGTTGGTAGAAACATCATTTATCGTGGAACCAGTAGTTTCTCTTTTGTTTTATCTTATTTTTTTTGAGGCTGGAGTGGGGTAATATACTTTAGTTACGTTTAATTTTTTTGGGGTCTATATGCTCTTCTTTGATCTAAAGTCTCTCGAGTTTGAGCTTTCATTCCACCTCCCTTATACAAGGCATGGCAGGAACCTCTCACATGTAAAATTCTATGCCGTGGAGGCCCTTTTATCATTCAGTTATCATAACTCTCCTGAGAGAGCTGACGCTCCGTAGAGTTTAATTAGTTAATGTATTTATTCTATTGCAGAAAATCAAGAAGTCGTATGAAGTCACTCGGCCACCAGGTGCAGGTGATACTTTTCCATCTGATATTATTTTACTGCACTTTCCTTTCCTAGACGGAATAACTGGAAATTATTTTCTTGAGAAGAATATGCTAACACCAACTTGTACGAGTCTTCAGTGAGGTCAGCCAAATTATCCGAACAATGGATCATTACTGGGCAGATGACGCATTTATCCGGCTATATGGTTACAATACGAGAGAAAAGGTAAAAGAGTTTGAGGCACACAGATTATGTTAGCTGCTTAGCAGTCCACCCTGCCCTTCCATATGTGTTGTCAGCTGCGGATGACATGCACATTAAGCTCTGGGACTGGAAGGACTGGGCATGCATTCCAACTTTTGTGGGACACTCCCATGATGTGATGTAAGTGGCATTTAACCCCAAAGATAGCAGTGTCTTTCCAAGTGCATCACTTGATGGCACTAGTAAGGTATAACTTGGATCATGTTTCAGTAACTAGCAATCTTTTTTGGCTCATCGAGTATGGACACAGTAAGTAATACTATGCTAATTTTCTCTTTTCTTAGATGTGGAATCTTGACTCCTGTAATCCAGCTTCTTCAATGGAAGGCCATCGGGAAGGACTAAATTGTGTCGAATGATGACAGTAATGAGAAAGAATCTCATTGATACAACCATATATCAAGGGATATCATACCACCCGATAATTGATATGGTGGGACGAGTTATTAGATCTTTCAATCAAATTTCAAGTTTAAAATTTGAAAATATAAAAGATTACACCAAGAGAATCGATCTCTAAATAGGGTCCTGTTGATATTCAAATTATAGTACGACTTCATATACCGACGGTGGAAATTGGAAAAAAAAAATATATCAAGGGATATCATAGATTATATGTAACTATTATATATAATAAGAAAACACTATATATTTTTCAAATTTTCTTTTTTTAGCAATTTTAAGAACTAAAATTTTAATTTTTGTTTAGAAACATGTGTATCTTAGTTTATTGATCCAAGTGAGATTTCGATGCAAGTTATTTTCTATTTGAATGTGTTGTTATTTATAATTATAATTAGAATTCAAGGTAAAGATTAGAATTTAATATTTATTAAAATTTGAGTTATAAATTTTCGAAAAAAAAAATCTGTTCATAACTTAGAACTTAGTGATCACAACCTCTTTCCTATCTCTTAATACAATAATCTCGATTTCAAATCGTGATATAATAAAAAAAATAATAATTCAATGAGTACATCGTGCAATTCTTTACTAGATAGAACACTCTATGTTCCCTTTCCAACATTTCTTAACAATTTCCTTACAATTGGGCTTCTTAAGCCAAGCATTCTCAAAACAAAACCTATTTACACAAAACAAGATTTAAGAGAAATTACCAAAATGTGGTTGTGATTTGAAGAAGTCACTTCTAAATTACGAATCCAGTAGTAGCTGTGATACAAACTAAATCATGTTGATTCTCTTCCACCCTTCGATTTGTATCCCTTCTCTCTTTTTGATACAAAGAGATGATTGAATTCGAAAAGTGATAATGAAAATAAGAAAATTCCACCGCATGATCTGTCCAGAGGGACTAGCAGTCAACCAATTCGGGTGCTCAATTGTACCCCCTTCTCATCTCTAATATCTCTCACAACCAGCCATGGCAGCTACGACTTCAACGCCAAAACTCCAAGCATGTCCCATGACTCACTCCTTATGGTTGGCCTTAAAAACTAGTCAGCCTCCTTCGCTTTGCTTGTCATAAGCAATCACAAATCTACGAAAATTTCTACCATACACAATTTACCTTATACACAAAAGGGCCAACCCCCACTATGGCCTATACTATCCACTGCAAAAGACCTTCAAAAGTAAGTTTAACCCTTTGTTTGTACTCTCTACCTGGGCCCAATTACAAAGAGTTAAAATATACATATATATATATCCCACAATTGGGTTGGTAGACCTGGATCATGTCCCTTAGGACTCGAACTGCCCATTGGTTGCCCAGCCCCCAATAGTTACAGCCTAGGACATTCATAATGACTCTGCCGTGTTCTCCGCCCTCAACTCCTACAAACTTGCCAATATCATCCACTACTACCTCCTTTCTTTTTCGGGTACACTGGACTCTCTCATTCCCCACTTGTTGGTCATCGTCTCAATCACCCTCTGCTGCCATCTTTGGGAGTTCATAACATTACCACTTCTCCCCTACCTTGTTTTGGAGAGTCTACTGGGAGTAGGAAGCCGAGCCTCATAAGCCTTCTCCACTGACATAGCTGAACTGTCAAACAATTTCTCGCAATAATGTTTTCCATGCCAATTTTATCACATATAAAGCATAATAATGGCAATCTTTCAACCTTAAATTACACCGAAAACCGGTGGCGGATCCAGAATATAAGACGGTGGAAATAAAATAATTTTATAAAATAAAATAATATGTTAGTGAGTGGAATCTTAATAGGATAATATTTATTTAATATACCAAAATTAATGGAATTGTTTTGATCTAATAGATAATTGTTCACTCTTTTTTATGTGGCTTCGTCGGTGCAAAACTACTTACCCCTAACATCTTAATAGGAGTGTTGATTCGGGTAGATTTTTAGTTTTTCGGGTTATTTGATTCGAGTTATTCGGATTTTAAATTTTAAAAAATTTAATCAAAAACCGAACTGAATAAAATAAAACTCAAATTAATTTATCAGAATTAAATTCGAGTTAAACGGTTCAACTTTCATTTATCTGAATAACCACATAACATGAAAAAATTCTTTAATCGTTTCGATTAAACGGCTTCGGTTTTAATCGAATTGGGTATGACATTTTATGTAAAGGTATGTTATTCAGGTTTCGGGTAGATGCTGAATAAAAATCTTTATTTTTATACCTAAACCATTTACTTGAATTTTTAATCGAATGAAAATATTTACTTGATCCGATTTTTATTAACGTAAACCGAATAATCTAAATTTATAATGAATCGGACGAATAAATAGATTCATCCAAATTATAAACACCTATACTTCTTAATCTTCATATTTCTTTTGAGAGGTTTACACACATCAAATTTTACCCTTTTGTGCATAATACTTCCTCCATATACCCCCTAAGTTAATTCTCTATATGCTTAAAGATAAGCAAATGATTGTCAAAGGATCAAGGACCGCCCTCAATGATCCTCAATAGATCGATTTCATAAAAAAAAAAATGAAGAAGAAACAATGTTGGCAGGATTTCCTTGATCCACAATGCACTAAGAGTTACTAAATTCCTTTGGACTGAATAATCAGTATTTTATATGTTTAGAATTTGAATTTTGAGAATAAAAAAAAAAGAAGAATTAACCTCTTAATAAGTCTCATAATACATAAACCGAATTAATTGAATGAAATCCTAATATTGATAAAAAAAAAAAAAACACAATGCACTGAGAGTTAGCTTTCATAGCATTTTTTTTTTTTTGGGTGAAAAAAAAGAAGGAGAAGGCCAAGAGCACAACCGGTCTACACCTCGCCAACAGAAGACACTAGTCTAGACCAGGAGGTCCCAAAAGAATCCAGCACTAGAAGGGACCGCAGAGACACAGGGGGAGAATTGGACTCTTGAAGCCTTGGCACATCCGCTTGGCCTAGAGAAGCAAGCTTGTGAGCATATCGGTTAGCCTCTCTGAAAATGTGGTGAATTTGAGGGACTTCGATGGCTTCCATGATCTCTTTGCATTATTGAATCAAGAATTTCCAAGGATGCCACATATCAACTCCTTTGTTGGTAGCATTTACCGTGAGAAGGGAGTCACTTTCAATGGTCAGAGCATAGAACTTTAGTCTCTTGGCGATCCGGAAACCTTCCTTTAAAGCCCACAATTCTGCCAAGGGAGCTTCAGTTACACCAATGTTTAGCCAAAAGCTATGCAGCCAAGAGCCATTACAATCTTTGAACAAGCCACCGGCACTAACCTAACCCCTTTTTAAATTGACCGCTCAATCAATATTGAGTTTGATCACTCATTCAGCTGGTCTCTTCCATCCAACCAAAACTTTTTGAAGCCTGCTACTAGCAAGGGGAGAGTTTCTCGTGAAATCCTTACACATAGCCAAGATTTTATTGACTACCAAAGTCGGGGGCTCGATCAACTTCTGATAAATGCTACAGTATCTGGATTTCCATATGAACCAGATTGTAAGCTTAAACACTAGATTCGCATTGTTTGAATGCAGCTCGAAATTGTTTGTTGATCCCTCTTTTAACCATTCTGAAGAGTTATCGTTCCAAAAGTTTGCAATGGAGTCCACCTTAGATTCTAACCTGCTCCAGATGGCCCTTGCGTGTTGACAATCTCTCAAGGCATGACAAATGGATTCCTCCTCAAGATTGCAGATGGGGCAGAGGCCAGTTTCTGCAATACTTCTTTTGAGCTCCATTTTAGTAAGGATTTTCCCTTTAGTTGCAAGCCACAGGAACAGTTTAGCTCTTTCGGGACATTTCTTTTTTCACACCCAATCATAGTCCGTGGTGGCATCCAGAGACTGCCTCTCGTTCTTTTTTTGCAGCCAATAAGCTAACGCTACTGAGAAATCATCATTTGTCCTTTCATACCAAACCTGTGATCTCTCGTATCCCTGATTCTAGGGATGAAATGGCTCTAATTTCTTCAGCCTTACTCCTGGGGAGAACCCGCAACAAATCATTTATTTTTCATTCTCATTCCTCTGACCAGAAGTGGTTCACCTTTGCATTTATATCACAACAATCCTTAGGGATGAAGCCTAGTCTAGGAGTAGCTTGTCGCCTAACTATTTGTCATGCCAAAACCTTATAGTTGTTCCATCTCCAATTCTCCATTTCAGGCCTTTGCTAAGACAATCCCTACTATTACAAATACCTCTCCAAATAGCCGAAGAGTTCCTTTTTCGTTTGTGCTCTTTGTGCTCCAAGAGATTGTCTCCTTTGAGATATTTGTTGTGGAGAATCTTTGTGCTCCAAATAGCATTGAACTAACTCTATTTGTCCAAAACCTAACAACAAGACTCCATTTTAGATCAAAAGATAGAGAAGTCGAGTCATCCCCTTTGAAAATCAAGCCCTCTCGTCTTCTTTTTCTTTGATCGTTAATCGAATTTCTAAATTATTCATTAAAATTTATAAAATAAAAAATAAACCCAACTTGTCATAGAAATAAAAACAAATTATAATTATAAATATATATATTTTATAGAATTGAATTTTTGACCTGATCTTAAAAATTTAGGGAATTGACATAATAAATTTAATTTTCAATAAGGATAATATTAATAAAAAAATTTTATACATATAAATATGGATATATATATAAATCTGTGTATTGATAATAGTTGATTTTATCGGTAACTGCCTCGCAAATTTTTTAATTAAGTTTGTTTTTTAAAATTTAAATTATATTAATAATATTTAAATTGAATTTATTAAAATATAATTTTAAATATGAGATAAAAAAAAAAAAAGAACCGGGTAACGCTTGCAGAAAAATAGATCGGTGAAGGGGATTGTTGCGTTAAGAAGCAAGTGGTTGGACTCGTTTAAAAAAGAAAAAAAACATTTAAACTGCTGGGCGTCAATTTCATCATATAAATCCCGAATTTTTCTCTCTTCCCCCATCGAAAAAGTTTACACACAGGTCTCGCCTTGCTGCTACACTGTCAAATCTCTCTCTCTCTCTCTCTCTCTCTCTCTCTCCAGACTTCACTTTGAGCAATTCACGTCCTTCGCACCTAATCTCTCTCGTTTTCTCTCTCTCTCTCTCTCTCTCCCTCTCCTCGATCTCGTGCTTCGAGATCTATAGGGTTCCGCGACTCCGATCAAACCTAATTTTTCTAAGTTTTCTCTCACAAAAATGGTAAGCTCATTGTCTCTCAATTTCTTCTGAATTTGAAAATAGCTTAGATCTGATCTAAATCTGCTTCGATTTGATTTGTCAAGAGTTCAATGAAATGTTTAATTTCCGCGGTGTTTTTCTTTCGTTTCAATTTCAAATTGTTTAGATTTGAACTGCGTAACGGAGTTCTAGGTTTTTGATCGGTTTGTAATTTGAGATCTGATGTTTGAACGCTGTTGACTGATTTGATTTCTTGGTTTTCGTTTTCTTTGTCTCTCAGCCTCTCCGACTCGAAATCAAGGTACTGTCTGGATCTTTAAATTATTTGATGTTATTCCCAATACGCATTTGGGTTGATAAATTTGTAATTGTGTGTTTCTAACAATGATGCGTATTATCAGAGAAAACTAGCTCAAAGATCAGAGAGAGTGAAGTCTGTGGATCTGCATCCAACAGAGCCATGGTAAATTACAACCTTCTTTCTCTTTTGTTGAATCATGTTTAGCAACGATAGATCCTTTTTTTTTTTTTTCAGTTTTTGTTGACTTATACAAAAATTGGATTATTGCTGAAAAAGCCAGAGTTTTCTGGCTTATTGCTGAATGCTGAAAATAATTTTTACATGTCAACCGTCATTGCCCAAAGACTCATGTTAAACTCTCTCTCTCTCTCTCTCTCTCTCTCTCCCCTGCTTTATGTAAATTTTTAGCAGCTTATTTTGCAGTACTCCTCCCAAGAAACATGTCAGAGTTAGGGCATCCCAATTGGATTGAATGGGATGACAGTTTCTCATTCCAAATCTGTAAAATCAGAATTTTGATCAAATCACACATCGCAGTATACTAGGCCTTCTAATTCTTTAAGAGGTTTATCTAAAAGATTCGCGATATAACTAGGAAGGCGTTTCAAATATCACCTGGGTTAATGTTCAGGCCGGTTTGTATTTGATATCTTTGATATCTTCGTATCCGAGAATCAACAAATTCGACTCCGCATTGTTCACAAAATTTCGGGTCTTCTTTTTCATCCCCGATTACTCGATAATTTCCACAAGCACAAATTCCACTTTTTATAGGCCCAAAAATTCTTTCACAAAATAATCCATCTTTTTCCGGTTTATTGGTTTTGTAATGAAAAGTATAGGGTTTTGTCACCTCTCCAACTATCTCTCCATTAGGTAGGGTTTTATTGGCCCAAGCACTTATTTGTTGTGGAGAAATTGATCCAAAATTAAAAATTTTCTTTTAATCAATTCATTGCTTAATTTTTTAGTTTATCAAATGGGTAGATAGAGTGCATGATTGTTATGGAATTTCTAATATGTTATTTGGGGAAATTAGTGGGTCTTAATGGAGAATACCTCGTTTGCAGGATCCTTGCGAGTTTGTATTCGGGGACTGTGTGTATCTGGAACTACCAATCTCAGGTTTGCTTCAGCTCTAAGTCTTGTCCCTTGTGATAAAGATCCGTAGTCAGTTTCTTACTAGTGCCAACCGTAAGTGATTAGGATGGGCCATTCTTTGTTTTCCCATCTACTTGGGCTTTCTTAAGCTAATGATCTCTTTGCTTTGTGATCTTTTATTCTTTAGCTATTCATTTGTCAGCCCCTTTAATTTGATCCACACTTGCTTATCTTCCTGCTTATCTTTTCTGTTAAAAATTAAATTTGTCTCCAAGCAAGCTGTATCATAGGAAAGTTTCAAAATTAAGTTCATGCAAAGGAAATGTGATTTTTAGGAGTCCTGATTTTGGAATGTGGATGCACATTGCCTAATTTTCTGGTTTGGATGTTTTACTTATGGTAGAGTGAATGTATCTCCTGAGCACATGGAGTACAGATGGTGGGCATGTTAATTTTTAAGGATGAAGATTATGTAAAAGAAGTTTTTGTTATTTTTTTGTTACATATTATATAAAATGATGAGGGGATTCATGATAGTTTGAGCTATAAGAGGGTAAACTGCATCATCTTTCATACTATGCTATCTATAGTTTAGTCTACCTCATCTTCTCTTGTTTGTACTTTTCTTGTGTTAATCAAGGTTCATTTACAGAAAAAGTAGTTAGGGCAAGATTTTGAATTTTATCTTTTGGTGTTGTCTGGATGGAAATTAAGGATGATTAAATTTTTGTCTCTTGCAACATGTCTGATCTATTAGAGAAGTCAAACTTTTATCTTCTTTTTGGGGTCTAAGAATATGCTATTAAGTTAGTTCTTGATTTGATTTTTTTTTTTTTTTTTGAGCACACATTTCTAATTTTAAACATTGATTTGCACCAGACCATGGCCAAATCTTTTGAGGTCACTGAGTTGCCAGGTATGTTTATTTTATTTATTTATTGTTTTTACACTATTCCCACCAGTGATGTACCAAATTCATCATATATGCGTCTTGTTTTTGATAATGGGGCCAGGCCATTAATATGTTCCAAAATTCTATTTGCAGTTAGGTCAGCAAAATTCATTGCACGTAAGCAGTGGGTTGTTGCTGGGGCCGATGACATGTTCATACGTGTGTACAATTACAACACAATGGACAAGATAAAAGTGTTTGAGGCACACACAGATTATATTAGGTGTGTTGCTGTGCATCCTACCCTCCCATATGTGCTGTCATCATCTGATGACATGCTTATAAAGCTTTGGGACTGGGAAAAGGGCTGGGTTTGCACACAGATTTTTGAGGGCCATTCTCATTATGTGATGCAAGTCACATTTAATCCAAAAGATACAAACACTTTTGCAAGTGCATCTCTTGATCGCACTATTAAGGTTTGAATTACATCCTTGATCTTTGTCTGCCTTTCCTGCCTTTTGGGCCTCTGTTAATGACAGTGTTCTTTTCCCAGATTTGGAATCTTGGATCACCTGATCCGAACTTCACACTGGATGCCCATTTGAAAGGTGTAAATTGTGTTGATTACTTCACTGGTGGCGACAAGCCCTATCTTATTACTGGATCAGATGATCACACTGCTAAGGTATGATATTGGGCTATCTTTTTAGGTTTGAATTCATGACTATCATTAGCTTTTTAATGATTAATCCTGTAAACTAGGTGTGGGATTATCAAACCAAAAGTTGCGTCCAGACGCTTGAAGGCCACACGCACAACGTTTCTGCAGTATGTTTTCATCCTGAGCTTCCCATCATAATTACAGGTTCCGAGGATGGAACTGTTCGCATATGGCATTCAACTACCTATAGGTGAGTTCGATTTAGTAATTTGGTATGTAATTGAGTATGTTATACTGGCGCAACGGTTGAGTTGCTCCTTTGGTGATCTTGAGGTCACGGGTTCGAGACGTGGAAATAGACTCTTTGCAAAAATGTAAAGGGAAGGTTGCGTACATATATGCCTATTCTCCAAGCTGACCCTAATTGTTGCGATTAATGTTCTGATTGTTGATGAGTACGTTATACCTTTTTGATTTCAATCGAGTGAAAGTATGTAATGTGCTATTTGTATTCATCTGACCATGGAAAAGGAATTTGAATTGATGGACAACTATAACCATTACTCTTGAAGTGTATATATCTTTTCCTCTATTAGCATATTTTCTATTGCACGGTTCCCAGGGAGGGAATTATCAAGTTTCACGGTACCAATTCTGGAACCATTTGAAATTACAAGCCAGGTCCTGAGGGGCTAACCTTGATATGCTGAGATTAAGATGACATACACTGAAATATCAAGAGTGAGAAAGTATATGATGGGGTTGAACTTTAAATGTTGGAATTTTTCGGTTCACTAACTTCTTGAGGGTGAAGGATATGATATTTACATTTTGTTATTCATTTTATGATTATCAGGACAGTTCATTCATGGTGTATGTGCAACAAGATTCCCATCCTTTCTCTTTTTATTGTTCCCAATTGTGAAGGACTGTGTTTAATATTGGATGTAAGTTATCTTTGAGTGGTAGGTTCTATAGCTGTAATTTGTATTCATGTCCTTCCCCATCTCAGTGTTGATTTTTACTATTCCTCTATGCTGATACCTTTTCGTTTTTTAAGAACGATATTACATCTCAAAGAATATCTGAAAACTATTAGAAAGATACCATGAGGCCTTCCTTTGAAATGAGAAACCACCTATAAGGAGTGCTAGAAAGAGATCAATTTGCCCCGTTATATCCATTTTCCAACAAAAAGTAGCCAAATATTCTGTTCTTTCAAAATACATGCTTGTGCCTAATTGGGTTGGAGGGATGAAAAGAGAAGAATGGGCTCTGTGTCTCTCTCTCTTCTCACTTCCCCTTCCTAAATCACTCCAAAACAAATACCCCATGGCACATGAGAGAATCCCAGACTATGAACCATGTGATATTGAATTGTTTGATAGGAGATAATCTGCATTGTCCTTCCACGAAGACCTAAAACTAGGACTTTCCTTTTAGGAGACGGTAGTTCAATATTTTACCTTTGTTGCTGTTGGCAGAAACAATTGTACTTGCTTTGGAGCCTCTCTCAGTGCCAAGCCAAGGAAAGTAGAGTCCAACTAACAACTTTTTACCTTTTAGGGGGCAGGGAAGGGGGCTAGATTGCCTAATGTCTCCCATTTTTCTTTAAGAATAGTATTTCTGCATTTTGTTTTTGGCAATTGAGTTTTTGATTTTGCTTCCCGTGATCAATTACTTTCTTGTATGTGCTGTTCAATATTTTGAATCTTAGTTGGAAGTTCTAAAATCCTTGGAGGATTTGGTGAAAAAGTTTATCACAGTTTAGCTTGTTGCATTTTGTGTTCTTTCACTTACACTTGTTTAAGCAAGGACTATTTTTTTGGATTCCTGCTGTTTTTTGTTTTTGTATTTACAGTCTTCTTTTACCTGCAGACTCGAGAACACTTTGAACTATGGTCTTGAAAGGGTTTGGGCCATCGGTTACATGAAAGGGTCACGACGGTGTGTTCCTCTCTCTCTCTCCACCCAAATCTTGTGTTTGTGTAAAGGTCACTCAATTGGCTTTTCTGATTCAATTTTACTTTCTATTTTGTAAAATGCCTGTAAATATCAAATGTTTGGTGGTTTTAGGGCAATCAAAGAACCTGCTGCTTAGCAAACAATAAGACCCTAAATTTTTGCAAAGATGGAGTCTATTAACTTCTGCATGCCAGTAGTCCTAATGCATATGTAAAATGGTGGAAAGTGTTCTTCGAACTGGTTTTTGTTTTCTTCTTTGAGCTGGATGGTTAATTGGGATAGAGGCAGTGTGGATTACTCCATGTAATATCTATTGTGTTCCCTTGTTTCTGTTTTCATTGTTAATTTCTAAATGATTTTTGAGCCCTCCAAAATGCTTGATTGAATAATAAAATTTTAACGGAAAGATGTGGTCATGAGAAATTTAGAAATTCATAATTTTGGTAGAAAAGAAAGTTGCCCAACATTTCCTTTTCTTCTTCTATCATATACTTAATAGTGATATTTCTACAGGATTGTTCTTGGCTATGATGAAGGGACAATTATGGTAAAAATTGGTAGAGAGGAACCTGTTGCTAGTATGGACAACAGTGGAAAAATTATATGGGCTAAGCATAATGAGATTCAGACCGTGAACATTAAGAGTGTGGGAGCAGATTTTGAGGTTTGTGCTCAGTTACATAATTTTTATATCCTTTATACAGGAGATGAACTTGAATGTGATTTTTCCTAAATATGTTTTTTTAATGATAATTGTGAATATCTGCAATTTTGATCTTATTGCTTTTATTGCCTTAGGTCACTGATGGGGAAAGATTACCTTTGGCAGTTAAGGAGCTGGGGACCTGTGATCTCTACCCACAAGTGAGTTATTGAACTTTTTCCACATGCATTTGGTGTGTTTCCCATGATCTTCCCTGGTTCAAAGTTTTTCTCTTTTCCAATTTGAAAATTAATTCTATGAAATTGAGAAAGCTCTCTACATATATTTTTATATATTTTGTTGAGACTAGATTTGTTGGGGAATGGTGAAATAATAATTAATTTTTAATGTCGTTAACTTTTTTTTGTAAAGAAAGCGGTGCCATAAATGCAAGTTAAATAATTTAACAGTTTTCGACTTTCCAGCTAAATAGTTTTCTACATGATTATATTGGGTAATTAACTGCATTTGGTATCTCAAGTGTTAAATAGTGATTGTTTTAATGTTGAGGCATTGCAATTGATAAAATTGAATTCCTTCCTGAGTAAGAGCTATTGTAATATGGCATATTAGATTCATATGGGAGAAGGTTGCCTTTATTGTGCGGTTCTAGGCCCACAAGTATTATTGAATCAAAAAGGGGGAAAAAAGGCATTTCAGGTGGATGTGCATTTTCTATATACTGTAATGAAATATATTTTCTAATGTTTTACATGTCTATGTACTCAATATTCTATGTTTTGTTAGTTTCTTGTTTGGATGTAACTGATGCCATTGAGCAGCTTAGTTTGTAATTAGCATTTAATGTACTTAATGAACATAGTGACGTGTAATCAAGTCTATTATTTTCTTTTTATTTTTTTTTTCAGAGCTTGAAGCATAATCCTAATGGGCGATTTGTTGTCGTTTGTGGAGATGGTGAGTATATTATATATACAGCTTTGGCATGGAGAAATAAGTCCTTTGGTTCAGCTTTGGAAGTTGTTTGGTCCTCGGATGGTGACTATGCCGTCAGAGAGAGTACTTCAAAGATTAAGATATTCAACAAGCAGTTTCAGGTATGTGTCATTTGTCATGTCTTTCATCAGAGTAATTACAGATCAAAGTTGCATTTTTTATTTTGCAAGAGTTCTTTATTATTATTATTTTTTAAATTTTTGGTGAATTGTGGATTTTGATGGAAAACTAAGGGAATTTAGGTTAATCATTTATTTCCTTACATCTTCAAGGTAACTGTAAAAGCCTGCCTGGTGATAATTAACCTCTGCTTTTGGGTTTAATGGTTTTAAGGTTTTATTTTATTTTTTAGTGCCAAATAGGTTTATTTAATATTTCATTTGTTTTGAAAGTTTGGGTGAATTTTGATGGAGTTCGTGTCTTTCAGGAGAGAAAAAGTGTTCGACCAACATTTTCTGCTGAGCGTATCTATGGTGGAACATTGTTGGCTATGTGCTCAAATGATTTTATTTGTTTCTATGATTGGGCTCAGTGCCGGTTGGTTAGACGCATTGACGTTAACGTTAAAGTAAGTGAAAAACAATGTAGTTAATTCCCACAATTGTTTTTCATTTTTAATGACGAATAATAAATTTATATTTCTTTCTGTTGTTTTGTCTTCTGATTTCAGAATCTCTACTGGGCTGATAGTGGTGATCTGGTTGCCATTGCCAGTGATACTTCATTCTACATCCTGAAGTACAATGTAATGATTCTCATCTTATTAAGTTTGGGGAAATCTTTTGCTGTTCTATGTTAGGGTCCAAAGCACTATATCTCTCAATTTTACAAAATTTGTTTTATATATGTCAGTTTTCTGCCATATTCCAGGAACTGAATGCTTCTGTTTGAATGCTGCAGCGCGAATTAGTATCCTCTTATTTTGATAGCAACAGAACAGTAGATGAACAGGGTGTTGAGGATGCTTTTGTTCCTCTCCATGAAACGAACGAGCGAGTCAGGACTGGAATATGGGTTGGGGATTGTTTCATCTACAACAATTCTTCTTGGCGTCTTAATTACTGTGTTGGTGGCGAGGTAGGTTTTTTGGCTCTATACCCGGCTTATTACCTTGTAATGCTTGGTAGGTGTGGGTGATCTCTATCATGAAGCTGTCATAACATTAGATTTGATAATTGCAGGTGACCACAATGTATCACTTGGACAGACCAATGTACTTACTGGGATATCTTGCAAATCAAAGCAGGGTGTACCTCATAGACAAAGAATTTAAGTAAGTAGCATATTGGATGCTGTTAATCTTGAGAACGCCTGGTTGATATAGTCCTATTGTTGAGGTTCTTTGTGGGTTGTGGCTCATCTCTTTCTCTCTGTTGCTCTCTCTTGCAGTGTCATGGGATATACCCTACTTCTCAGCCTGATTGAGTACAAGACACTTGTAATGCGTGGAGATTTGGAGCGTGCCAACGAGGTTCTACCTACAATCCCCAAGGAGCAATACAATAAGTATGTTATTTTTAATTTTATTTTATGTTTTTAAACCACCAAGTATTTTCTTTCCTTAGTCCATTTCCATACAGATTGTATATTGGCCTTTGATAAGGTCTACATATAGTTTTGGCACTAAACACCGATTTTGAGATCTAACGATGTGTCAAGGATCAAGGAGAAGCTGATTCTTGCTCTGGGCATCCCATACAGATGGCTTCTTGCAAATTCACTACCATATTGATCAATGATTTGGTTTGTTGGGCACTCTAGGAACAAGCATATCCAAATGATAAATTGTCTTGATAATTCCAACCTATGAGGGGAGGTCTTTTCACGATTGAAGGCACTAGGAAAATCACATGGAGGTCTCAAAAGTCTGAAATAAGATATATTGCTTGTAATCACTTTATAAAACACTCAGATGGTGCAGAATAAAGCTGCACTAAATTGCATTCTTGAGCTGAGTTTCAAATTTGATATATCCAAACTTTCCAAATACCTTTTTTTCTCCTTGTTTCTTCTGAGTAGGAATTTCTTCTAATCCATAATCAATTTTATACATTATTGTGCCGCACATAAGATTTGATTACTGGATCCTTCATAGAAAAAGATTTCAATTATTAACCTTGTCCTATAAAAAAGATATGATTGGAGCCTCTAATTTACAATTTGCGCAAACCTTCAGATATAAACTATTGTAAAGCCTCTTGATGTTGTCTTTGCAAAACACCAATTACTTCCTGTCATAGCTGCTATCCTCCATCACTTCCTCCCCACCCCCCAAATAAAAAAAGAAAAGCACCCTCAAGAGCAACTAGAAAACTTAGGTTTTGACCTGACCCATGTGGATTTTCTATCTATGTAGTTTACTCAATCTTGTCTTTTATCTATCCAAGAAAGAAGGAAAGAATGAATGGAAGAGAACATCTGTCCCATGCTCTTGTAACATTTAAGATTATTAACTTTTATCATATGGTGGGATGGAATTCATTAGTCTAATTTATTGTCCGTGGCATATATCAAGCATGCAACTCTCCTAGACATCGTGATGGTATAGTGCTAGTAGTCTTTGTTTTCTTGGTATCTGTTTTGCAGTTTGTAGATATCTGGTTTTTGAGGCTTATTGATACTGAATGTAAGCTTCAATTCTCAGTGTGGCTCGTTTCTTGGAGTCTCGAGGAATGATAGAGGATGCGCTTGAAGTAGCTACAGATCCTGATTACAGATTTGAGCTAGCTATACAACTTGGTAGACTACAGGTTGCAAAGGTAGGTTTTCCTGTTTTATCTTAACGGGGGGAAAACCACTACCAAGGGAGCCATATATCATCACTAAAGCATTTCATGTATGTTAAACTTCAAGTGGCCTTTATTGTCCTGATTTGAGATGATTTATTTTTGTAGGACATTGCTACAGAAGTGCAGAGTGAGTCCAAGTGGAAGCAGTTGGGTGAATTAGCTATGTCAAGTGGGAAGGTATCCAATTTGCTTCAATTGGACAATAACATGACTGTAAACATGTTGCGTTTATTTCCATATTTCATTGAATGCAAATAAGATTTGATGCGATGATAATGCAAATTTTGTTATGCATGCATGCATGCATGCACATGTATGCTAGGATGAAACTCCTTGTCATCTGAAAGATGACTTTTGTCTCAAAAATTTACAGATGCATATGACTGTCGATTTTGAGTTCTTATGCGTTCTGTCCATTTTGCATATTGGTTCCTCGAATTTTGATTTGATTTGATTTTACTTCAATATGGAATTTTGATCATCTTCTCTTTCATTATTTGTGCAATTTCAGCTAGAAATGGCAGAGGAATGCCTAAAGCATGCAATGGACTTGAGTGGTTTACTATTGTTGTACTCGTCTTTAGGAGATTCAGAAGGGATATCAAGCCTTGCTTCTCTTGCTAAGGAGCAGGGGAAAAACAATGTTGCTTTCCTCTGTTTGTTTATGTTGGGAAAATTGGAAGAGTGCCTCCAGCTTTTGATAGACAGGTACAATTCATGGAGAACAAACTGGGAAAAAAGAATCTATGAACTTTACTATTTTTTAGAAACATGCAAGGAAAGAAATAAAATGAATTTATCATCATACAAGTACATTCATGTGGAAACTAATTATCTTTGCAGCAATCGGATACCTGAGGCTGCTTTGATGGCACGGTCTTATCTTCCTAGCAAGGTTTCTGAGATAGTTGCAATATGGAGAAAAGATCTCAATAAGGTTCTTATCCATCATTAACCATCTTTTATTTATTATGCTAACTTTGATGTGAAGAACCAAATAAGACCCTTAGTGTTCTCTGGCTTGTGGGATTTTACTTGGCTTGTCTTTTCTGCTCTTAGCATAGATCTAAAACTCATTTTGTTTGCCTTCTGTTTTTTTCTCCCGACCGGTGAACTGTCCCTTTATCTTCTATCATGCTGAAGTCTACACTAGCACATTTGTGCGATCCATTCCGTTGACATGATCGTTGTCCTTGATTTTATTTATTCATTTAAAGAAAGGAAAAATTTTACCTTTCTTAGTTGTTGCTGGGATGCGTGGCCTTTTCCCCATCTTTTGCACCAAAATTTCTTACCATATTGCTAGTCCATAATGTGATTGTCCCCCTTATATCTTGTTCTGTAATAGTTCATCATTCTATTACCAGGGGAATGTTTTTTACGTACTGGCTTTGATTCAGGTTAATCAGAAAGCTGCAGAATCTTTGGCAGATCCAGAAGAGTACTCCAATTTGTTCGATGACTGGCAAATTGCTCTGGCTGTTGAAGCTAAAGCTGCAGAGATGAGGTTCACCTTTTCACCCATGTCATTCTCTATTCACCTTGCTTTGAGATATGCTAGTTTTAGCTCAGAATTGCTTTGACTATATTGAAACCCAGTTTGGCCTGGACTCCATACTGGCACGATTTTTGTATTTGTCCCAATCTTATTATATTGCAACTCATGTTGCTTTTGTGCTTGTGACTTCATGTCCATGTTCTGTATGCTATGTTACTTCTATGAATATGTGATCATGATGTATTCAATCATAAGGATATTGCTTCTATCATCTCGCCTGATGTTAGGCAGCGGCAATCCTCTTAACTAGATTATCAGTAGATGCATATGGTGGGGTTACCTGTTTCTAGATATTTGTTTATCTGATGTAGAATCTGGCCTGAATAACCACTTCAGATTATAGAATTTCTGTTTCTGACACAACAGGATAAAGAAGTGGTAAAATGGTTAAGGACTGAAAGAATGAGAAGATGGAGAGCATAGGCTGCAATAAAATCATGATTGTTTGATCTCTGTTGGAGTGTATTCACACTGAAACTCTGATGTGCAAAAGTTTTGCCTAAATGTCTTTGGACTTGAATAACAATCTTACCTTGATTTTGTCCATGCTTGTCTTGTCTGTGTGTTCTTACAGGATAACAGCCATGTTCTTTTTTCATTTTGTAAACTAATGACTATTTTGATAAAATATAAATAATAAAGTTTTGTTCATGCCCTTATGGGTGCAACAACTATTAACTACTTTTTCTGTTGTTTTTCTTTTTTTTTTTTTCTTTCTCCTGCCAGGGGCGTTTATCCTCCCGCAAAGGAGTATTTGCAGCATGCGGACAAATCAAATGTTAACCTTGTGGAAGCCTTTAAAAGCATGCAAATAGAAGAAGAAGATGATGAGGAACCACTTGAAAATGGAGACTCAAGTCACGAGGTAAAAATTTCCTATTTTACTCCCTTTGATCTTGATTCACTTCTCAACCAATAAATTAGATTCCTGAACTTTTTTCATGAATAAATTCTTTGGGTGGTGGTTATGTATTAGATTTTTGAGGTCAGCATTGGTTGGGGTTTTTTGTCCTCTGGTTGATAAAATTCTATCTTAAAATTAATAATTAATTATTTTATGTTTGCTAAGCTTATAAATTTTGTGTAATGCAACCACCTAGTTACTTGCCTTCTCATTACCATCCAATGGAAGCTATGGCTGCAAACATGGTAGCCAGGATTTCAGATCTTGTTGTCATTTTATTTTTCCATTTTTTGGGGTTGGTGTTAAGACTGACTAGTAAATTTCCAGTAGATATTTTCACAATGATTCATAAAACTAGGATCCTAATCTTCTACTTACAATTTATCTTTGCCTGATAGGTTCTAGAGCAAAATGAAGAGGAAGAGAGCCAAGAGGAGGCTGTAGTCGTGGATGCTGATTCTAATGATGGGGCGGTACTTGTAAATGGCAACGAGGCTGAAGAAGAGTGGGGTATGAATAATGAAGGAACTTCGTCAGCCTAAAAGCAATTGGTTGGGCGAGTGTGAAAATCCAGATTGTGTCTCTGGTGATTAATTGATTTACTCTGAAATGCCATCTGAGTCATTTGTTTTTCTGTTTTCATATTTCCAGTTGATTATTGTCCAACTACTATAGTTTTGGTTCATGAAATTGACTCTGGAGACTTCCTTAAATTTCTTATCATGATGTCTCATTGAGATATGCATGCTTAATCCTTTTGATGAGTAAATGTTTTCTGTTTTAAACAGCCTGGAGGTTTATAATGCATAACATTTTGGTATCATCTGGGACATTCTATCTTCTTTTCATGGTTGGTCATATTTTATAGCTTGACAAGAACTTAATGTCTTCCATGGTTGTGGCAATCTTTTAAAACATCTGTCTGTGGTGCTTTGCTCTCTGACTTTACATGAAAATAAAATTCTTTCCGAAGGTTTCAGCTCAGGACATGATTTTGTTGATCTGAGATTCTTTCCACTGATAAATTGGTTTGTTTTACTTACTTTTCTTCTTGTTTGGCTGTTTTGGCAGTGCTTACACCACGCCATGCATCTGACTCCAGTTAAAACTCATTCAATGGTAAAGGTGAGAAATGTATCATTCAAAACTTCACTTCATGATGCTTTGTAATTCGGTTTTGCATGTTAGCCAGCTGACTTTTGGGACTGTTCCCTCTGCTCTGTTCTTGTAGTGTTAATTTTTTAGCTTTAGGTCTATTTTGCACCTAAAAAAGAATATGGCATAATACGCTCAACCATAATACTAGGTACTAAGGAGAAGAAAGGTCATTGGTATAATTGACCATCTTTATGTTTTTTCCTTTCTTTGGTTTGGCCGCAATGCTGTCTAGTGATCATTATCTTCTATTAATGGTTCTATTTTGCATGTTACAAGCATATAACTTAAATTCCTCTATGGCTAAAGTTTTATCCTACCATGGAATGTCTACAAAACTCTTTTTTGCCCTTTTTTTTGGGGGGGGGGGATTTTAAGTTGTACCCATCTTCGTTCAGAATGTTTGCCTTTCTGTTTCTTAGACCTATTCTGGTGGGATTTTCTCCAGGTTTCTCTTGGACAGTAAAATGTGATCTTGGTGGAACAATGATCATTGTATGCCTGCAGCGTGGATTTGTGGCATGGAATTTTGTCATAGGCCACATTATAGACAGCTTTTCTTTGTCCCCCCCCCCCCTTCTAATTATAATGTGTAGTTGTTTAGCACCCTAATAGCGTATTCTTTGAGGGTTCTCTTTACCTTTTACACCTCACCCCCTTTTAAAGTTACTGTGGTATTGTGAATGTAGAAAAATTTCATGAGCGAAATTCTCAACCGGCTCAGCCCTTTCACCATCCAAATCTTTATAAATATTCTTGGAGTGTTTTTTGTTCTATGTATGCTCCTTGATAAAACATTGTACCAACTTCTCCAAATTTCGTACTCGTCTTGACCATGTTGAGTAATTACCTTTTTAATTATTGTAGGAAACTTAAATGAAGGAGAATGAGGGGTGCCTTTGGATTCTAAAGTGTAATTATTTTGTTCTTTGTTTTATCTCATCTAAAAATTTTATGTGATTAAAAGATATTCTTGATTCTAGTCCACAAATATTCATAGGCTCATCGATCTTACTATTTTAGTGCAATCGTGACAGAATTTGTTTAGGCATGGGCGTGTGTTGAGCTTATCTAATGAACGGAAGGTTTTTACACTTATGTTTCTTTGTTTTCGAAGTGTTTTTGAAATATTTTTATTTTCAAATGTATCGATATGTTAAATTAATTAATATTTATATAAATTTTTTTTTATATTTATACATTTTTGTAAAAGAAAAGAAAAAAATGGGCACTCTAATTTTTCTCCCTTAAAATTCTTGAACCAGCATGATATTCTCTCAAGCATGGTTTTCCATACCATGCCATACCATATGGACCGATATCATCCATATTTCTCATAAAATCTTATAAATCAGTATAAAAAAGAGGTTGTATCTCGTCGGTTAAAATATGAGTTCATCTCGAAAATACTAGACAAATACCCCTGGTATGTGTCGATGGTATACTTTTTTTTTTTTTTAATTGAAACTTCTTTTCAATTATTTTAACTCTCGTGCTTATCCTTTTAATTGCGACCATATTTATATAGCACTTATTTTTTGGCCTATTTTAAATTTTCTTTCAAACATTTTGCATTAATCTTTCTAAACTTTGCAATTTATTTAACATTGGATATTTGAATTTATTTAAGGCATAAATATAGCACTTATTTTTTTTTTCCTTTTATTATTTTTTTCAGGCATAACTTTGCAATTTATTTAACATTGGATAATTGAATTTGAACTTATTTTTCTTAATTTTTAAATTATTATTTTGAATTTTTAGTATATAAACACATATGCACACATATTTTCGGCATGTCGAGATGTTTCAAAATTGAGACATTTCATACCAATACACATCGACAAGCATGCTCTCAACTAGCCCGGGTTTAGAAATAGATACATACGAACAAATCAATCTGAAAATATGTGCAACTTTAATCCACATAGTTGGAGGCGGGGGAGGGGGAAGGATGTTCTAAAGTGAGGCTCTCTCTCTCTCTCTTTCTCTCTCTTTTTTTTTTTGTGCCCTGGATTTGATCCACTGTTTAATATCTGGAGTTTCGTTTCAACTAATTAGGTCGAGTCACTATAGGATCCTCATTCAAAGAGAGCTCTCCCAATATCATTTTTACTCTTACAAAGACTCGAATTCAAATATTTGATGTAGAGTTCTAGTGTCATTCCCACTAAAACACGTAATTTAAAGTGAGACGCTTTCTCTCTCTCTCTCACTCATGGCTTCAACCCATTTTATCCATGAACAACAAAATTAATTTTCTTTGTTAAGTTATATTTTTTACCATCGTTCTTCCATCTTCTTCCCTGTGAAAAATATCTTCGTTGTGAAATTGCATGTTAAATACCATATAAACAAACTCAAAATTCAAGGCATGATATATAAATAAGGGAATTTTTCATTTATGCAACTAGCTTTTAAGGTAAAAGTCAAATTTTTTCTTAATATAGTATAGAGTTAGATTCACATTAAATGCTAAATTTCACACCAATGAACTTAGGATTTAAAATGTGCATGTGAAGTTTTATTGAATAATTATAGTTTAAAAATAAAGAAATAATAATTCATGGGGCAAAAACGGGGAAAACACTTATGTTCAACAAAATGAAGGACTCGAGTGAAAAAAAAAAAAGATCGGGTAAAAAAAAAAAGAACAAGGACCTAAATGCACAAGTGTGACCAAAAAAAGAGAAAAAATTTATGTCAAAAAAAAAATGTAAAAATAAAAATAAAAAAGGATCAAAAATAAAATAAAAAAAGCAAGGATTTGAATGAAAAAAAAACCTATGGTATAAAAATAAAGAGATAACACAACGTGAGACCCAAAAAATAAAAGAGAAAACCTATATTCAAAAAAGATGAAGGACTCAAGTGAAAAAAATTATGTTAAAAAAAGAACAGGGACTTGAATGGACAAGTGGGGGGGAAAAAAGGGGGGAAAAACTTATATTTAAAAAAACAAATGACTTAAGGGGAAAAATCGAGTAAAAAATAAAAAGAAAAGGGGGCTGAATGAAAAAAAAATCAAGTAAAAAAAAGGAAAGACATGAATAAAAAAAGTGGTCTAAAAATAAACAGATGACTATCCAAGTGTGCATGGATAAGTGGGACAAAAAAAAACAAAAAACAAAAGGAGAAAAAACTATGTAAAAAAATGACTTAAATGAAAAAATTGAGTAAAAAATAAAAAGTGAAAAGATCTGAATGAAAATAAGAGATTCCCAAAAAAAAGTAAAAGAACATGAACGAAAATAAAAAATAAAAAAAATTGTGGTCAACAAGTAAAGCAAAAAAAAAAAAGAACCTATATTCAAAAAAGACGAAAGAACTAAGCAAAAAACAAAATCGGATATAAAGATAAAAGGAGAAATGATCTAAATAAAAAAAAAAAATAGTCAAAAAAATAGGAAAGACTTGAATGAAAAAAGGGACATGAATTTAAAAAAATTGGGTCCCAAAAAAATGGGATGATCACATCCTTCCCCCTTTTTTCTTTTATATTTAGACAAGTAGAGCCAAGAAAAAAGGGAAAAAACCTATGTCTAAAAAAAAAGAATTTAAGCAAAAAATAAAATCCGGTAAAAAAAATAAAAAGAGAATGGACGCAATAAAAAAAACAAAGTAAAAAGAAAAAGAGAAATGACTTGAATAAAAAAAAGGATCTGAATGAATATATATATATATATATATATATATATATATATATATATATATATTATAAGAGAAAACTAAAGAAAGTGTGGTAGACCAAAAATCCTTATTTTTCTTCCATAGGTCCAGAAAAAAGCATGAGCTGACCACACCCTATATTTTATATTACTTATAAATATATATATATATATATAAGAGAAAGGAGCCAAATGAAAATTAAAAAAGAAAAGAAAAATCAGGTAAAAAAAGAGGAGGATTTGAACAAAAAACAGACCTGGATGCAAAAAAAAAAAAAAATATATTGGGATCCAGAAAATATGGGATCTGAATAAAAAAAGGGGGTAAAAAAAAAAGTATGAAACAGACTATACCTTTGAACATTTTTATTTTATATTATATATAGATATATAAAATATATATATAAATAAAAAAAAAAGATCCAAATGAAAAAGGAAAAACCGAGTTTAAAAAAATAACGGATCTAAACTAAAGAAAAATGACATGGATGCAAAAAAAAATTTGAAGTCTATAAAATATGGGACTTGAATGAAAAAAAAAAAAGGTAAAAAAAAGTACAAAACAACCACACCCTTAAGTATTTTTATTTTATATTATATATGGATATATAAAATATATATAGATAGAAAGAGAAAGAGAGAGAGGATCTGAATTAAAAAAAAGAAGGAAAAATCGGGTAAAAAAGGAGATATATAGAATATATATATACACATATATATGGAGAGGGAGAGAGAGAGAGAGAGAGAGAGAGAGAAATTTGTGGATGTTCTATTTTAGCAGCTAACATTTAAGTTAATAATCAAATTTTCTCATAATATTGAAAATCAATCGAAGGGATCCTAAGAGGAATTTGAGACAGTGACATGGTCTCGGAGGAATGCAGCTTAGAAATTCGCACTTTTTTTTTTTTGTTTTAATTTTTAAGTTTTCCCTTAAAATTTGCTGACAAATATCTTAGATGATGGTTTGAAAAAAAATAGCATTTTTAAACTCCAAGTCCAAATGTGGAGAAAAAAGCATGGACATGTGAAATCACGTAGTTGATCCAAAAAAAAAAAAAAAAAAAAAAAAAAAACTCAAAAATATGAATTAGCTTATTTTTTAACCCAACAATTAGGAATTTTCTCGCATTACATACAAATTAATCCAAATTAAACATTTTTTTTCCTTTCCCTTCCCAATTGAATTACTGCCTATAAAAAAAAAATTAACCATTTTCAAAGTGTGTGTCCTCTTGTTTTATTTTTCGATTTCTTACACGAGGTCAAAAAATTCTTCTACACAAATTAGGGAAGGAATTTATATCAATATTCTTAAAAAATTCTTACTAAAAATTAATTTCAGATATAACTCATTTATGTTACGTCTTGAAGACGTGACATACTATATGTTCCCAAGAGAAATTCGGTCCACTGCAATTCTGTGTATGGGACCACATACAGCAAAGCCCAAGTTATCGAAAGAAGCAATCTTGGTGAAGCCTATTAGGAATGGAGGATCTTTGAAATGAAATTTTGAAAGGGCTTGCACGTGAGATGATCACTGTTTTTAAGGAAATTATGCCCTCACTATGTTGCTGTCTGGGTTGATGGCAGATTCCTTCAGGATATGCAAGTCGAAATAGAAACTTGAGATAGCAAAATCTCAAATTTCTCCCAAGAACGAAATAGAAAATTTCAAGAAGACGAAGTCTTATTGTATTGCCAATGAGAGAAAATTCTAAGTCTCTTTTCTCAACGGTGGGAGGAATTATTTATAGAGAATGAAGGATGTATATCTCTTCACTTAAAGGGCACAACGAATATGTCTTTTTGATTTAAAAATCATTAATTTACTTAAAAGGTATCATTTTATTGTAGGGAAGTTACATTTTAATCAAAAGACACTTATTTATTTCATATTCAAAAATATGTCTTTTGAATAAAAATAAATAGCCGAAGTGTCCAAATCACTTCATCTCAATACCCAAGATGTCCCAAGTGCCCAAGTGTCCTATCTTTGACCCTTAAATAATTATTTATTTATTTATTAATTATTTTTAGGGTCATTTGAAGAAAATCTCATTTTCCCTCCAATACACCATTTCAACCAAATTTAAATGGTTTCAAATTTGATGGGTTATAAACTCATCAACTTCTTTTCAACTTTTCAATGTGGGACAAATACCCACAATGTATATTACAAACTATATTTAACAATCACCCACTTAGTTTGTAATATCCATTAGCAGTACAACTTCTATTAGAATTATTTCCGCAATAGGTGTCTCTCGACTTAAACCTAAAGGTAGTATTAATCTTTTCAAAATCTTGTCGAAATTTATGGTGAGTAATTATTAAACCTTAATTTCTCATGACAAGATCGGAAAAGATAATACATATAATTCTTTACAAATCTCTAACACGTTCACCGTGAGCTTTAGCACCATAATATGGCCGTGTGTTACCTCTTGAATTCATAAACACTTATAAAGTTTATACCCAACTTTATTAGAAGCGGCACCACTTCTTGTGTTTATATCGGTGAAGTTTGAAAATCTCAGATTTAGATTTTCCTTATTCTTGAACCGAACAAACTTCATTAAGAATAATTACTATTCATCCTCATTTTCTTAAGCATTAAAATTCCAATGCTTGCGACCTATCACTGACGTAACTTGTTGTTACCTTTTAAACCTTTAAAATTGCTAAGCAATAAGAAAGGTAAGGTTCCTGTTACCAGTGATAAATTAAAATTGTCTTAGACCCATTTCACTTATAGTACTTTTAATTCTATCTCTCGAGAGTCCTTTGGTTAATGGGTCGGCAAGATTGTTACTAAATCTTACATAGACAACTGTGATTATACCATCAGAAATCAATTGTCTAACATATTCATGTCTTAAAGCAATATGTCTAGATTTACCGTTATAAATTTTGTTGAATGCTCTAGACATAGTTGCTTCATTGTCACAATGTAACGAGACTGCTGGCATCGGTTGTGGCCACAACTCTATGTCTAACAACAAGTTTCTTAGTCATTCCGCCTCTTTACCTGCTGCTGCTAATGCAACAAATTCTGACTCCATGGTCGAATGAGTAATACATGTCTGTTTCTTGGAGGCCCAAGAAATTGCTCTTCCACCTAGTTTAAATATCCAACCAGATGTTGATTTGTTGTCATTAACACTAGTTATCCAACTAGCATCAGTGTAACCTTCTAGTACCGAAGGAAATTTGTTATAAAATAATCCCGAAGATTTGGTTCTTTTAAGCTAGCCAAGAACCCTTCCAATAGCTCTACAGTGATCTGTATTGGGATTATGTGTAAACCTTGAAAGTTTACATACTGCAAAAGCAATGTCAGGTCTAGTGCAATGCATGGCATACATCAAACTATCAATTGCACTAGCATAGTCTAATTGACTAACAGACCTTCCTGAATTTTCCATCAGTTTGTTAGAAACATCAAATGAGGTATTAACTTCTTTAATTCCTAAGTAGTTAAATTTTGAAAGTATTTTATCCACATAATGTGCTTGACACAAAGCATAACCCCCACTATGTTTCTTAATTTTGATTCCTAAAATCGTATCGACTTCTCTCAAATCTTTCATTTTGAATTGATAAGTCAGATACTTTTTAGTATCATTTATACCTTGCATGTTAGTTCCAATGATTAGCAAGTCATCTACGTAAAGACATATGATTACTCCAAAGTCTTTAGTGAATTTGGAATAAATGCACTTATCTGCTCCATTATGTTTAAATCCATTTGATAATATCACATTATCAAATTTTTCATGCCATTGTTTAGGAGCCTGCTTTAAACCATACAAGGATTCTACTAATTTACAAACTTTCTTTTCATTACCAGTAAGGACAAATCCTTCTGGCTGCTCCATATATACCTCTTCATCAAGATCACCATTCAAAAATGCTGTTTTAACTTCCATTTGATGGACATGTAAATCATAGATTGAAGCTAAAGCAAACAATACTCTTATAGAAGTAATCTTAGCAATAGGAGCATATGTATCAAAATAATCTATTCCTTCCTTTTGTCTGAAACCTTTAGCAACTAGTCTTGCCTTAAAGGTTTGCATAGTATTATCAGTATTATACTTCTTTCTAAATATCCACTTACATCCAATTGGTTTTGAACCTTGAGGTAGATTTACTAACACCCATGTACCATTTGCTAAAAGAGAATCCATCTCATCATTTATTGCTTCTTTCCAGAAAGCAGAATCTCTTGAAGCTAATGCTTCATTATATGTTTTGGGAACATTCTCTAAATACAATACGATGGGTATTTTATTTATTATCTCAGTTCTATTTCCTTCAACCAAGAATGTTAGTGATTGTGAAGAAATAAAGTCAGAACCAAAGTTCTTTTCTTTTCGCACCCTTTTACTTCTTCTAGAATCAGCAGACAAATCAATTAACTTTTGTTTATGGGAAGAATTGGAGTGTACAACAGTATCCTGTGCCAAAGTGGGAGAAAGAATTCCTTCATTTGATTGTGGATTCGTAGTTCGATCATCAAGAAACGTAGTTTCTAAAAACTCAACGTCTCTTGACTCTATAATTACATTTGAGTTCAAATCCAACAATCTATATGCTTTTGAGTTTTCAGCATATCCCACAAAGACACTTTTAAGAGCTCTAGGACCCAGTTTTGTTCTTTTTGGATCTGGAACTCTATAATAGGCAATGCAGCCCCATACCCTCAAATAACCCAAGTTTGGTTTCCTTCTTTTCAAAGTCTCATATGGAGAACTTTTCGTTTTCTTTGAAGGTATTCGGTTGTGTACATGACAAGCCGTTAATAAAGCTTCTCCCCATAAATTTGTTGGTAGTTTTGCATGCATTAACATGGAGTTAACCATATCAACCAATGTTCTATTTTTTCTTTCTGCCAAACCATTTTGTTGTGGGGTGTAGGGTGCACTTGTTTGATGAATCAAACCATTTTCTTCACAAAAATTAGAAAATTCAGTTGGAAAATATTCCCCACCACGATCACTTCGTAGTATTTTAATTTTCTTTTCCAATTGATTTTCCACCAATGCTTTATAACATTTAAATATTTCAAATGCTTGATCCTTTGTTTTCATCAAATAAACATGAGTGAATCTGGAATAGTTATCTATGAAAGTTATAAAATATCTATTCCCACCTCTAGTTAAATGACCATTTAATTCACATATATCGGAATGCACAAGTTCAAGTAACTCTGAAGTCCTTTCATTTTTGGGGAATGACTTCTTAGTCATTTTGGCTTGTATGCATACTTCGCATTTTCCAGTTTCTTTATTTGCACACGAAATCAAACCATATTTAGACATGAATTTAATTGTATTGTAATTAACATGTGATAAACGTTCATGCCATAAATTAAAAGAAGAATCAACAATATAAACAGAAACTTCAACTTTATTAATATTTAATTTGAACATGCCATCACATGAATATCCTTGTCCAATAAATACACCATTTTTAGATACAATAAGTTTTTCTGCCTCTAGGACAGCCTTTAGGCCCTTTTGCACAACAGACTTGCAGAGATCAGATTTTTCCTCACATCCGGAACATGGAAAACATTTGTCAAAATCAACTTCTTTCCAGATGTAAATTGCAGTTCGACGGTTCATTTTCCAAGAACTTTGGCCGTGTCATGATTGCCCATAAGAACCTTTTCATCTTTGGTTACTATTGTATAATCTTTGAAAAGTTCTTTGTTATTACAAACATGTACAGTAGCACCGGAGTCATACCACCAATCAGAAGATTTTCCTGTTGTTGCCATATTACATTCTGTAACCATGCTGATATTAAGCCTTGCAATCATGGCAATAATTTCTGACACATTTGCAGGATTGGATTGAGTTTCAACAACATTTGCCTTGTTTTTCCCAGCATTTTCCTCCATCTTTAACTTCTTATAAAATCTGCACTCTTTCTTAAAATGACATTTCTTTCCACAGAAAAAACATGTCTTGTTTTTCTTATTATTATCAGAACCATCTTTGGAGATGTTTTCATGTTTTCTCTTCTTTCCTGTGTTTCCTCCTTTCTTAGTACTAGACTCAACTTGATTTATCTTATTTCCCGACTCTAAAGCATAATTGTTTTCACGTTTACGAGTTTCCTCTTCAATTCGAATATGCTTTAGAAGTTGGTCTATAGTAAAATCCTCAGAAGTGTGCAATAGTTTCTTTCGATAGTCATTCCAAGTGGTTGGTAATTTTGCAATCACTGCAGCCACTTAAAGTTGATCAGACACTTCAACCTTTAAATCCTTGACTCTGGATACTAGGACAAGCAATTCATCCACTTGTTCTATGACAGATTTATTATCAACCATTTGAAACTCAAAAAATTTCATGCTGAGAAATCTGTTCGTACCTTGCTTCATAGATGTGTATTTGTTTTCCAATGCTTTCCAGATTTCTTGTGGAGTCTTGAGTGGTCGAAACAGATCATACAGTCGATCAGAGAGAGAGTTCAGAATGAATCCTCTGCAACAAACTTCATCATCCTGGCGTTTTCGACGAAGGGCTTTGACTTCATCAGTGTCATTATCATTCGGTTCTGGAACAGTCGGTAAGTTGGGATACAAGAGATAAACAGCATTCAACTCGGTAAGAAGGAAGATTATTTTATCCTTCCAACAAGTGAAATTTGTTCCATCAAAGCAATCGAGTTTGAACATTTCCGGGTTGAACATCTTATTGAAGACAGAGTCGGAACCACCATTTGGTATTTTGTTAAAAGTAATTTCGGGAACAGTAACCTCCATTGCAGAATAATTTCCTTAAGATTTTTAGGAATAGAGGATCTTTGAAATGAAATTTTGAAAGGGCTTGCACGTGAGATGATCACTGTCCTTAAGGAAATTATGCCCCCACTATGTTGCTGTTTGGGTTGATGGCAGATTCCTTCAGGATATGCAAGTCGAAATAGAAACTTGAGACAACAAAATCTCAAATTTCTCCCAAGAACGAAATAGAGAATTTCAAGAAGACGAAGTCTTATTGTATTGCCAATGAGAGAAAATTCTAAGTCTCTTTTCTCAACGGTGGGAGGAATTATTTATAGAGAATGAAGGATGTATATCTCTTCACTTAAAGGGTACAACGAATATGTCTTTTTGATTTAAAAATCATTAATTTACTTAAAAGACATCATTTCATTGTAGGGAAGTTACATTTTAATCAAAAGACACTTATTTATTTAATATTCAAAAATGTGTCTTTTGAATAAAAATAAATAGCCGAAGTGTCCAAATCACTTCATCTCAATGCCCAAGATGTCCCAAGTGCCCTATCTTTGACCCTTAAATAATTATTTATTTATTTATTAATTATTTTTAGGGTCATTTGAAGAAAATCTCATTTTCCCTCCAATACACCATTTCAACCAAATTTAAATGGTTTCAAATTTGATGGGTTATAAACCCATCAACTTCTTTTCAACTTTTCAATGTGGGACAAATACCCACAATGTATATTACAAACTATATTTAATAAAGCCTTGAAGGGCTTCAAGCTTCCGGTGGGTGTAGACCAAAAGCATCATACAATGGTAGGTGAGAGCAGCAATAGAGAAAAGCATCAACAAGCAGACTTCAAGAAGTGATCATGCTTGAGCTGATTTCATGGAGAGAAGCCATTGACGAGGGAGGGTTTTGTGGGCTAGTGCTAGTGGGGTTATGGAAGGGAGCAAGGAAGAGAAGATGAGGAGAATGAAGTGTTGGATGGATGAGGCTCTTGTCCATTTATATCATGTTTTGAAGACACGACATACTGTGTATTGTATCTTTAAGATGCGACATACTATATCATGTGTGAAATACGTATATCGTGTCTTTAACACAAAACATATCTGAATTACATTTGGAATTATTTTTCAGTGAGAATTTTTTTAAGAATTTAAATTTTTTTAAGATTATTTCCGTACAAAACTCTCTCATAGTACTCATACCAGATTAGTCGATCGAAAGTCAGATATCGCTTGATTGTAAGAAAATTCTGCTTTAAAAAAAATAGCCTAGGGTAGCTCAACTATTTGTTTAACCTTAAGTCTCTTAAGGAATGAATTTTATATCTAACTTTCGAAGTATTGTTTGATTTGCCCTAATCAAATTTACTTTTAAAATCAAAGCAAGAAGTTAAAAAATATTTGATTTGAATTATAATTAAGTTTAACAATTTAAAATAAGTCAAAGTCAACTTATTTATGATTTTAACTTATCTTTGTTGTTACTCTCTGTCCAAATAAAAGAATGTATTATTTTTAATTATTTTGAAAATATAAAAATTATTTATATTTTAATTTATACTAGACAAACCCGATAATATATATATTTTTTATGCTCTCTCTCATTTTCACATATCATTTAACAATCATATATATATATATATATATATATATAAACAATAATAAGGGACAAAATCAAGAAAAAAAAACCATATTCATATATATTTAGTTTTGCCAAGAATACAATCACATACTCTTTTTGATCATTTTAAGATATAAATTACTTTTCAACCAAACACTTAAACCTATTCAAAATATATTTTTAATAATTTTGCTAGACACTTAAATTATTTAATTTCAAATTGATTTAAAAATTAAATACTACAAGTTAAAAGATAAAAATAAATTTTATTTTGGAGTTAAACATTTTAAAATGAATCTATCCCATCTTTATAAAAATAATTACATTAAAAATTTTCGTGCACTTAATTTAAATTAAATTTAGAGTCAATTTTTTAAAGGAAATAATTTTATCCGAATAATCAAAAATTAATTGATTTGATGTTGATAATTTTTAAATAAAATTTTGTATTCGTGTTTTGTGTGTTATAGGAATAGGTATGGAGGGAATTTTATCTTATCTTGTATTCGTGTCATGTTACCCGACCCGACCAAATCCAATTATTTGAAATCCCCAAACTAACCTCGTTTTGCTTGTTTGCAAATTTTACATTTTGAACACAAACTCTCTCATCCGCTCCTCCTGTACCGAATTCCTCAATTGATTAAAACATAAAAAAAATGAAATTATTTTAAATTAATTTCTATAATATAAAATAATATATTATATATATGATAAAGAACAAGGCATCATCTTGCGGATCTCTCTCTCCCTCTCTCAACTCTCTCTTCACTGGGGTTTTTTGGGCTGCTGCGGCTCTGTCCTTCGTAAGTACCTCTGAAATCCTCTCTTCTGATTCTTCGTTAATTACTTTTCTCTGTCGATTCGTTTATTATTATTGTTTTTCCCTTTGCAAATATTGCATTTTGCATCCCCTTATTTTCGATTTTTGGGTGTTTTTTTGTGTTGAAATTGTTAATGGGTTTTGGTGGGTCAAGGCTTGATTATCTGTAGGCTTGGTTTTAGATGGATGTCCAACTTTGAAGGGCAATAGATTCAGTTTTCCCAGTTGGGATGTAGGGTTTAGCTCCTTTTTTTTTTTTTTTGCTCTTCATTTCTTTTCTCTGACTTTTATTTTGTGGGATTCTAGAATTTTGGGGGAAAAAAAAAATACTGTCTGGTTGTTGCAGGCTCTTTAATGGAAAAGGAATTGGTTCAAATCAGTTCAATGTTTCTCCTCTGATATTATTTATTTGATTGATAAAAGATTCATAAAACCCTCTCTCTCTTCTCTCTCTCTCTCTCTCTCTCCTGGTTTATTTATTTGATTTTAATTTATGACTTGCCCAGTTGTATTGATTATGAAGCCCTTAGTTGTGCTTAATTTTTCACATGTGATTCGCTTACTGTTGCTGCCTTGTTTTATTGTTCCATTATTTCCTGTTAAGTTTTATCTAATTGGATATTTCATAATACAAGTGTATCTGGAATGAGCGCATGCATGTTGGATGATTTGGATTTGTTGGAAGCTCAATGATTGTCCTTTTTAATGACAAAGAAACTTACCTTGCTAATTCTTATAGTTAGAATGTAGTGACATTTTTATGGAAAAAAAAAACATGACAAGACCATTGTTTAAACCTCTATATAAACAATAATTTCAAGGACTTTGCACTTGAATTAGCAAACTTATTAGAGAAAGAAGTGCAGTGGACTCTTCAAAGCTTTGTTTTCTATCCAATTTTGATCAGCTTCTCTTTGATGAGGCATTAAATTTTGATGTTTTGAGTAGCTATGGGAAGTGGGTGTCATAGAAAGTTGACTGAAGAACTGGAGAATGACCTAAGAAGACTCTAGAAGTGAGAGTGACACTGAAAGCTGATATGTCAACTTTAACTTACCTATTGATATGGTTTTGATAGAGTTGAATGGAAGGAGTAGATCCATATAGCTACTTTCTAGCCTGTACCAACTGGTTTAGGACTTGAAAACTTGGTTCAATTGAATGGTCATCTTAAGGAGCTCTTCATCTGGTCCCAAAATAAAGTGTAATTGGAAGCACTTGATAATTACCTCATTGTTGTGTTCTCCACATCAATTTTGCCACAGATGGAAATGTCTGCTTTTACTGGAAGAACTACATGGAGTGGTTTTCGTGATGGTCCAACTTAACATGCTATGATTGGCCTTAAGAACAGGCGATTGATGCCAACTAAGAATTGGTTTACTGAATACTGAAGTATGATTCTTATCTCCTGTTGTGGGGCTTGACTGCTAAGTTTCATAGAAAAAAGGTGTAATGTCCCTATTCGACACCGTATTGGACAGTGATGTTATGCATTTCTTTCTAATCATGCTCAAAATGAGGGGAAAGGATAGCGGGGTAAAGGCGAAAGTATATCTTATAGCATGTTTGTTCGTGTGTCAAATCAAATTTATGAGCATTGATAGAAGAAGAAAGGAGTGAAAGATTAGAAAGGTAATTGAGGCACACTAATGTAGAAATCCACACTTCTGTAAAAGCTAACCCTCTAATCCATCTCCTTGTTCCAAACTTGCAATTAGAAGTAGACTTGGTCTCTTATGCTCTACAATTACTCACTTTGTTAATTTCTCTTATTTTTCCTTTTATTGGAAACCTTTGTTTAATCAACTTTATCATGGACAGTTCTGGTAAGAGTGATCACTTACAGAGGTGCTTCTTGTCTGACTATGGTGGGGAATGTATTGGTTGACCCATGCCCTTTATGCAGAAAGGTTTATATTTTATGAATTGGCTTTTCCTTCACTGCTCATGGAGTAGCAACCTATGCATGCCTAGTTTTTATAAGTTGAATATTTATTGGCTGCTGGCCGATCAGTTGCTAATGATGTATGGAGGACAAGGAGGATATTTTATGTTATATCTGTAGCTTATGGGAGGAATAGTTGGAGGGTGAGTAATAGGATAGCTTTCTAGCAAAAGAGAGGTCCCTTTCCACTGTTATATTCTCCTTCGGCCTTTTGTGCACATATGATTTTTGATATAGCTAATTTTAAGGATTCTTAGGTTGTCTTAGCCTGAATTTCTTTTATCATTCTATTTTAAAAGCTAATGTTATAAAAAAACAACTTTATCATTAGTCAAAGGATAACAAAAAAGATCGGACAAATATGCCAGCCATGGATTTACATTCCATTGTAGCTATGAGCAAAAGGTATATTGATCATTACAGGTGAATTGGTGTCTTAGTACCAGAACTTTTTTGTGGGTTTTTTCCTTTTTTTTTTTTTTGGTTGGGGGGGGGGATTTACATAATAACTTGTTATAGAATCCAATCTAACCCCCAATAAAGCAAAAGGGAAGAAAATGAAGAGGATCAGATTTGGATTCTACCTTGTTCTCTTTGCTGGAATGAAGCAAGGAGAATTTATGCTTGGGCCAGATGTAAGTTTTTTTGGAGCTCAATTTTGGTTTATTGATGGTTAATTATTGTTTGGAAGTGCTTAGTGAAGAAAATGGAAAAAAGATGTTGGAGGGCTTTAAAATGTTGTCATGAATGTTGCAGCAGGAACAACTTTTACAACCCAGATAAAATCCTTGATTTTGATCCTTGTCATGTTGCAGCAGGAACAACTTTTACAACCTCGTTAGAGAAAATGTTAGAGATACTGTTCCATAGAGCTATCTTCTGTCTTTTTTTTTTTATTTTTGATGTTGACAAACTTTATGTCATTCTCACTGCAGAAGACATAAAGGAACCTAAAGACTTGGGCTTATTTTGTGAAATGTTTACTCTGTCATTCCCACTCTGAGGAACATATCTTCAGTTGTTTGCTTGGGTTAGCTTTTACATACAATTAGCATTTAATAATATGGAAGTCTCCAGCAGGACCGTTTTCCAATAGTGAGTAGACGGGAAAATGGTTTCTGCATCCATCATTTGGAATTCTCTCTCTCTCTCTTTGCATTTGACTCTGCTTTCCTGTTGACAGCCTGGAGAAGAAGACGCCAAAAATTTTATTGCAGTCATATTATGTGTAGCATATAAAGCCTTAGAGAGGACTAATTGGCTTTAAAGATGTGCAACAAAGATTAGGACATTCCAGCCACGATAAACTATGGCAAGAAGCCCAACACTGAAAAATTAAGGCCCTTGGTGGTGCACATCTATTTGTCAAAAGTATCTTGGAAAATTTAAATGTGCCGTCCTTTCTTCTCAGTTGTCTCTCTAATGAATGGCTTGTAAAGACTATATTAGCTACCATGGGAACTAATGTCATAGACAGAGCCCAGACACTTTGTGGAGCTGATGGGTTGATATGTTATTGTTATTATTTTATTTATTTATTTTTTGAGTTTCAAAGAAATGTACGGTAAATAACTTATATCCCTATTGTATGAATGTGGTTTAACCTTATTAACAAGTACGGTTGACTTTTGTTGTTAGCATTAGCATATCCTCAAATTAATCTTTAATTATACTCTCTGTCTCTCTCATGTACACAACACAGTATTATAATCAATACTGCTGTCTTGTCTGATTTTGTGTTGTTTACCTTGCCCTTGTTGTGCTTTGTAAATCAGAGGAAGGCATGGAAGCTAAGTATACTCTAAGTGGATTGTGTACACATAAATATTGGCTCATAAATTCTGTCTTCTGTGAAGAGATTTGTCCAGTAATCACTGTCCTACAATTTTGAAGTATAAGAGCATAAATACGAAATGGCTGTTTGGAGGAAATGTTTACTTTTTACTTGTAGCATCAGCATGCCTGAGACTTCTTAGTGAAGTGATAATTTTTTACTTCCTTAGGCAAGCACTGTTGGGTTTGTTATTTCTGTGTTGAAGACATTGAAAACCCTATGGTTTCAGTGGCACATATTGTTGTTTTTCTGCTAAAACAGTTGTGTTGTCTCCTTGACCTCGCCCATTTGTGTTTATGTTTTCCAGTTTTCCTTTTTACCTGCTTTGAATAATATCACTTCCAACAGTATAACATAGCTTTGATACTTCACGCAGAAATCTTTTCCTACTTGTTGACCAGGCAGTTTTCAAGTGCTTGTTTTTCACTTGATTTCAAATGGGGGATACAGAAAATGCCCCTCCTTCAAAGAAGAGAGTTGCAGGAAGACAGCTATCTCGTGATAACCCAGAACCTGAGGATAATGAAGATGCCTCTGAGCAGGAGACCGGAACTTTCAAGAGAGCCAGTGATGAGGTGCTGGCAAGCAGAAGAATTGTTAAAATTCGTCGTCAGCCAACTACAGCACCTTCATCCAATCCTTTTGCTGGAATCCGCTTAGCCCCACCTAGTGAACCCAGTGCAGCCACAACCACGACTGCAGCTGAAGCACAGGCATCTAATGAAACAGTTGCAGAAGATACTAGTGGAAAAAATGAAGTTACTAATGAAACTGAAGAAGGAAAAGATGAGAATGATAAGCAGTCAGAATGCAAGGCTGAAGAGCCAGTCAAGCAAGATGAGGAGGGTAGTGAACCTGGCAAGCAAGATGAGGCAGGTAATGAGTCTGTCAAGCAGGATGTGCCAGCAGATGAATCTAGTGGAGGAAAGGAAAAACGTGAAGTTGCCAGTGAAGAAACTGAAGTGAAGGCTAGCGATGCTGATGCAGCAGGGGCTGAAAAAGCTGACAAACAAGATCAGAAAGAGAATGGTACTAATAATAAAGATTCCGGTTCTGATGCAGCTCCTCTGAGTTCCTTCCAACAGCTTTCCACTAGCAAGAATGCCTTCACTGGGCTTGCTGGAACTGGGTTTTCCAGTTCTACATTCTCATTTGGTTCTCTATCAAAAGAAGGATCTGCCTTAGGTGCTGGTTCAAGTTCTCTCTTTGGACTGAAAAGTGACCAGCCTTTTGGTTTCGGACTTTCAAACAATGGCAGCTCTTCCATATTTGGTGCAGCAGCAGCTTCAATTGGTAGCAAAGAGGGAAGTAGTTTTCAGTCACTGCAGGAGGTTCCTGTTGAGACCGGAGAAGAGAATGAGAAGACAGTTTTTATGGCAGATTCTATTCTTTTTGAATTTATTGATGGAGGTTGGAAGGAAAGAGGAAAAGGAGAATTGAAGTTGAATATTTCTACGACGGGGGCCGAAAGAGCTAGGCTTGTCATGAGAGCAAGGGGAAATTTAAGGCTGATCTTGAATGCAAATCTTTACCCTGATATGAAGCTCACCAATATGGATAAGAAAGGCATAACATTTGCTTGCATGAATGGCACTGGCGAAGGGAAGGAAGGCCTCTCTACATTTGCCTTGAAATTCAAGGATAGCTCCATAGTTGAGGAGTTCCGTGGAGCTGTCATGGCTCATAAAGGTAAAGCAGCTCCCAGTTTAAAGACCCCTGAAAATTCCCCCAAGGCTTCTGAGGATTGAGTGCCCTCCCACCACATCAGCGCTGTGTAAACTATGTTTCCTCTCCCAAGGTTGCCATAGCTGTTCCTTGTTTTTCCCCTTATTTTTGGAGCGACAGGAAGAGAAAGTCTGCATTTAACAGTCTCTTAAGTCCTGAAACCTTGTGTTGCATTGCAGCAACAGAGTAATGCCTTTTTTGTTGTTTATGAGCAGTTTAGCCATTGTCCGAGTCTTTTAACTACATTTGGGGTTAAATCCTGTGTTAGAACTTTATATTTTACTGCTCCAAAAACATTAATGCTGAGATAATTCTACAAATTTATGTGTATGCATTGTCATGGGGAACTTATATGTGCAAAATATCTTACCTCATTTCAACCAAAAAAAAAAATATATATATCTTACTTCATTTGCCTTGGGCTGGTGATTTGGTTCTTCCATGCTCGCTCTGTATCCTTGAGTGCCTAAATGATTATTGGTGTTTTTAGAGGCAAGTAATTCACCCAGATACCTATGCTGTGCTATTGTGTTGTTTTCTACTGGGTCTGGTTTATTGCTATGCAACCACTATACATACAGTATTCTTGTATACTGCAGCGCTTTCAGCGGGTATTCGAGCTTCCTGTTTCAATGCCGGACCAAATAAATACTCTCTTTCCTTAAAGATCTTGTTCATCCTTGATTAGATGCCTCTCAATGATGGACAACCACCAACACTTGCGGGGGGTGTTTCTTTTTTCTGCACTATTTCTCTCCACTTGAATTGCATTAAAGGCTGTGGCTCTAGTAAGAAGTAGCTTTGCATATTTCCTTATGAGCTTCTTTAGTAAAGAGAAACCAAGGTAAGAATGGAGAAGCAGCTATCATATTTTCATTAGCGTCAAGAGATTTTTTTTTTTTTTTTTAAATAACCGATTGATATTCGAAACTATACTTCAATTAATATGATTTCAATATTGTCGGACTCAATTTAGAGGACAGTTCTCCTAATATAATCTTTTTCATCCTCAAATTTCGAATCCAAAAATAAATTAAAAGATTTAATATTCTTATCTACTAAATGGATTGTGCATCGGTATTCATAGGTTTTTTATCATCTCATTCCTTTCTCCCACACCTATTTATGTCTTGGTTATGGTTCTGAGATTTTGACAGATCATAAGGAAGCAGCACTCAGGATAGGGAAGTAGGGAACAATTTTTCTTTTTCTTTTTCCCATTTCTGCGGAGGTATTCTACTCAAAGCTCTACTGTAATGCATACATCCCCTTGCAAGGCAATGTAGTAGCTGGAAATTTAACTCAAAAGGCGAAAATTGTTGAAGTGTTATTAAAAAATTTTAAAATCAAATTATATTTATAGGCCAGAATTAAAGCATTTATACATAAGAAAGAATTAACTATATATTTCTATATTATGCTGTTTAATTCCAACAAAAAAAAAATATTATGCGGTTTAATTATTTTAGATTTGGATAAATGATTAAAACAAATTCTACGTGAACAAAAATTAACAATTATCAAATAATACACTCATTCTTATATTGTCTATTCTTGTGTGTCTGTATATTCACCTTAACATTTTAATTTTTGTAACTCTCAATTTTTACTCGTACTTTAGATTCATTGCCCACGATTCAGATCCATACAACAAAGCAGGTTTATTCATCATCCATTAAAACTTCTCTTTAAATTTTAAATTTTAGAGATATATTTTGATCACATAAAATATTTGATAATTATCAAATAATTAACCCTATACATAAATATTTTTTTTGGTTGAAAAATTAACAATTCTCATTTACTTTCACAATTTTTTATTGGGAGTAACCCTTGACCAAAATCTACCAAATGTTTTGAACATTCTAGCAAAAGACATTAAAATTTCATGATTTCTTCTTCTTCTTCTTCTTCTTCTTCTTCTTCTTCTTCTTCTTCTTTTTTTGGTGTGAATATTAGAGATTCTTGATAGCTTTTACAAATTTTTCAATTGGACCAAAGTAGTTAACTATTACAAACACTACCAATTGTTTCTTATAAAAATTATAATACCAAAAAGTCTTGCAAAAGACATTTATTGTATTGTAAAACAATCAAATCATATATTAAATATAAAATTAATTTTCCTTAGTTGTATCTTGCTCGCCCAAGGAATGAAATTAAGGAACAGCAGGCTGAAGGTGGGCATGTCAATGGCTTCCTCCCCCCCCCCCCCCCCCAAAAAAAAATCCCTTCTGAAGTGGTAGAAAATTAATATATCTATTTAACCAAGTTTCTAAAATTAAGGATAAAATTTACCTAAACTTTTAATAAAAGATAATTCAATACCAAACTCCTTTGAGTTAAGTGGTTGAACACTCTATCCCGTTAACCAGAGATTTCGAATTTGAACTCTAAGAATGGAGAAAAAGGATTTGGGAGAGTCAACCCCTTAATGACCCTACAGCACTCGAATCAGATTAATCGAACGAAACCCAGATACTGATCAGTGAAAAAAAAATACTTCAATTTAGTATTTTTTATCCACTATCAGATATATAAAGATATTCTCATTTTATTTTTCTTAACCAAAGTATTCTTTAGAATTCTTCCGATTTATATAATAGTAGGCGTGACAAAATGATAAATTGTGACATATGATGTATAAAATGTTCATGATTGAGAATAAATTTAAATAAAATAAAAAACTTTGGTTTACAACAAACACATAAACAAATCTCTTATTTGATTTTAAAAATACACGTACATAAAAATCTATGCAAAATATATAACATTTATATAAAAATACTTTGGTTAAGAAATATTATGAAAAAAATATATAAAAATACATGTACATCTATGAAACCTTATATCTTTTATCTGCAAAAATTTTCGCTACTAACTTTTTCCATTTTTGAACATTTCAACATATTAAATTAAGTATTATTTATATAAAAATCTTTAAATTTTTATATTTACATATTTTTCATATTTAATAAATTATTTACTTCTAATTATAATTTTTATTTTTTATATTATTGGTCTTATAATTAATAATTATATATTTAATTATTTTATATTTTATTATAAAAAATAACTATTCTATATTTTCATAAAATAATTAATATCTACATAAAAATCTTATATATATATATATATATTTTTTATATTTACGCGTTTCCTCATAGGCCCAAAATCTCTAACAATCAAATTTGTATATGATCAATTGTTGAATAAATAAAAATTATAATGCCCCAAATTATCAATAAATTGATTACAATAACTCAATTTATATGAGACTAATTCTTTTCTTGTACTACAGAAAGGACTGTGGTTTAGCATAAAATCAACTTTCCCAGATGATGAAATCCATTGTCCATTGATGACAACAACTCAATTTATTTTCAAAAGAATATTTAAAATATAAAAATTTTAATTACCATATTAATGTCAAAATGAAAAAGAAAGTTAAATAATTTCATGATTTGGTATTCTTCCCAAATCCACAGATTATAATATTATATTTTTTGTTACACTGAGATTTGAATCCGAAATTTTCAATTTAAGAGAGAGGGATTGTGATTACTGGACTCTCCTTGGAGATTATAATATCTCATTTCTCATTTGATTTGCAAAAGAATATTAGAAATATTGTTAATGTTAAAAAAAAAAGGAAAGTTGAATAAGTATTGTGATTTGGTGTTTGTCCAAAATCCAGCTCATTCTCCCCCTCTCCTATCAAATTCTCTCATTGATTTTTTTTTTCTTTTTTCTTTGTATGGCATCTCTATTTGCAGCCGAAGGAATTTCACATGAGAGAGAAACCAAGCAAGGACCAAAAAGATAGTGGTGACTATGACCGATAATCACGTTGGATCTGATTAGAGATTCAAGTTGAGTTAAAGCAAAACTCTCTTGATATTTGTTTTCACCGTATACAAAAGTTGAATCCGAAACCTACTTAACGGGTACAAAATTTCAATTATTGGAGCAATGAAGTATCGATAAAAATTATATTATGATTTATTTAATAGAGTCTAATTTAATAACAAAGTATAATGATATGGAAATAAAATAGTAACAGATCTTGGTTCATTATGTTCCAAGCATATACCCAAACGTGGAAAAAAGTTTTGAGCCCCATAATCACCCATAACTTCTTATTATTAGCATTTTCTTTTCTCGAAAGACAGATTCATAAGGATTGGAATTCTGTCCAAATAGGACATTCATTCCATAACCAAATTACATGAATAATAATAATAACAACAACAATAAAAATTGAAATCTTCAGCTTAAGGCACTTCCTTCTTGCTAATCACTTCCCTCTAGGGGGCCATGTTGTTGTTGGTGCACTTTCCTGCGCATGAATCCACACAACTTTCCACTTCCCTTTCACCTATCAAAACACAAATACATGCACACTAAATCCAAGCACAAGCAAATTCACGGTGTGGGGAGAGAGAGAGAGAATTAATGGATAGTCTATCTAGTGGATCAGGATATTAGATATTTTAATCAAATCTCGATTTCGAAACTTAATAATGAAAAAGATAACGTTGAAAGAATTGATCTTGTAAATTGATCCACTAAAGTCTTAAATCAGATTAATCAGAATATGATTTTTAATTTTGATCGGTATAACAACTGATGGAGAGAGAGTGAAAGAGATTTATTTACTTGTGTTTTGTGTGGCGCACAAAGTAGAAACACAACCAATGTTGCAGAAGTCACTCGTGCTGTTGCCGATGTTTTGAGCAGTGTGAGGTTTAAAAATGCATTTTATTGCGCACTTAACAGCACAGAATGTAACCTCATGTGGCACGGCCACACACCTGGCAAAGCAATCACCATAGCATTTGGCATTTGAATGCCCTATGAGCATCCCAAAGATCAAAGCAATCACAACAATTGCCCTAAAACTGATCTGTTTCTCCATCTTCCCTTTCCTGCCTAAAACCAAATTTGCTTAAAGAATTTTATCTCAGTTGCTTTTGCATTTTCTATCTACTCTTGGGGGTGAGTTTATATAGAATTTGAGAGGTGAAGCATAAATGTTATGTGATACGTGTACTGTTCTAATGGATAAAAGTATTCTGAGTTTATTTAGTAACACAAGATATAGGCATCAAGTCCCACCATGTACGGCCAAGGCCATCGGCTTTAACAAGGTATAATGAATGGTCAATCATTTGTTCCCCCCTTGAACGCCTCCTTCAATGTCCCATTTTTAGTGAAATTTTATACAAATATTTTGTCCCTCCAAAAATTTTCGAATATTCATTTTTTATGTCCTTTTTTTTTTTAAAGTAAGTGGATTAAATATTTAGAGAAAGCTATTAGAAAATGAGGTGAATAATTGAATTGGATCTATCGACAAATATCAACAATTTAGGGGTTTGATTAAAATGAATCGAAATCAAGAATCGCATTGAAATTTATATAATTTGTTTAAATTAACGGAATGAAAATAAGATTTAGAAATGAAACCCTAAATTATAAGGTTTCTGAAATCCAAGTAAACATAGGAGTTTTTGAAACTCATTTTCATGATCTTTGAAAATAAGTCCAATTCCAAGAAGTAAAGTTGATTTTGTGATATAAAGAAAGAATCAATAGAAATAATAGAAACAGCAAGAATTTTGCCATTTGGGTGCTTGGGAATATAGGGTTTTACGTTGTCTGGTGGGGAAAAAAATAACAATTATTTAATGCCATTTTCAAACCAGAATAAACTGCTTCAAAGAAATGTTCCAATTGTGGAAGATAACCTCCCCATAGAGAGAGAGGGGAGGAGTTTAACCCCCCCCCCAAATATATATATACATATATATATGTATATACATATATATATATATATACATATATATATGTATATACATATATATATATATATATATACATATATATATGTTACATAACTATTCAGATTGGAAATAGGAAATTATTAGTTAGTTGTTTAATGTGTAACACCAAATTCATTGGTTATCAAGAAACAAGTTTGAGGGTATTTTATGTCTTAAGTACTTGTGATTGATTTCGAGTATTAAATAGTATGTTTGCTTTATTTGTAATAAAGGTTTCTACGATGTTGTAATGATTCATATCAATATCCAGTTGATTTAGTGATTAGGTATAGGTACTTTGAGTTCTGTGTATTAAGAAAATAGATATTATGAGAGATTTGTCACTTAAGAGTCTAATCCATCTCGAACTAAATTTAATTAGATCTAATACAGTTATCATATAGATGGTTTATTAAACAAAAAGTTTGTTATGATTCATGTTTCTAACATGATTTGAGGATAGGATAGTTGTTTACAACTTGTTTGATGGGAAGATTTGGAGAGAAAAGAAAGAATTATGAGAGAAAGTTATGACTTTTTTTTTTTCTTTGAGAGTTTAGATATGAGAGAAAATGAGAGATTTATAAGGATTTGAAATCTCTTCAAATTTAAAAATTTTCTCTCGTAAAAGTGGAAAGAAAGAATGGAGAAAAAATGTTAGAGTTAAACATTTTTTATATTTCAAAAATATTCATTAAAAGTTGAAAGTAAAACTTTTTATTCTCAATAAGTTCTATTTTTTTTTTCTTTCATAAAACTCATAAATAAGATAGAGAGAAAATTATATATATATATATATATATTTTCAAAAACTCTCAAATCGTAATGTTAAGGTCTGACTTAATCATTTTTGGCACCTAACAAAAGTAGAAACATATATACGCACATGCCACCCATCCTCTCTAAAATTAAAATTATATAATAAGCATAACCATTCTTATATAATTGTTAATTTATTAAAATTATTATTTAAATTCAAATTTATTTTATTATAAAAATTCTTGTGTAAAAATCATGATACATTCGAAATTTTGCATTTTTTGGATGCTAGTCGAATTATGTCCTTTTCCATAGGAATATTCCTTTCATTTCCTTATTTTTTTTTTATAAGAAAATATAATCAAACGAGATCAAACGGAGAAAGAAAAAATAGAAGTAAGAAAACTTTACTGTTTAGACTGTCCCTGAGGGACATATTCCTGTCATTTCCAAATTTCTTTTTCTATCACTATCTTATGGTATGATTTTTGGTATTTGAGAATCAATAATTAGAATAACAAATATATAAAATAGAATATCTAAAAGACAATCAACCTATGCAATGCTTAACCTTTTTAATCCTAATAAAAAATTTTCCTATTCACTTTTAAATTTTTGTCTACTGATTACGTTTTTGGTCGTAGGACAAAAATATTAATTGAACTTAAATTCCATGGTTAGACATGTAATGTAACATCTTACATAGTGATAATGAGGTATTCGATTCAAAACCTTAGGGAGGTATATGCGGCACCCAATAATTAGGCAAAAATAAATCGACAAGTCAATTATTTAGACACTAATACCTTTTAAAATAACTTGGTTTTGAATAAATCGGCAAGACATCATATAAATACTTTTTGTGGCACCCAATATTATTTATCGATGTGAAAATATTAATGCAAAATAGATAATATGTTAACATTGTAGGATCGTTAACGAGTTATAGTTCAATTGACACGGTCTTCCCTCTCTCTTGTAAAAATCTTGAGTTCTAATCTTCCTATATACTAGGAAGAAAATAAAAATAATAAAAATAAAAAAAACACCTTAATAGGTTCTTGATGGGCCTTTGGTGTGTCGTTAAACAACAAAAAATAAAATACATATTTTATAAAATATTAGTATAGAGTGAATATGGTTATTTCCACAGGAAACGGTGGATTTACCTCTTTTAATAAAATAAAATAAAAATATGATTATTTCTATCTTGATTTCATGTGATTGATCATCGATCTATTTAAAGATTTCAACACTCATAAATAAATTGGTTATAACCGTTAAATATCACGAAATGACCAATCTCTCCTTATTTTTTTGGTAATCAAGGTACCACAATTAATTACTTCCCTAATCGAAAGACAACTCAAGAGACTCTCGTTGGATTTAATATTTCGACAGCTTTAAGTTCTAGAGAGTAAATTCTAACATGGATTTATTTAAATTAAATTATTCAATTCCATGATATGAATGTCATTTACCCTGTTATTAAAAACAAACAAATCTTACCGTTTTTAATTGGTTGTACATTATTCTAGATCTATTAAATATTGATCATCTATTTAATAACTTTAAAAAAAATCATGATCCATGAAGCGTAGGAATTAAATAAATACTTATGACATGTTGAATTAATATGCCTAATAAAATCCCACAATCATAATAAATCAAAATTTCAATACGTTTTAATTAGAAAATAAAATTAAAACAAAAACATAATTAAAATGAACTCACAAAATAAAATTTAATTGTTGAAAAATACTTGAACAATGGAACAAAGGCATCCGTCCTTTTGTCAAGAATGAGCAGCCGTAGGAGGAGGAAAAAAGGCTAAATGAATAAAAAAAGGGTTCTTTATTAATGTGTATCTTGCTAAAAAGGTGAAGGGGCGGCTATCCCTCTAGGGCTCCCCTCTCCTTCTCTCTTTTAATTATACAATAAAGCACTTTATAAATAGGAGTAGTAATCCTATTTTTAAGAAGAAAAATTTCTTAAAATGTAAAAGTATTTAAAAGTTAAATTTCTAAAATTTATCCCTAAATATTAGGAATAAATCAATAATTTTAAAAATCTTCGAAACTTCTAATTTTGATTCATTTTTCTTCTTTTTTTTTAAAAGTTTTCTTTATTATTTCTATTATATCAATGACCATAAAACACAATAATTAGTGTAATATTTATTTAAAAATAGAACAAAATAAACTATAATTATTACATAAATTTATGTCCTATCAAATTCCCCCATACCTAGATGATGTTTGTTCTCAAACATTTCTAACTCAAATAAAATTAAAACTACTTTAACTAACTTATTTTTCTTTCGAACTACTAAGACAACATGTATCATAAGAATCAAACTAGAAAAATAAACAAAACAATAAGTACTTCACAGTATTTCATACAAGAACAACTATTACAAATTTCAATAGTTTCTAATGAAATCAAAACTGTAAAATTCAATATTTCTCTCTAAAGGTTTACTCAAATTCACTCAAATGGGGTAAAGAATATATCAATAACACTCAAATCAATACATTGGAATTATTATTACCATATGCTTGCAAATATATCAAATCTTCACCACTTGATAATTTGAATTTTATGCATCAATTTAAAGGTTTTTCATTTGGTTGTAACGTGGCTAGAGTTAGGGGTATGATAAAAGGATATATCAAAGGTTTAAAATGTATCAAAAAAAATATGCAACCAACCACATTATTTTTCTGTGATAACATGTTGCCCCTCACAAATAGCACGTTAAAAATATATGATTTTGCTATTCAATTGTGCTCAAAATAGCCAACAGTCAAGAATATATAAAAATGTTAGACTTTTTCTCTACGATCCATGACTGAAATGAAGAGATGCAACACTTTTTCTCTTTTTTTTTTCTCTCTTTTTTTTTTCTTTTTTTTGGTGACCTTTTTTTCTTTTTTTTTTTTGTTTTTGTTCTCTTTATTTTTTTTAATGAAGAACATCTCATCACAAAGATGAACAAAATCAAACTTTTGCTTCATTTTCCATATGTAGCAAATATCATCATCAAATTTCTAATCAACACATATCTCACGAGGTAATTATATAACTAATATCATGCAATTAATTACATATATCATTGGTACAAGGGTTGAAAAGCAAGCAAAAATAGGGTTATAGTGTTGTATTGAAGGGCTTTGAAGAAAAAAAAATGTCTCAACCTCAAATTGGTTCACTAAGGGGATTATAAATCAAGGTAGGGATTTTTACGAAAACCAAAATGAGATAAAATCTATGTGTCTTTATCATTTCAATACATGAAACCCTAGATTTGATCTCGAAATGCATAACATTGCAAGTTCTAGAATAACCATACCAAGTGTGATATTCATTCAAGAAAAAAAGAAATTCCGAACACAAAGAATGAATTTGCTCTTTTTAGACTCAAAACCTCACTTTTAAATGTGGTTTGTGTTGAATTTTGCATGTTTAGCATTCAAAGAAAACTATTAAAGATATGAATGATCATTACAAGCACAAAAACCATTGATAAGAGCTATTTTTTTTTATAAATTTCTAGCGGACCAAATAACTTACATCAACTTAGAAAGTTCGATTTTTTTTTAAACTAAAGATAAACCCTAAATCAAATTATAATTTAAGCAAATATGTAAAATTGAAACTAAAACACCTAAAAATCTATTAAACACTCTCCTCCACGCCTAAATCATACATTGTTCCCAATGTATACTAAATGAGAGAGAAAATAAAAATAAAAATAAAAATAAATAATCATCATCTCAAATAAAAGCAAAAATAATAAGATAAAGCGAGAACAAAATTTTCTTAGGGTGGAGTAGAGAATGAAGGGTCAAATCCAACAACTTTTGAACAAAAAATTATGGTTGCAGCAATGGACCACTTCTTAGGGAGTAGACATGCCCTAACTCATGTGCAATTCTGGTCATTTGAGAACATTAGCAAAACTTGGACAACAATGAAGGTTTGTTAAGGAGTGGGCACGCCTTAATGGCAGAGCACTTCTGATCATAAAAATTTTCAATATTTATTCACCTAAAAAAATAAAAATAAAAATCAAACCTAAATCATACCAAATAAATAAAAATTATAAAAGAAAATATTGGATTGTCTCTCAACAAACGTCTTTATTTAATGTTTTTAGCTCGACATTGTCTTATCATTTCAATCTCGTTCAAAAACCGGTCCGGTCCATTTTGACTTCAACTTACCTGACATGAATTTCAATTTTAAATTGAAGTGAAAGATTTTATGGCCTACCAATACTTGTTTCCAATGTGGGAGTTTGTCATCCAGAAATTTGTCCCATTATGCAACCTTGTTTGTCAAATTTTCTTTAAATACAAAATCTAATTCATTTTGCACAAAATTATCATGAACTATGAATTCCACCATGGTATCATGAAAAATAGACTTAAAATCATTTAGATAGTTCATGATATCAAAAATATTAAAAATAGCAATTTTATCATTAAATTCAATAGTTAAGGTACCAAAATCTGGATTAATTTTTGTCTTAATTTCTTTCATGAATGGTTTAGACACTTACTTTATTGCTTCTAAGAGAGGTATGTTAAATTCTTTTTTTGGAGAAGTTTCCAAAATCTCTTTCTCTTTCTCCTCTTTTGGTTGTGCCAACCTACCACGTAAAGATGGTCTCGTTATTTACCTTCTTGGTGAATTCATTCACTATTAATGATTTCTCTATTTGCTCGATTTCCATATCTTCTTCGGTTTTTGATGAATTGTCTTCCACTTCTTTTGATTCATTTTCCAATCGACTCATGGTTGTCATCAATTGTGACATCTGATTCTTCAAATTCTGGATGCTGGCTCTTGTCTCTTGTTGACATCTCAAAGTACTTTTAGCCAAAATTTTAACAATCTCTTCTAGAGACGTACCTTGATTCGAAAAAGTTTGTTGAGGTTGAAATTGAGATTGGACTTGTGGTTGTTATTGGAATCCTTGTTGCCAATTTTCATAATTGAAGTATGGTTCATTACACCATCCTTGGTTATAGATGTTCGAATATGGGTCACCATAATGAATGAGACATTTATCAATTGGATGATCCATCTCTGAACAAATTCCATAAGGTTGTACCGGTTGCTCTTGTCCTACAACAAAATTACGACCAATTAGTATTTCAATTTTTGACGAATAGAAAAATCACTTACCTCGTTGACCCTTTTTAGAACATCTTGTCATATTTCAAATTGTTAGGAAATCTCAATATTAGGAAAATCACTGCAAAAGGAATATTTATTAAAATCAGGAAATAACAACTCCCTTAAAGTCTTTTGTGTGGCCGTATTTTCATCAAGTCCTTCTCCTCAATGTCACCGTCAAATCTCAATAAATTCACTGCAAATGTTAGTCCTCAAAAATAAAAAGAAAACAAAACTTAAAAGAAATAAATCACTTAACACCGTTTTCCGGCAACGGTACCAAAATTTGGTATGTCGTTAAACAACCAAAAATAAAATACCTATTTCATAAAATAGTAATATAGAGTGAATAGGGTCATCTGCACAGGAAACAGTAGATTTACCTCTTTTAATAAAATAAAATAAAAATATGGGATTTGGAAAACTAACTAAACTAATTAAATAAAAATAAATAACTCAAAAAAATAAAAATAAAAACTAATGGAAAATCAATTTTTCTAGTCAAAAGAATTATTTCCACATTGATTTCATGTGATTGATCATCGATCTATCTAAAAATTTCAACACTCATAAATAAATTGGTTATAACTGTTAAGTACCATGAAACAACCAATTTCTTCTTACTTTTTCAGTAATCAAGGTATCACCATTAATTACTTTTTTAATCGAAAGACAACCCAAGAGACCCTAATTGGATTTAGTGTTTTGACAGTTTTAAAATCTAGAGAGACCCAATTCTAATCAGTAAATTCTAATCTGGATTTATTTAAATTAGATTATTCAATTCCATGACATGAATTATTAAAAACAAACAAATCTTGTCATTTTTAATTGGTTGTAGATTATTCTATATTTATTTAACATTGATCATCTATTTAATAACCCTAAAAAAAATCGTAATCCATAAAGCGCAGGAATTAAATAAATACCTATAATATGTTGAATTAATATGCCCAATAAAATCTCACTATCATAGAAAATCAAAGTTTCAATATCCTTTAATTAGAAAATAAAATTAAAACAAAAACATAATTAAAAGGAATTCACAAAATAAAATTTTATTGTTAAAAAATACTTGAACAACGGAACAAAGACATCCGTCCTTTTGCCAAGAATGAGCAGCCACAGAAGGAGGAAAAAAGACTAAATGAATAAAAAAGGGGTTATTTATTAAATGTGTATGTTGCTAAAAAAGGTGAAGGGGCGGCCGGCCATCACTCTAGGGCTTTCCTCTCATTCTCTCTTTTAATTACACAAAGCAACACTCTATAAATAGGAGTAGTAATCATATTTTTAAGAAATATAATTTCTTAAAATATAAAAGTATTTAAAAGTTAAATTTCTAAAATTTATCTTTAAATATTATGAATAAATCAATAATTTGAAAATTTTCAAAACTTCTAATTTTGACTCAGTTTACTTTCTTTTTTTTCAAAAGTCTTTTTCATTATTCCTATTATATCAATGACCATAAAATACAATAATTAGTATAATATTTATTCAAAAATAAAATAAAATAAATCATAATTATTATACCAATTTATGTGCAATCAGAGTTAAAATCCATTTTCATATAAAAGGGAGTACTAATTGATAGAATAATTACTACAGAAAGGACAGTGGTTTCGCATATCATCAACTTTCCCAGATGAAGCAATACATTGTCTATTGATTACACAATAACACAATTTATTTTCAAAAGAATATTTAAAATATAAAAATTTTAATTTCCATGTTAATGTCAAAATAACAAAAAAAAGCAAGTTAATAATTTTCGTGATTTGGTATTTTTCCCAAATCCACTGATTATAATATCTCTAATGATTTGCAAAAGAATATTAGAAATATTAAACTTTTACACCTTGTTAATGTCAAAATAATAATAAAAAAAGCAAGTTGAATAATTATTGTGATTTGGTGTTTTTCCTAAATCCAGCTCATTCTTCCCCTCCCCTATCAAATTATCTCATTCTTTTTTTTTTTTTTCCTTTTTTTTCTTTCTCTATTTGAAGCCGAAGGAATTTCACATGAGAGAGAAACAAGCAAGGACCAAAAAGACCACAGTGACTGCGATCATTAATCATGTTGGATCTGATTAAATCAGATTCGAATTGGGTTGAAGTAAAACTCTCATGATACCTGCTTTCGCCATATACAAAAGTCGATGTTACTTAATAGGTGTCAATTTTTAACTATTAGACTAATTAAATATCAGTAAAAGACTATATTATGATTTATTTAACAAAGTATAATTTAATAACGAAGTCTAATGATATGGCAATAAAATTGTAACAGATCTTGGTTCATTATGTTCCAAGCATATACCCACACGTGGAAAAATGTTTTGAGCCCCATAACTTATTAGTTGCATTTTCTTTTCTGGAAATACAGATTCATGAGGATTGGAATTCTGTCCAAATAGGACATTCATTCCATAATCAAATTACATGAATAATAATAATAACAACAACAATAAAAATTGAAATCTTCAGCGTAAGGCACTTCCTTCTTGCTAATCACTTCCCTCTAGGGGGCCATGCTGTTGTTTTTGCATTTTCTATCTACTTTTGGGGGGGGGGGTGAGTTTATATAGAATTTGAGAGGTGAAGTATAAATGTTATGTCATAAGGGTACTGTTCTAATGGATAACGTACTTGGAGTTTATATGGCATCACAAGATTTTGGCATCAAGTTCCACAATATACGGCCAAGGCCATTGGCTCTAACAAAGTATAATGAAGAGTCAATCATTTGTTCCCCCCTTCAAAGCCTCCTCCAATGTCCCATATTTAGTGAAATTTTATACAAATATTTTAAAAATTGTCAATCATGTTGTATAGACAAAGTGATTAAAATTTCACAGTTCTATATTTGTATAACTTGCGCTTGTGAGATAATAATCAATTGAAATTCCCAATAAAAAATGAAAACATCATAATTATTTAAAAATTTTCAAATATTCAATTTTTATGTCCTATTTTTTGAAGTGGGTTAAATATTTAGAGAAAGCTATTAGAAAATGAAGTGAATAACCGAAGTGGAACCCATTGACAATTATCAACAATTTAGGGGTTTGATTAAAATGAATTGAAATCAAGAATCAAATTAAAATTCATATAATTTATTTAAATTAATGAAATAAAAATCAGATTTAAAAATGATACCCTTAATTATATTGTTTTCGAAATTCAAGTGAACACATGAGTTTTTAAAACTTATTTTTATGACCTTTGATTCCAAGTTCCAATTCCAAGAAAAGAAATTGATTTTGTGATACAAAGAAAGAATCAATAGAAATAATAGAGACTGCATGAATTTGCCATTTGGGGGCTTGGAAATAGGGTTCTACATTGTTTAGTAGGAAAAAAATAATAATAATATCAATTATTTAATGCCATTTTCAAACCAGAATAAACTGCTTCAAAGAAATGTTCCATTTGTGGAAGATAACCCCCCCATAGAGAGAGGGGCGGAGTCCCCCACCCCACCAAAAAAAAAAAAAAAAAACCAGAGTATGGTTTAAAGAGAGTAGGAAGGCAAGTGGAGTAAATTTTTTTGTTTTACAAAGTATGATTTTTATGCGTATTTACAATGACGCCTGTGTGCATCTTACAATTCAAATAGGAAGAAGATGCCGACAGAATGTTGATGACCAAACTTTGTGTTGGCTTCTAAAGTATATAGATAACAAGTATGTGAACGCAAAACAAGGTTGAATCATGTGCTTGCTCTTTGTAAATCTCACTGCTAAAAATTTTGTGCATAAAATTTTTGTGTGCTTTGAGGACCAAGTATAGAGGGTGAATTTTAGTGTAACGGTAAAGTTATTTCTTTGGAGACCTCAAGATCACGAGTTCGATACATGAAAATAGTCTCTTTACAAAAATGCAAGAAGACTGCGTACATATACGTTCACCCTCTCCTATTTCAACACAAAGTCGGGAAACACTCTATGTACCGGATAAATCTTTTTTATAAACCAAGTATAGATAAGAAGTATGTGAATGATGTTGTTAAAATTTTTGTGGAAAAAGATGAGCGTTTTCTCCTTTTGTCATGCTAAAATCTGATAGAGAGTTGATGAACAAACTTGGTGTTTAGCCTTATAGACCAAGTATAGATAACAAGTATGTGAATGAGGAAACAAGGCTTAATCATGTGATTGCTTTTTGCATATACTAGGGTGTTATTAGTGTGATGCATGCAAAAGAGAAAGACATTCTAAGAGAAAAGTCCTTGTAGGGATATCTGAATGGTTAAGAGTTCTTGCTCAAGTGTCTCACCTAAGGTCGAGTTCAAGTGTTTAAACTTTTATAACCACGTGTATTTTTGCAACTCCTATGTAGCCAAAAAAAAAAAAAGAAATATGAAGAAATGGAGCTCCCAATGGTTAATGGGAAGGTGGGGTGTTTCTTTTTTTTTTTTTTTTTTTTTTTTGGGTGTGGAAGGGACCAAAGGCCCAAGTTACATAATTGATCGATGAGGAAGGTGGTTTTGCAGAGGGCAACGGTCCAATATTTGAGAGGGAGAGAATTAGCAAAGAGGTTAAGTGCAGTTTTAACAATTCGTCCATGTCGTCTCGTTCAACCAACATGTATCTGATGTACCAGAGGATCTGAGCTATTGGGAAAGGGCAACGGCAGCCCCAGGAGACCAAAGGGTGCTGTGGAGATTTATGTCACATAAGTGGCAGGATAATCTATAATACAACGTAACGTATGCTAGTAATTCTATTATAGAACTAAAGTTTGTAAAGGGCACCAAATATTAAGTTCTTAATTGCTATACTTTTATGTAGAAGTAAATTTAAGGGGAGGGTTAAAAGTATAAAATTGTGAAAGCAAGCATTAGTTATCGTGTCATCATCACATAGAATGCCCACATGGCATATTGAATAGTTGAATACAAGTTCCACCAAAAAACTCTGTAGTAAGACTTTAATTATACTCGGTTACATTTGGTTCGCATTCAAGAAATCAAATAAAAAATTTTGATACGAATTTTCCAAAACTCAAGTTTTTACTTGGATTTCACATACCCCTTATTTTAAGGGGGATTTCATTTCAAACTTCCATTCCCATTCCATTAATCCAAATATCTTATATGAGTTTCAATTCGATTCTTGATTTTTATTTTTTTAACCAAATACTTCCTCAATGCTTCATGTTTTAAATTTTTTAATAACTAAATCAAAGAAAAGGTAAAAAATTCATAACTATTATCTTATATTTTATCTATTTTTCATGCAATTGGTAAATTACGCGGATAAATTATAATTCAATTGATATCATTTCCTTTTTCTTGGAAACCTCAAGTTCGACCTTCTCCTCTGTGTCAAAAAAAATAAAAAAACAACCAGGGAATTGCAGTCAAGCAACTTCAAAGAACAAAAGCGAATGTAATGTCATCCACAAATTATAATCTGTGCTGAAAAATTTAGCTGTGAAATTGGAGATGAATTGTGAAACTAAAATGAACCCAGCTTGGTTATTTGTTCCAATGAGAGAAGGCCTTGTGAAAAAATTGCCTGACAATAGCATTTATCATTAATAAAAAGGGTATAAAAAAATATATGTTGGCAATATGCCCAGAATATAATACATAACCTTGAAAAATCTAATAGAAATACAACAAAATTGAACTACAACACAACAAAATTGATGGTATAGCTGCTTCCGTCAATTATACAAATTTCTTCCCCAACTCAGAAGAAGCCTTTGGGTATACTCTTACGAATCGAAGCTCTGGTATAATCAATGCTATTGAAATTAGAATTCACAGAGTCATAATTGACTCCATATATTCATTAGATATCAGCATTACCCAGAATCCACCCTATATCACTTCATAGACTTCTTCACTCTTAGGTTTATTCTTGGGCCGACCGCATTTCTTTGCATGTTTGCTTGATAAAAGCGCCAGTGCCTTCTCCAGTGTGATGTTATCCGGCTTCAAGTTCTGGCATCAGCAATACACAAAGTTTAGAATTTTCAAATAGGGAAATGTTCAATACTAAGAAAATAGAAGACCCTAAACTGTAACCAAACAGATGCAATCATGGCAGCAATTTTACAATCCTGAGATCATTGAATTGAGAAAAGACTGAATCCCCACCAAAGTCCAAGACATAATGCCCAAGATTACCCTTTGGATAATCCAATACAAAAGAAGAGCACGGTTCCATATATACTGATAATTGTATATTATAGTTATATATACACACACCCACAAACACACCATGTATGCACCGTTGAGAAGCATTTGCTCAACTTTAAAACTACGCATTTTTACTTTATTTTCTAATAAAGTGTATTTGTACATCAGGAAAAAGGAAGGAATCCAAAATCAACCAAAAGTGGAGAGAATTTGTACATAAGCATCAGATGCAAAATGGATGACATTACCTTGGGCACTGGAGCAATTGTTCGCCTATGTCTGACAGTAAAACCAAATTTTGAGAGCTTGATAATTACTGGGAGGCCATCTTCTGGATGATTTCCCTAACAACAAGACATGGAAAATTTCAGATAACAGAAGTAGAAAACTGACAAGTTCAAGTTAGGTGGAGACCTACCAATGTCAAAGGATATCGTAATAATTCAATAGCATCTTTCAGTGTTACAGAGCCCACATCCTTTATCTGAAGCTGTAGATTAGATTATATTAGTTTCAATAGATAAAATGAATGACAATAGATCTAAATATGTTAACATGTAAGTGTATATAAGAGAGAGAGAGAGAGCACGAAATAGTCAAAGTCAAAACTAAAAGAAAAAATTGGAAATAAGTATCTGGGCAAATAGGGGAGAGATAATAAGAGGATAGGGTCAGGTCATGTGCAAGTGAGTTGAAACCATCAGCAAGATGATCAATCAAGCTTTCTTACCACTTATATTGTTAACCAATCACCCTGAGTTTCCAACTGTATGCAAACCCAATGGGGACTATTACAAACTCAACCAACAAAACCCCAGTGTTTCCACCAGAAAGAGCAACACCTTAACATTGAACTCAAAGTGCTACCTGTCCACATCCCCCCTCCCCCTGGGGCTGTGGATACCACTTTTCATAGATAGGTCCCATCAACTTCATCAAGATTCCTTTCACATTATATAGCTACCCATGAAACCTCAAAAAAAAAAAATAGTAATAAATATCATTTGTCGAGACAATTGAACGCAAGTGGCACCCACATGTCCCGATTCAAACTTTACTAGACAAACAGAAACGAATGCATCTTCACAAACAAATATGTGGCATTTACCTAGTTATTGCAGTGGGTGTAGATTAAGACATTTAAATTGCCTGGCTCAAGCCATAGGTGTAACTCTGCTACTGGATGTCAACTTGCATCCACCTATTGAAGAGGCTCAGATGTTTCAGGTGATCAAACTCCATTGTTAAAATATACCTGGTCATTACCAGGTAACCAGTCCCCGACATAGGAGACACCACTTGACTATTTCATACAGCCCCAAAACACATAGATCATCTCCTATGTGCATGAATTGTAACTTAACATTCCTTATAAGTGCGATTCTCAAAAACATGTTCATCTGCCTTGTAATTTTACAAGCATAGACACCACCTGACGATTTCATACAGCCCCAAAATACATAAATGGTCTCCTACTTGCATGACTTGTAACATAAAATTCCTTACAAGTGCAATTCTCTAAAATATGTTCATCTGCCTTGTAATTTTACAAGCATGTGCACAAATAACAGAAAGCTCTTTAAGATGCTCAAAATTCATACTCCATCCTACTGTTATTGTCGCTATGTAAATGTCAGAATTCAACATCATCTAATGCATGTGTCACTGATCAGCACAATCTATTTTCCTGAAGTATAAATTATCAACCTATTCAGTATATGTCTCGGAAAGGATAAGGTAGAAATGTTGTAATTACTCATTAACTCCATTCAATGCTTCACAAGGCTCAGCAACAAACCGAAATTAAAAAAAAAAAAAAAAATAAAAATAAAATAAAATAAAATAAAATTCAAAAGAATGTGGGAAGATGGAGAGTGGTAAAAAATTTACTGATCATTGTGTCTAATTAAGTTTTTTACCTTAGTCTTGGGCTTGGGCAAATGATAAATGAGAAAGAAAAAAAATAATGGAAATGATTACGCAATGTTATCTCAGTCATTATTTGTTATGGTACAGGGTACAGGTAAGGAAATGTGGTATGCTATGCTCCTCGAAACATGGTACATAGGGTATAGACCATTATATCTAGAGGTATTTCTGTAATATCCTCTAAATACAGCTAAGTGGAACCTTCTTTTATGTTTATGTGGTTTGTATTCAATGATCTGATTCAAATCTATATCGAGTTCTGAGTGTTCATTTCAGTGATCTAATGCACTATAGTACCACATTTTGACTCACACAATCTTGATTGCATATCACTGAGAGATAGAGCTCAGTAAGTATGAGATCAGATTTTGAAATACATCTCAATGGCATCATTCTCCACTTCAACTAATGGATCACTTAATGGATACTTTGGTCCTCTGGAGGCTTAGGATAAGGGAAACCGCTGTCCCCGTTTCTCTTCATCATTGTAATGAGAGGGTTAAGCAAAATGATTTGTAGCACTGTGGACCATGGATGGTTAGTTTTGAAGAGGTTGAAAAGCCATTAGTTTTGTTGATAAGTTGCTTAAAATTCTCTATTTTGGGGTTTCATCTAAATTGCTTTCCTCAGCTGAAGAGGTTGTCAATTTTGTAGATTCTACAATACCCTTTTAGTATTCTTGCACCTTCACGGTGCTTTTGTTTGATGAATTGCTTTTTCCGATCCAAAAGAAAAAAAAAAAAAAAAAAAAAAAAAAATTTGAAAAGTAGCATTTAAAAATTGTCACAAGTCTTGGAAAGCCAGCAATACAAGGACAATGCAAGAAAAGTGCATACGCACCTGTGACAAAGCAGCTCTTTTAGGCAAGTGTCCCTTTCTATCTTCACCAAGCTGAACATAATACCCATAAGGACCATTCTTCAAGAAAATCTGCAATAAAAATACTGTATCAGCAATCCTAGAAGCAAAGTAGAAATCCAAAGAAACTAGACATCCCATGTATTTACCAAGTGCAACATGTCTAACCTTTTCATTGGAACTGGGATGAAGCCCTAGAAGTTTTGGTTCCTCAGCCATGTTATTATTTGGAGGATTAACTTCTTCTTCTTCATCACCATATAATGTTTTTGCAATGTACCTGCAATAAATTCCAACAAATCAGCTAATTACTAAAGCAACGAGTCAATGGCACATGGTCATCATAACTCGTACATTCATTATGACCTAAAAGTCAAAGTGAGAACAAGAATTTACTTAAAAACTACTGCAATAAATTCCAACAAATCAGCTAATTACCAAAGCAACGAGTCAATGGCACATGGTCATCATAACTTGTACATTCATTATGACCTACAAGTCAAAGTGAGAACAAGCATTTACTTAAAAACTAAGTTGTCCCCACCACCATAACACTATGTAGTATCTCCTAAATCAGTATAATTCATACATTGACAGCACAAATATTATTTTTTGACACCATCACAATGAAGCTCGAAGAACACTCCATCTCTAACATTGAAGATAGGATCATCAATTGTGTAGTTTAAAGTATTATACTTGACGAAATTCAGTACATGTTAGAAAGATCCGATGATGCACATGAAACATAATTTAGTGATCAAGCGGCATCGTTAATTTATTTTAGAAAGTACCCAAAAAAAAAGAAATCAGAAGCACCTAGAGGGAGCAGACCTAGATACAAAAAAGAGGAGAATCAACAAGATGGAGGAAGAAAAATAAAAGAAAGTTTGTACAAAGTATTAATATTCAAGATCCTACACCAACTACTCAATTTCGCATTGAGGGACTTATCTGTTCCTTAAACAATCCTTCTATCCCCTTTTTCCCAATACCAACTAAAAACTTGGAACAGGTAGTAAAATATCCTTTCCCTGCCTTTACGATGTATGATTCTATCCTAAGCCAAAGCACTCCTCCAAAACAGATCTGGCTGTAATTCATCACAAGTATAAGTAAAATGCATGAAAAATAATATCAAGAGCAAGATTGCCAAACAGATTGATATGCCACCTCTGTGCTTAAAAGTAGAAGGAAAATGCAGGTTCCCATTAATTACAAAATTCTCGGTCATCAAAAGTATGAGCCATACTATTAAAGCAAAATAGAAAATAAAAAACTAAGAAACCAAAAGGAGGGGAAAAAAAAACCAAAAGGATAAAAAATCGGTGGTCAGCCATGGGAATTAAGTCTAAAGTAAATAAGTAAACGACTGACCAAGGCACAACCAAAAGAAACTGAGAACTTCCCAGTGGATTGTTAGAAGTGATTTTACAAAACATGGATTATCTTATCAAGATAATGTACTACCAATCTTACATTTGAGCTACTATTTTTTCTACCCTCTGCATGTTACATGAACTACTTTTCCCTGTTGTCAGTTCTTTATTTTTTTTAAAAAAAATGAATATTATCCAATTGTCTGGTTATCTTCTTGATACAAGGAGAAAATTACACGAAGAAATATAGAGAAGGCACCAACAAGTATAAGGCAGACTCATCGAAAGTAGAAATGAGATATCAACACAAAAGTAGCTAGACATCTAAAGCTCAGGGGTCATACTAAATGCATGCCAAATATGCCCCATGAAAAAAATAACATACAAAAGATTCCATGGATGCTATGAATGCAACTTTGTATACTATAACATATACATAAATCCAGTCTAGCTTCACCGAGACAGCAACACTGCATCAATGACACTTCTCACCATCATCGGATTAGAATGTAATGTAGTTTGCTTTACAAGCAATAAACAATTAAAAGTTGGCAAATTTAGATATTTCTCTTTGAGCCTTTTTTATCCCCCTCCCCCCCCCCCCCACAAAACAAAAAAAGGGGGAAAAAAGAGATGTTTGCAGTTACATGAAGACTTTCCCTCGAAGTACAATACAGTATAGAGATCAATCAAAGTTTTTTAAGACAATGTAGAATTTCCCTTAGACACAAGCACATCAATTCCACAGGCCTAGGGGACAAAGATTTGGGTAGAAGCATATAAGCAAGAGCAAAAGATCTAAAGATTAATCAAGAAACTTACTTGCACCTTGGATGTTGATCACAACCTATAAAGTAGCCAGCACCAAACCTACTAACTTTGAAAATCAGAGTTCCCTGCATGCAGCTGCAGAAACCATGCTGCTTGTAGTGAGATAACTGGAATCATAACAATGACTGCATATTCTAATAATTGCAAACAAGTTTGCAAAGAGTCATGTAGTGTAGCATAACATCAACATTCAATGACAGAGGATACTTTTATATCTGGAACCTATTAAGAGTAGGTATATAATATATTGCAGATGGCGTGTTGAAGCAAACCACTAATGGGAAGCCTTCAGCCCCCCACAAGAATGACTCTTATTTTGAAACAATGTACTTATATTCACCAACTTGTAAAGTATCTTAGATGCCCCATGCCAGTTCCTTCTATATCCCCAGTTAAAACCTTGCGTGCATAGTGAACATTACAAACTTGTGAATAACAGTTGATAACATAATATGCTTACTAATCGTTTGATGGTAACAATATATGAATAATTGCATTTACAGTTTCCAATTTTGGCTCTAATTACAAATATCAATGACAACAGGAAGATATGAACACACTTACCTAGGGCACGTTCTACTTTTATCAGGAATCGAGGTAAACAAAAAATCCTCAAATGTTTTCTCCAGCATCTTCTCCACCTGCAAACGTAATATAACTAAATACCAAGTTGGAAAACGTTTGAAAACACAAAGAAAATGAAGACTTAAAGGCTACATTACGACAGGCTCTTCTTTAAAACCCACTCATACCTGATGGATGTGAACATTACTAGCACGACTACAGTACGTGCTGAATCGTGTCCAATAGTCCTTTAGTAGGCCTTTCCATTCAGTCAAACCACCAGAAACATTATCAAGCTGGAGTGATAAGACAGAATTTAGTCATCCTTGCACAACATTGACCACAAGAACACAAGAAATATTATAAGGTCCCAAACCAACTCTACACAAAGAGGTAAGTAAAAGTTCAATGAAAGGCAAGATGCATGAATCATTAGCAAGGAGACCAATGTTTGGCAGCAATAAATGCTCAAATAACATGTATAATATTGAAAGTTTTCAAATTAAAACTATAAAAATAAATGAGAAATAAAAAGAACAAGTTACCTCAGATTCCATATCAGCAGTGAAGCTATAGTCTGTGACCTCAGAAAAATAGTGAGAGAGAAATGCTGATACCTAAAGATTAGAAAATGAACATCAATTAGGCAGAAAAGTACTTCATCAAACTCACAGCAAAATCATACATTTCACACAGTAATAAGGACTAGAATGACATAGAAGCACAAAAAGATGAGGTGCCCCCAGAAAACTGATTCCTGAGTGGTGGCAAGTACTGAGTATCTAACATGCACATTCATCTATTGGAGATATAGTTGGACCAAAAGGGAGAGTGAAAACTAAAACCCAATATATTCTGCTTCTTATAAATAAAAAAGCACGTGATTTAAATACATGAAGTATATAGCTGAGCTCAAATTGTAGCATCTCTAAAGGTCAAATATCAGCCTTGGAACATGACACATTGAGCATAATTGAAAATCAGCTAAAGGAAGACTGTCCATGGTCCTTTTGTTTTAAAAAAAAAAAATGTTACACGAGTTTTCAAAAACATTTCCTTCAGGATAATGGGGACTGGTCAACACAACTGCACTAGCACCCATTTTCAAACATGGTAGGCTCCAACAGAACCGCTCTTGTATTGATTGAAATTTTGAATAAAAACTTTCATATTAACCAGATCCTTATCCACAACCAACTCTGCAACAGATCATTCTTTTTTGACTCCAGAAAACTGCATTGTCACCAATGACACATCTCAGGGCCAAATAAAAGGGCAGGAATACATCAAATTTTGAGCCATAGCAAACACATTGAACAAATAATAGAGCCAAAATTGTCCAACACACCATATTGGAATCGCAAACAAAAAATTTAAAGAAAAGAGATACTGACAGAGATAAATTAACAAATTTGGGTCATACCATACGCCCACGAAATTCAGGATACAGCACTCTGCTTTTAACTGTCACATAGTTTCTATCCTGACAGCAAATGAAATTACAGGTGTCAATCAGCTAAACGAGAACACGGTATAAAGAATAAGAATAAGTGGACAAACACTAAAGGACTTGTGGTTTAACACTTGTTACCAATTTCTGGAGGCTGCGTAGACTCCAGAAACAAAATTAAAACGAAAAAAACATCTTACATATACATGCATATATGCCAAAATGAAGAGAACATTGACTATATAAATTGGGTAAATGTTAAGAAAGCCATCACTAAAGCCCACATACATGGCAGTTTTATGTTGTAAGTTATGAATAAAGGTAGAAGATAAAGATACCTAAATACCTTGCAGAATATGAGATACTTGATATATATAGAGACACCCACAGATACACACAAAAACCCTCACAAACGCAAATATATATATATATATATGAAGATCAAATATATGTTATCTGGGTTACTTGACATTCAACTACTGAAGCCTAGTTTATCCCCCTAATCCACATGAAAACCCAAGAGCAAGGGAATAGAAGCACACTATTTTTTTTTTTTTTTAAATACTGAAGTCCTGTTAAGTTGCAGTCCAACAGAATCAAAACATTAACTGTACTTTCTAAAACTCCTTGTGGGTAGTGGCTCTAGAAAATTATGGAGACTAACTTCCATTGAAGCAGGGTTGTGCTCATGGTTGATAGGTAGGGCATGGAGCATAATGGCCACAAAGAATCAAAATGCTACAGTTAAAACAACAATAACAACAATCTAAACCTTAATCCTAACAATTGGGGTCAGCTATTTGAGAGTCAAATATGAGGATGATTAAAGAGGGGAAAAAAAGATGGTTTAATTTGTACGAATTCTCCTACGCCACTTATTTCTAACCAAGGTCATCTTCTTATCTAAACTTTTAACCATCATATCTATACGGATAACTTACATCCAAGTTTTCGACGGTCTACCTCTATATTTTACTAAATCTCCTATATTTAAGTTCTCAATCCTCCTAATCGGTGCGTCTTTAGGTCTTCTTTACATATGCCCAAACTACCTCAAACGACACTCTTGCATCTTATCCACGATTGAATTAACTTTCAATTTATTACGAATCTCTTCGTTTCTAATTCTATCTCTTTTAGTTTTGCCACACATCCACCTAATCATTCACATTTCTGTTACAGTCATTTTTTGTACTTATTATTGTTTAATAGCACAACACTCAATACCATATAATAGTGCAAATCTTATCGCGATTTTATAAAACTTTCCCTTCAAATGCAGTGGCACCATACGATCGCAAAGAACTTTGAATATTCTTTTTCATTTCATCCATCCCGCTTGAATCCTATGATTCACATTTCTATCTATATTACTATAATTTTGAATGATGGAACCAAGATATCTAAAATGTTCATTTTTTAATACATTTTGTCCATCTAAACTAATCGTTTCTTCATCATCCTAATGACTATTGCTAAATCTACATCTCATATACTTAGTTTTCGACCTGATCAATCTAAATCTTCTGGATTTCAATATGGCCCTTCATAATTCTAATTTAGTACTAATACCCTCTCTAGTTTCATCAACCAATACTATATCATTTGCAAAAAGTATACACTCTGATATTTTATTTTGGATACTTTTTGTGATTTCGTCTATCACTATTACAAAAAGAATGAGACTTAATGTCAAATTTTGATGGAGCCCAATGTTAATAGGGAAACTATCACTCAGACCCTGTAAGTTCTTACATTGGTTACAACTTCCTCATACATACATCTAACGAGATTAATATACTTCAAAGAGATCCATTTTTTCATCAACGCCCACCACAATACGTCTCTAAGAACCCTATCATATGCTTTTTCTAGGTTGATGAATATGTAGGTCTCTCTTCTGTACTTTATATGTCTTCATCAAATGTCTTAATAAAAAGTGAGGGGAAGTATACATGTTTTAGAAGGGCTGTGTTTGTTAATCAGAAATTAGGGTGTGTTCATTTTCAAGGGAGATGGGCCAAAGGAACAATTGCTTCCTTTGTTTCGTAGAAGGGAAAGGTGGGAAAGGTGGAAGGAAACCCCAATTCTTCTCATCCCACCTTTTCCCATTTCTTTCAAATTAGAAGAATTGGATGTTTCCTTCTTTTCACTTGCATTTCTTTTCTCTTTCCTCCCCTTCCAACCAAACAATGAGAAGAAGATACTGTTCTCTTTCTTCTCTCTTCCATTCTCTCCTATTTTCCTTCCCACTTTCCACCCCTCCAACCAACATGGCCTTAGGAAGATGGTGGTTTCACACATCCAGTGGAGAAATTCCCAAACTCTCATGCCAGTTCAGGAGAAAGATGAGCCGGTAATTTGGTTTACCATAGTAGGGAGAGTAGTTCCAATCAATCAAACCAACATCATAAATGTTGGCCCTGTGCGTATAAGTTACCATGTACATGATAGCTTTCTTTGGTAATAATGTAAGCTATGACACTCCAATATAGCACACTGGCTGATGATACTCTACGTGAATGAACATTCTATGGTTTTTGGCCTTCGTAACAAATATGTTAACCCATCCCCACTCCCTCAATGATCCACAGGCCACCAAATCCTCAAATCTAGATTAACATATCTTCTAAACACAAAGTCAATAAACATTAATTTGATGGTGTGCCTCTATCAAGTAAATTACCTTTATTGTCACAACGATAGATGACAACGTGCATCTTAACCTAATCTTCGTATAGTGGAGGATACCAACGACCAAGTTTCTCAAAGATTCGTACCATAGATCCTCCACAAGACTACACGGAGATTTTCTTCCCCCCCCCCTTTTGGTGGGTAGAAAGAGAGAGAATTTCAAAGTATAGTTAAGTAAGGATAAGATATCCTCTAAAGCAAAAAAATGAAAATAAAGAAAAAGCAAGAAAGTTACAAACAAAAAAGCTTTTCAATCACTTTGGGGGTCTTGCAAGGAATATCCTCCAAACAAACTGCAGAAGAGGATGACACCATGAAAACAATCCCATTCAATAACAGATGAATTGTAAGAGATTGATCCTTAAGAATCCTTTCCAACCCCAAATCACTGGTAGGACCTTAAAATTTATATTTCACATCATGTAATAAATAAGATATTTACTGTAGTGTTAAATAACAACGTAAGCCCATGGAAAACTGTATGGACTTTTAATGCTAAAATTTCTCGCTGACCTGTAATTGCTGTGTCGTTATTGTAATGGCGAGGTCAAGGCTGCAACAGCCATTACAACCAGGAAGAAGCCTCGCAAATCGGCCAATAACGAGCACAACAGGATATTTAAGGGTATTACTATTGCATAATTGCTGTGAAAGCTGTTTCAGGCTATTTTTAAATACTTAAAACCCAGATGGAGAGAATGGTCACCCCTTTTAAATGGTATCTCCCAAGAGAATGCGGAACATTAAAAATATTTTTCCTGCAAAGTATTATGGGAGAGGATAGCATGGGGTGTCCTCATTTTCCTTTGAAGCTCTTTCAGAATACAAAGGCTCTAAAGTTGCTTGTAGGCAACGAGGTTTAGGATTTAACAGCATAGGGATTTCATAATGAAAGGATGACATGTTTTCCCAAGACAGTTTCGATGTAGAAGATGTGTGCAGGCGGTCACATTTCACTTAATTACTGGATAGATAGTCTGACCACATCAAAAATGAAATGTGGGCATTAAGAGAAGCAATAGCATATAAATTCAGGGCAAACTGCTGGATAATAATGGCAAAAAAAATGCCATCAAGAAAAAATATAGGGAATATCCTTAAACTAATCCAGCCGTCTGACCTGAATCAGTAGTATATGGCACACATTAGAATGACTTCTATTGTACAGACTTTAAAATCAATATTTTAGATAAAGTCCTATTCAAATTACCTGCAAAACCTTCATTGTAGTTGCATATGTAGAAGGTCTTCCAATTCCAAGCTCCTCAAGTTTCTTGACCTGTCAACAATCAACAAACAATGTCTCCAATGCAACGGAAGAAGTATATAGAAGAAAATGTCTATTTAAGCCCTCTAATCAAGTACACAAGGACTTTTAAGAGACCACGGAAATTCTTACAAGGTCAAGTGAGATAAATCATCATACTTGATACTAAATAAGCAAAATACTTATTTAAAATTTACCAGTGACCCTTCTGAGTAGCGGGGGGGAGGTTGAGTGTGATGCTGATTGAGTTCCACTTTTTCAATATTCAAAGGATCTCCCGGCTACAGAAAAAAATAATGATAATAATAATCAATAGAAGCACAAAATGAATGCCTCTAATGATTTTGCAGAATTCAGTTCACAAGTCAGAACAAATGAGCACATTAACAGCAAAAAGTACAAAGTAGAACAAATTGAAAGATAACAAGGTCCTAGATTTACATAACATATTTTAGACAAAACTTAAGTTATCCACTACCTTCACCAGCCTTGTGAGTTTCAAAAGTTAATGACAGGGATCAGCTAACATTTGGATAATTTTGGTAGTGCCACTAAAATAATTACCGTGGTACAAACCATAACCAACACAATACAAGTTCAGGATATGATGGCAAGGCAGTACTTTCAAGAAACCAATAATTTTGCCACTCAAATATTTCCTTTTAACCCAAATTTTTGTCCTACATGTCTCAATTATACGTGATTTGCTCCAGGAAAAACAAGGAGATCACTTCTTGGTTTGATCAAGGTTCATTGCAAATGTATTGCAAAAATATGACTTCAAATGGGTGAAGTGTCATGTATAGTGACTCCTTTTCAGAATAATTCAACATCTGATTATGAAGTGTCATGAATCTAAATGGAGCCTGACCAAAGGAAGCATCAGATAGTGGAAATGGGTGGACCAAACGGGCTTCAAAGGGCCACTGACACTAAAATGCATCACCACTGTTACCATTACCAACAGCGACAGGGGATTGATGTGAAACCTCTACTTTCAGCCTGCAAAGGCAGAAATCTCAGTGGACTTTATCATTATGTTAGAGCTCCAAGCATTGTACCTTTCAATACAATGCATTCTCAGGGAGTTCTAAACATATAGCGTACAGTGGAATCTTCTGTGATGATCACAAAAATGGATCACTTGGTTATGTAAAACATGTGGACCCCAACTTTAATAGGATTTTGCTATTTGTATCATCATGCCTTCAAAAATTCCTTGCCATGCCCTTAAAACTTCAATTATTTAATTAACTGCCATATCCTCCTTTAAATCTAAAAATGAAAGTGTAGATATAAATGCCCTTTTGGTAACAATTTTAACAGGAAACAAGAGTTTTTGCCCTTCTATTTTTATGTGGGCTTCTCAATGTTATCAAAAGCGGTAGGCACCATGGCTCCTAATTGCTTGAGGCGGTAGTGAGGCACTTGCCTGAGTAAAGTGAGGCACCACTCACCAAAAAGATTTATTTTAGAGAAAATAAATTTTAACAGTAAGTACAATCAGTAAACAACATCAATGCACAGAGTATTTTTGGATCTTTAGAAGAATTGTTCTTCCATGAAGAACCCTTCTTTAGCTATTACTTAATTGGGGGACTTCTTTAAAGACATTTTATCCATTATTGCCTAGGTCACCCAACCGCCCAATTGAATTGCAATCTGGGCCATGCAACCCAATTCAGGATACGTTCTTAACCAGATCGCCATCACAGGCGTCCCAAAGTTTACATGTAAAGATCTGAAGCAGTAAACTTTATTCATTATTTAGTTTTTCTAGGGGTTTGTTATGGTGGAGATTTGAAGTTCTAGAATCATATTATTGTTATGTCCTTTATTATGTTAAGTTTGGGATTCTGAACTTTAGGTTTCATTTTCTGGTTTGATGAGGATTGTTTCTTTTTATCAAACATTGCTTACTCTTTGAATTATTTCTTTTAATAGAAAAAAAAAAAGAAATATATTAGATGAAAAAATAATGTACAAAAACTAATAAGGATTTAAAGAGGAAAAAAAAAATACCCTAAGGAATAGAAGAGAGCAATACAATACAAGACCAAAAATCACTCTTTAAATCTTCTAAACTACAACCATTATAAGTCCCAAGGGATGGGCCCACGAAGAAGCATAGGAGACTATTTTATCTCATAAAAGAGAAGCTTCAAGAGTTTGGTTATAGAAAATTCTCGTATCTGACTCTCTCCAAATGCACAATGGGATGACTACAAGTACGTATTTCCACAACAACCTAGCATCTCTTTTCCTCACAAAACCTCCAAAGTCTATAAGAAACATATTTGAGTCTCCTTGGACAAACTCAATCATTATCACATAGCAAAAAGACAATTTTACATTACTCTCTTTGAATTATTAGAGATCAAAAACATGATGATGGTTACATATATACACTACATGTATATATGTACACGTGTGTGTTTGAACAACCTATACTATACCTCCTAAATGTACCACGACCGGAAATAGCGATTGGGAAAAAAGCCTAGCTTCCTAGGGTACCCCATACCGTAGAAAGTGGCATACCATGTACCTGTACCCATCTCGCATTCCCAAGCATATTTCAATCAAGGTAACTATGATTTTATCCTTTCACAGAAGCAAAAAGAAAAGGAGAGACCCATATGTCTGAAGGTTAATTAAATGGAGACAAATGCAGTAATCATTGATTAGCAGATGAAATTGAAGGCAAGTTTGAAAAGTATATTTTAGGTTTATTATCATTTAATTTAGCTTTCTACACAATGAGATGAAAACAAGAAGTATTCTTTATCACATTGGAGCAGTAGCTGTGATTGCGGGAAGGAGATGTTAGAAACAGAGAGGAGCATAGAAAAGGGAAAAACAAACAACCTATGGATTTGAAATCACTGCTTATATACCCGGTATTGGCCATAATTCACAAGAACATTCTGTGACTGCCAGAAAGGAGAAATTAAAAACAGGAGGAAAAAAAGGGCTCTTTCTTAGACAAGAGAAGAATATAGACATTAAAAACAGAGAAGTGGCAGGAAAAAAAAAATAGAGAGAAGCAGAAGATAGCAGAATGGCCAGATTAGAAAAGGCAAGAGGATAGTAGGAGGAGAAAGAAGATTAGAATAAAAAGGAAACCAAGGAGACAACCAGAAGTTAGAAGAAGATGGAGTACCCCAGACGGGAAACAGGATTCTTTCTTGGAACTGAATTGTATAAGGGATTAGAAAAGCCCTTCTTTTACATTTTTCTTCCCTTTGTTCTTCTTATTCTTCTTCTTTCATAAGTTTTGTTTCATTGAGGTCATGATCCTATATATGCAATTGGATTCTGCAAAAAAAAGGACCCAAAAAAAAAATAAAAAAACAAAAGTAGCCTTTCTAAACTAAAACATACTATGTATAGGCAAAAAGAGTAAGGCGCTTGCCAGAGCACTTCTCTGTTGAGCACCTAGGCAAGGAAAGTGCTCGAATCACTAATGGCACTAGCCTCGAGTGAGTGCCTAGGTGAGCCAGGTGCTCACTTTTGACAATACAGAGGCTTCTTGGTCGATATTTTATTTTTTCACTTATCATTATCATATTTTCAATATTTTGGTGATGGGGATTTAATTTCTTAATAGCGACAAAAGAATTTTTTCTTTTTTTTTTTTTTTTTTTTTTGGGGGGGGGGGGGGGGAGGGGGGGATTAACAATGGAAAAGGGGATAAGATTCAAACTTTCAACCTCTATGAGCCAGCAAGGAGTTTCAGGTCATTCGAGTGAGTATTTGGGCTATAGTCTTTAGTCAACTGTAGTGACAGGAGATTAAGGACTTATCTCCAGTAGCACAATAGAGAAAATGCATGAAAATTGCATATGACAATGTCAAGCCATAGAACCAAATGGACCATAAACCATACTGAGTTGACTACCTTCAACATACTGAGAATTGCAAAGGCTTCTTCATGATGATACTCATCAATCTGGTTACATTTCATTCTTTCAACTTCTGCATCCTACAAATTTTACAAAATTGTCAGAGAATGTCTAAAAATAGACTGAATACAAATTGCTAAACCTTTCACAAATTCACAAAAATTCAAGACAAAAATAAAGGAATGGACATCCCACTCTTCCCATAGATCACAGTTAATAACAGGAACCCTGATTTAATTAGTTCTTCTGAGGTCTTGCAGTTCAAATCATATTTCTATAACACAGCAACTAGCTTTGTCTGTTTCAGAAAGGAAAAGAGTGGAGAACAAAGATAGAATATATCAATGCTGGAGACAATCAAATCTAGGAACTTGCTTTTCATCCAGAATATCAATCACAAAATCTTAATCAGTAGTGCGTAACTCCCAAATGCTTCTAGCAACTTCAAATTCTATTTTATCCAATCAAAAATGTCCAATGTCAACAGAATCGTCCCTGGATACTTAAATGAAAAGAATATCAGGGATAATATCTTAAAATATCTACTTGTTTTCATTTAAAAAATATAAATATTTCAAAAATTCAAACTCAAACTCCTGAACATGCAAAAACTCGATCCCTCCTCCTACAACCTCATTTCTTTCATAGGACACTGAAGAATCAAATCTCTGCAAATTTCTCTTTTTCTTGCTTGTAAGGAATTCTCATCCTTAAAGCTTTACTTATCTTTTCTAAAACATCTAATATAAAACCTTTTCCTGACCCCCCCCCAAAAAAAAATTCTTAACTGCTTAAATGGTAACCACATTTCAAATCTACTGCATCTAGGAACAATGAAAATAATGGGTCTGCTCTCTGATTCCCCAGTGCATCAATGGCATGGGCATGGGCCTTGCTGTACCAAATATTAAACTCATCCTATGCACTTAGAATGCATCCAAAAAGAGAAGCAACAAGAGGTAAGCAGTCCATAGAGAAATAGGACCAAATTCAAATATGAAGTGCATAAAGTGGCAGAAAGTAAAAAGTACACATGGTGATAAGCATGCTCAAATGTCATTTTGTGTACAACATCTATAAAAGGTTCAGCATAAATCTCATGTAAGAATAGAGGAAGTGTAACATCATTTTTACCTCATAAACAGCCAAGTATCCAGGAAATGCAACTCTTGAACACGTTGATCGAAAAACAATAGACTCACCAGCATTTGCAACATCAACTTGTATCTTCATTAGTCATGAAAATATAGGGGAATAAAACATGTTAGTGCTGCAAAATAATCACCAAAAGAATGAACTGATTACGAAACAAGATAAGGCAACACATGCAATGAAACATGTTTACTGGTAAATAGAAATTGACCTACAGATCATGATGATCCATGCGAAAACACCCACCTAAGAATTCCAAAACAAGGAACCTGTGACCAGTTTGAGTGGATAATTTTCGATTTAAAGCTTCTAGTCTCCACTTTAGCCTATCAAACATGCAAGGTCTAAGTTACCTTGAAATGAGATTCCTTACAGACCAAGAGAGAAGTCATAAACCTTCCTTTCAATAGACTAGCCACTTCCCCTTTAAATGACACTTTCCTTCAGGAATGATATTTGATGTGGTCCTGTCTCTTTGAAAGACCACTTTCTAAGCCTCTATGACATTGTGACTGACAAGGAGGCCATCATTAGATCCATGGCAATATGGCAAGAGAAATCCAGATACTAGAATGTATAGTTTCTACGACAAGCATGTATTAAGGAGAAAATTTTTGGCCAAAATAGGAGTGAGCAATTCCAATGGAAAATAAATAAAAGGCTTCAGCCCTTCTGCCCCTAAAGGTAGCTCTCCGTCCTTGAATGTGTCTTGGGTTAGAATCCGAATTTCTAACACAAGACAACATCTGGAAAATTAGGGTCACTAAAGAGAATGAGTGCAATCTCTGGAAACAACAGATGGCATATTTTGTGTTTCACATGCTCGGATTATTTCCAAATAATGTGAGTATAGTAAGTTGAGGATAGAAAGGAATTGGAGGCATTATACAATGAAGAGAGAGGTTATTCCTTGATCCCTGTAGCTACCTTTTAGTTGTCAGGCAGGGGAGAAAATTTGAGAGCTTTCTTAATGGAAAATGTATAGATGGAAAATACAGTGGACTACCCAGAGAAAACAATCAGTGGTGAGAAAGAAAATATAGAGATAGTTTTTAAAGGCAAAAGACAAGCTACAAATAGTTACCCATTTGCTAAAATGAAAATAACTATGTTAAAAGCATAAAAGATAGGATCAAAAGGCTTTAGTAGATAAAGATGATATAAAGAATATCAGAGGAATTAATTTGACAAATTCAATAAAGATCACATAGGAGTAAGAGGAAAACTTAATCACAACTGCAAGATTAAAAATCTTAGGTATCTTATACATGTAAAAACATTTAAAGTAAAAGGCTCTAAAAAAATTAAAACAATCAAAGCTGCATAATCAAATGGTATCTTATACACATGCATGATGAGAGAAGTATTGAGATTTTAGCACCTGGAAAATATAGAATGTAGTGTTAATGAGAGATGAATATTACAAGGACAATAAGAAATGCTCACAATTTGTTCAAATAAAAAGTTTGTAAGTTTATGAGCCATACTATAGCAGGCAAATCAACCAGGAAGGGTATTTATTTAATCAAATAATTTGTGAAAAAGTAAAGAAACAAAAACTCACATGATATTTGTTGATTTAGAAAAAGCATATAATAAAATTTCAGAGAAGTGATGTTGCAACTTTGGGAAAGGAAGATGTTTCTATGGGCTATATTAATCTAATCTCAGATATTCATCCTAAAGCAGAGACTTGCATTGAAATAAGAGAGGATGAAACAAGATAAGAGAAAGGAACGTGTACCTAAGAATCAAAAGACTTAAGGATAAATATAGCCATAACCAGATAGATGGGGCATTACAATGGTAGTTCTCCTATGGAATGAAAAATTTTACTCTGTAATTCATCAATGGGGAAATTTTACAAAACACTAATAATTTCAGTACTCAGGACTGTCATTCAAAGGATATAAAAGTTCAGGAGGATGTGGTACATGTTGTTCTGAAAGAGAGAATAATTTGGAGAAACTATCAATTTCAGTTTCAGGCACATTTCCCCTGCCTCACTGTATGGTAAATAGAAGATTAGCTTCGATAGCTAAGAAGCAGCATCATTCCTTTCTGTAGAGTAAACCAGGCAATTCAAATTTAATATACTCAATAATGCTTCATGTGCTGCTAGTGGCCCAATAGGGTTCTTTATGAGGCATCACTCCGGAAGCTGTCTATGCACTTACTGACACTTCAATGGACTGGAATGGATATGGAATTACCAAAACTTATATCCACCCACTCGGGGCACTGTCTCCACCATAACCGATTAACCCGTCCCATTTCAGATAAAAATACATAATTGAATATTTGAGAAAATAATCTATTTGGGGCTCCATAGAGTCAATTGATACCAGAGCACCTCATAGCAATAGACACCAAGGAGTCCATATGATGAATGCAAAAGTAAAATGATGATAGGGAGAACTGAGTTTTGACCCTTTCAGAACTGGAAACACCATCCTCTGATCTTTTTATTAATTTCTTGGTTGGACTACTCCACTATGACTTTGAGCTTGTGCCCTGTAGCCTATATAATATATTAGAGTACGAAATATAATCAAGGTATGCCTTTTGAATATAACTTCCGCCTATCATTCTGATGTATTATTATTATTGGTCACAACATATAAGTGGAAGCATAAAAATAACATATTTTGACCACATCTTTCACAAGAAACAAAGAGCCATCTGAAATCCAACTTGCTTGCTAAACATTTTCATAGTCATTATCCCACCACAGATCAAACAATTTTCAATCCATGAAAGGATCAAATTTAAGTAAAAAAGTTTTGCAATATATTTTCAACAAGTGAAAAAGAATAATAATATATAGCCCATGTTCTTATCATGATCAGAAATGAGAAAATAGTTTATCATAAAGAAGGCAATGGTCTCATTCTTGGCATACATACATGTAAAAAAACACAAGAAAAGTTCAAAACAAACATAAGTCACATATTTTAAGTGAATTCAGTTGAGCAAGGATAAAATTCTCATGAGTGAAGAAGGGAGACTAAAAGAAGCCTGCTAACCTGGTTGACTGTAGCAGGTTCCATTTGGCATGCCATTGTCCGCGACCATATAAGAGTATACAACCTCAAAGAATCCTCATCCAGAAGTCCTTTCAGCATAGCTAAAATTTTGTAAAAACTTGGATGTTAGAAGAAAAGATTTCATACTAGAATTTAAAAATATCCATAGCCTCCAAAACTGTTTACGGCTTACATGGTAACCTCCGTATATCAGTGGGTCTAATTGCTTCATGGGCTTCTTGAGCATTCTTCACTTTCTTAAAATATTTACGAGCACCCTCTGAAGTAAAATGCTGGCCATACCTACAGAATATATGTTTCTACTCATAAAAGAGGATAAAGTACTGCTAATAAGATTGAAAAGTTGATGAGAGACTTTCTTTGATCAAGTAGTGAGCTGGTCAGAAAAGAACAACGAGTAAAGTCGATCAAGTGTCTAAACCAAAGTCCGAAGTTGCATTTGGTCTCGGCAATGTGGTTCCAAAAACATCTCTTGGGCAAGCAAATGGCTATGGTGATTCCCCTTAGAAAGCATAGGGTTAGAAAAAGCAAGTATGGCCTCTGTCAAAATGTGATTTCATTTCTTGGTATTTTCATTTCTTTAGAAATCTTAGCAACAGGGAAGCTAGTGAGTTTTCTTCTTTTTCAGGGTGAGGAACCTTTTTTTTCACTGTTTTGACACTAAAATTTGGAATCTTGATTCTTCTTTGGCTTATACTTGTAGATCTATCTTTTATCATTTAACTCATCTTCCCTAAAGTCCTCCTTTTCACTTAAACAATATTTTTTGGAAGACAAAGATTCCTATCAAGATTAAGACTTTTATGTGGTCCATGGCATTTAATAAAATTAATACCAATGATCTTCTCCAAAGAAGGAGACATTATAAGGCCATCTGTCCAGATGTTCATGTCATGTGTTATAACAATTAGAAACTAAAGACCACCTGTTTTAATATTGCTCTATTGCAACAGAGTAGTGGAACTGCCGTTTCAGAGTGTGTGGCAATGATTGGGTTTGTCCTAGAAGTCTTCTCAACTTGTTCCTTACTCCTTTTAAAACTTTTTTTGGGGGGGAGATGTTCAATTGTTGTGAAAATGTACGTTTTTTACCATCACGTGGTGTATTTAGTGGAGCAGAATAACAAAATTTTTCACAATCAGACCATTAAGATATCTCTTTTGCCGGACAAAGTTGTCTTTAATACTTGTCTATAGGGTCATGCTGTGAGGATTTATAAAGATTATAGTCTAAAAGATTTCAAGAGGGATTTCAAGCCAATTGTACACTAGCTTTCATTGTATTTTCTTGTTTTCATCCTTCTTTCTTCTAAGGTTTTTTAATCCTTAGAAGTTTTTGTATATTCTTCCTTCATCTAATACATCATTCTTTTTATATAAAAATAAAAAATAAAGTTCAGCTACAATTAAAAAGAAAAAAAAAAGGGAAAAAGTATCGTACCTTAATAGAATCTAGTGAAGGTGAAATAGAAAGTAAACTAATAAAAAAATTGAAGCATGTTGCGCTAAAAAAATCAATAAAAATGCATCAACTCACTCAAAGATTCTTAAGCTCTTTCCGTCCATATTGACTAAAAAAATTCAACGCGAACCAAGCCTATATTTCATTTTTCACACTTTGGGCATGGCATTGATCGATATGAAGTATGGTTGCAACCATATCAAAAAGGCAAAAGCATCATGTTGGAAAGAAAAGTATCGGCATATGGCAAGTAACCGGCTGTAATGACCACTATGTAAATGTATCAACCATTATAATGCTAACTGTTGCACATAGTTGAAATAGCCCTTACCGCCGGCCAGTATTGTGACAACTCCACCCCAAAAAGAAAAAAAAAAACCCATCAATCTGCAGCGAGTTCGTAGAAGCCATTGTCTTCCACAATGCTTTCCACAGGAGTGCGTGCCACTCTAACACCTACCTCTTAAAGCACCCTGTAAAAGCTGTTAACCCAAAATACCAAAAGTATTCCCATTCTAAACCACCCCATTTTCTTTACTTTAAGGAACTATTCAATCCATGGTGAGGGTTCTCCACGGCCACTTTCCTCCACAAATCTGAGGCCTTGTTGAGGTGCCTCCAGTTCGGTAGAAACTCTTCTTCCTCCACAAAACTCTACAACAACTTTATCGGAAGGCCTTGTTTTAAGTCCACAAATTATTTCTTGTCATGGCACTAAACAGAATTTATGTTGTCCTTCCTTTAAATTAGACCACATAAAATTTTTTATAGATACATACTCTCTCAATCCTTTTAGCCACAGAACAAGAGAGACAAAGTACTGCGGAAGATTAGACAAAGTACTCTTCATAAGAGTAAAGCACACCTCTCTTAGAAAGGTAGCTCCTCTTCCATCTTGCTAATGTCTTTCAAGTTTTTCCACCACTCCATACCACTGGCATGTCTAGCTTCTAGAGGCAAGCCTAAGGAAAAGGAACACAACCAACTTTGCAACCCAAGATGTAGAACCCCACCTTTTAAAACATCAGTCTTCCGTAAATTCATCTATAGGCCATAAAGTGCCCTTCCTATTTCTGTCATCTGCACTAAATAGTAACTCCTTTTGAATTTTCTTTCTCTTCTTTTTAATCTTAACTTTATGATGTTGAAATCAAGATCTCCAATTGCTAATATCCTAATCCAAATCTTAAACCTATGTGTGTAACAAGCACTGTTGCAGCTGCTGAATGTAGAGATTTACATGGAAGATAGACTTAACTATAGCCTGGTCAAGTAATTGAGGTTGGGGGTCATAAATGCAATCAGGATCAAGGGCATTTTAGGAATTATTATCAAAAAATAACTTCACCCATTGAAGACATTTAAATAATGTGGGATCAGCATGTCCTCAGAAGGTTGACTTCCCAAGACATGGACCACCTATGACTACCAACCAGTAAACTCCTTGCATTGTAAAACAGTGGTCCGTAATCAGAAGTTTATGTCTCCCATTGTCAATGCTTTGCAGCCAAATAGGCTTTTGCATATTACTATGGTTGTGTTGAAAGTAGTAATCCATAGATATATTCCTGCTTGGCTGCAGCAGTTCATAGCAAATTGTAACCAAGAAAAAGGAATGCAGAAAATGGACATTTGACAGACATGTCTCACCTTTCTGTAACCAATGAGCGTATGTCTTGGGCAGCTTCATCAGAGACCTACATGAAAGAGCAAGTAAGAAAAATGAGACTCCAATGAATCAACGTCTGCACGAAATTCAGATCATGTAAAATTTGCAGCAAAAAAGATTCCAATACCATCCCCATGCCAAAATCTTCAAAATTTAAGGGAAGAAAAAAAAATAGTAAAAAATAAGACTCCATTTGGTCTGATCATCGGCTTTGGAAGGACCTCTGGTTTACTGATTTTTGGAGCTCTTTTAGTACATGCACACCCACATATCTGGGCACTATTCTAAAAAGACTGCCAGAGAGAGAGGAGATATAGAGAGAGAGACCAACATGTAGCCCATCTGTTCTCATGTAAGTTATTAATCCTGCTGCCTTATCATCTGAGAGTTGAACCCCTTCATACAGTTTCTGTGCCAGCTGCATGGTGAAGAAATAAAATATTAAGACGACTCCAGAAATCCATAACATATTGCCAGCAATGTCTAGATTCCACAATTACATGTTAAGAACATGAGAATGCAGGAAATGGTAAATTCTTCTTGTTAGCATTTTTTCACAGAACTTCTAGCATTATTTTGTGCCCTCATTATAAATTAAGACACCTTTTAAATCTCTGCAGAAAATAAGAAAAACAAGTTTCACAATGCGTTACTTCATGTTGATTTGTTTTTATATTAGGGTTTGACAAATAGTGGGATCAAAGAAGTTCCCAGCTAGGCCATGGCACATGCCCACATGGCACAGATTGTGATGCAAAAGGGAAATGGATTTTGTACTACAAGATATTGAACTAAAACAAGTTACTTGCTCATTTGGGACACAATAAAAAGGTAAGAAGATCTAGGATATGTGCCCAAGCCCAGTCCCGACAGTTAGAAGCACATATTATCAATTGTATTGAAAATGACTCAACATTGAATCGGATACACAGAAAATAAGCCAATTAGTGATGGAAATGAAAATATCTGCTTTATCTCTTTGATGGGAAATCACTCATGGAAGCCTTCTAAGAATCAAAGTGCCAACACTTTCAGTCTATCAGACAAAATACAACACACATACACACATATATATTCTCAATGCCTGCACAAACTTTTCTTATCAAAGAAAGAAGGAATTTGTTCACAAAAGCAAAAAAGTACAGGGGAAAGAGCTCCAAGGAGATGCTAAGCTAACCTACAAAGACTACAAGGGCAATGAATGTACAAAATAAGCAACCTCTACAAAAGAGTTAAGTAACTTTGTAAGGGTGAACCTCAAAGTTCCTCCCATTCTGTTCCATCTAAACCAACCAAAAATGGATAGAGGGAGCATCCTAAAAACTCCCTTGCTCGCAATGCCCTCACAACACTTCGCCCAGAACTCCTCCCTGCCTGCACAAACTTGACATTTTATGATGAAGAAAATGATTAGTCAATGCATCCAGTGGGTAAGAGGGTGCCAGATGGAGGCATTGTGAAGCAAAGAAGCAAGCTACAGATAAGAAAAACTAATCTGCAATGGAGTATGACATAGCCAAACAATTTCCCTATAAAGAACCTTCCCTAATTCAATACCAAAGAGAAGGAAGAAACACAGCAACCTATAAGAAATCGTCCATAGCACAACGTGACAAACATTTGATCCTGACTTGGCATCACATCCATCTTACAAAAGACTAAACCTGCTTTCAGTCACTTGATGCTAGAGAGGACATGATTTGAAAAGGGATCTCCGGAATCAAACCTTACACAGAACTGTGTTCTGTGGACAAGACCACAACCCCCCATCAACTCTTGGTTTAGAAATGATCCAACAATTGGCTAAATGGTCCTTCTTCACTAGGTCCACATCTATACAAGGAAAAAGCCTCAAAGCTTCTTCAAACCCCTCAAGAATCCCTATGACAACTAATGACAGACACAAGAAAATATGGTACTAGTTGGATAGACTGCAATGAAGGAAGCAATAACAAAACCGCCTAAAGTTCCCACAGGATCCCAAAAAGATGTTAACCTTGAAATATGGCACGAGAGAACTTTAAAGTCCAAAGAAGCCACATGCCACAAGGTAAGCAGACCATCAACATCTCCACATGAACATCAGAAATAATTTTTTTAACAACAATAATCTAGACCTTAATCTCAAATTTTGGGGTCAGTCACGAGAGAAATAATTTTTTTAACAGAAAAGAAAAAACTTATTCACAAAAAAAGAAATACGCAGAGGGTTGAAGCACTAAGGAGGTGTTCCCCACCGCTCTACAAGATAAGAGAATATATGAAATCAACAATATCTATAAAACACTCAAAAGATTTTGAAGTTGACCCAAAGCGCAAACACTTCATAAAGTTATCCACAAAAGCCATATAGGAGTTCTCCACACCCTCAAAGATTCTTCTATACCTTTCCCTCCAAAACAACAGATAGAGGAAGCACCCTAACAACCCTCCTCTACACTGTACAAGCCTTCACACCACTCCAAGTTCATAACTCACTCTGTACATGGCTTGAAGTCACTCAATAACGGGGCAAAAGAAAGAAATTTTCTCCCACGAGTATTAAGTCCATATGCAATGAAGCAACAGGTGATCTACAAGTACACATACAAAACAGTATGACATGTTTGAGGCATTCAAGCATTGCCCGAGAATCGCACTACAGCTTACCTCTCGCATACCCTTCCGAAGCCAATTTTAGATCTCAGCCCTTGCAATGATTTTGAGAAAAATGACACTCATTAGATAACAACAACAATCTAGAACTTAATCCCAAATTTGGGATCGGCCACAAGAGACAAATATTGAAATAAAAAATGTTGATTTAGTTGATGCAAATTCTTCTACGTCACTCGTTTCTATCGAATACCATCTCCTCAGATAAACTCTTAATAATCATGATTTTATAGATCATTTGCATCTAAATTTTCAACAGTCTACCTCTACCTTTTATTAAAACTCCTATATTTAAATTCACAATCCTTTTAATTGATATGTTTTTTGATTTTCGTTGCACATGTCCAAACTACCACAGATGATACTCTCGCGTCTTATCCTCAATTGAATTAACTCCTAACTTATTACATATCTCTTCATTTCTAATTCTATCTTTTCTAATTTTATCACACGTCCACCTAAACAGACTCTTGTTGTTGTTTAATGACCAACACTCAGTACCATACAATAGTGCAGATCTTACTGTGGTTCTATAAAACTTTCCCTTCAAATGCAATGGCATCGTGCGATCGTAAAGAACTCTAAATATCCTTCTCCATTTCATCCAACCCGCTTAAATCCAATGATTTACATCCCCATCTATACTATCATCGCTCTAAATAATGGAACCAAAATATGTAAAACGTTCACTTTTTGATATATCTTTTCTTTTCAACCTAATCATTTCTTCATCATTATAATAATTGTCACTAAATTTATATCTCATATATTCAGTTTTTGACATGTTCAATCTAAATCCTTTGCATTTTAGTGTGTCTCTTCATAACTCTAATTTAGCGTTAATACTCTCTAATTTCATCTACCTACAATATATCATCTGCAAATAATATACACTGGTATTTTATCTTGAATGTTTTTTATGATTTCATTTATCACTATTGCAAAAAGGATGAGATTTAATGTCAAATCTTGATAAAATCCAATATTAATGGGAAAGCTATCAAACAGACCATCACAAGTTCTTACATTGATTACAAATCCTTCATACATATCTTTAACGAGATTAATGTATTTCAAAGAAATCCCTTTCTTCAACAACGCAATCCACAATGTCTTTAGAAACCGTACCATGTACTTTCTCTAGGTTAATGAACGTCATATATAAGTCTCTCTTCTGTACCCTAAATGTCTCCATCAAATTCCTTAACAAACGAATTGTTTCAGTGGTAGATCGTCTTGATATAAATCCAAATTGATTTTGATATACACTTATCTCCGATCTCAATATATATTCTATTAGTCTCTCACATAACTTCATAGTGTAACTCATAAGTTTAATTCCTCTATAGTTGGAACAATCTTGTATGTCTTTTTTATTTTTATATAATGGTATAAATGTACTCTCTCTCCATATTTGGAGTATTTTCTTGAATTGTCAAATTTTGTTAAAAAGATCCGTTAACATTATTATACTAGACTCACCCAAACACTTTCACATTTCAATGGAAATGCCATCAGATCCTATGGCCTTATTATTTTTCATTCTCTTCAAGTCCCGCTTTACTTCATGAGAACGAATTTTACGTTTAAAATATCTATTAATTTCTTTCACAGGTATCTCGATATTTTCTGTCTCTCATACTCTCAATGTTAAAGAGATTATTAAAATAATCTCTCTAACGTTTTCTTATATCATCATTTCTCACAAGTATAATATTGATTTCACTTTTAATACATATAACACTATTTAGATCTATTTCTTTCCTCTCCCGTATTTTGAAAATTCAGTAAATCTTTCTTTCTCCCTCTTTAGTTTCCAGTTTCTTATATAGTTCGTCATACACCTTACTTTTTGATTCGTGAATAATCTTTTTCACCTCTTTTTTTTGTACTTTTGTATTTTTTGTATGCATCACTATTTCTATTACCTTTAAGATCCCTATAACACTCTCGTTTGGTTCGAATAGCAGTTTGTATTTCTTTGTTCTACCACCACAACTCCTTGTCTATTGGAGCCCGACCCTTAGATTTGCCTAAAACCTCCCTATCTATACTCTTGATATTATTAGATATCTTTCCACATTGTTTCCGCATCAACATTAGTAGATCAATTTGCTACTTGAATTAATTTGTCTCTAAAAATCCTCACATTTTCTTCTTTCAGATTTCACCATTTAATTTTTAACTCTACAAATGAACGATACTTCTTTTTCCTTCTAGGTACGCGTACATCTAAAACTAAACGCATATGTTAAGTTGTTACACTCTCTCTTGATATAACTTTGCAATCCTTACAGGTCATTCTGTCACTCTCTTAGTAAGGAAGAAATCTATTTGGCTGACATTCGAACCATTTTTATATATGATTATGTGCGACTCTTTTTTCTTGAAGAATGTATTTAAGAGTACCAAATTGAATGCTATGACAAACTCTAAAATGGTGCCTCCCGCCTCATTCATACTACCAAAGCTAAAATTTCCACATACGATTTTGAATCCCTCATTGTTCTCTTCTACATATCCATTTAGGTCTCCTCCAATAAATAACCTCTCCACTAGGTATATCTTGTATAAATTCATCTAAATCCTTCCAAAATTGCTTTTTACTAGTTGCATATATACCTATTTGGGGCGTATATACACTAATTACATTAATTACGTTTTCTCCATCAGCTAACTTGGTAAGCATAATTCTATCTCCCTTTCTCCTTATCTCCACTACATCACCTTGTAAATCCTTAAATACAATTATTTCTATCACATTCTTAATTTTATCTCTACCTGTGTACCCAAACTTATGACCATAATAGCAATAAAATAATAAATTTTATATTGTAATTATACCGTTATGAGTTTAAAATATACCGTTATATTGCAATTATTAATGACACTCATTAGATACTTGCTTGAAATAAATTCTAGTTCTCACAAGCGAAAAATTGGTAAAGGAAAAAACTTGTTATGTCGATTTCATTAATAAAATGGTTTCACAATTAAAATATGGAATAATATTACCGAATAATTTTTCCGTGTAAGATTTTTATAAACTAATAATATTTAATGTTCCATGGATACTGGGCCAACTCATCCTTCATAATTATATTTTTATTTGACATAATAATATTAAATATAAAAATATCATCTGTGTTAACATGTTATTAGTTCTCTTTTATTAGTGTTATCTTATTATCTAATTCTCTTTTTCCTTTGAACAGGCATTTAGAGGTTAACAATAGAAATTTTTTTTTTCTAATTTGTTTTCCCCTTTCTTTGTTTGGGGAAGGGGGGAAGGATGGCATCATTAGATCTATTTGATACTTCTAAAATTGTAGGTAAAGTGAAACTAAGTAATAGATCAAGGTGCATCAATAAAAATCTACCAAATTATAAAATGCAAAATGACAGATTTAATTGTTTAAACATATAACCTAGCATGAAGAGAGAAAAAGAATTACCAACCAAAGAAGTCAGACATCAAATCTTTCATTTTAAAGACAACCCTAAATTAACAGTTATCAATCAAAACAAAATTTTAAGCTACCTTATTACGTACAAGAATTAAAGAAAAGAATAACGCAAAAATAATGAAAGTACAGACACCCTACCATCATGGTATATGCTGCTGGAAAATGTAATTTATTTGCGGCATCTTGCTGAAGTGTAGATGTTATATACGGTGGAGGTGGGTTCTTTCGCATTTTGTTACTTTTATTGCCAACCACTTTGAAGTTTGATGAATTAATCTCCTCCTCAATCACCTTTGCCTCAGTTTGAGAGCTAATTGATAACTGATTCAATTTTTTGTTGTCTGAATGGGTCAAGTGTGCCGAAATTAAGAAGTTATTCCCTCTTGGGTCTTTGCTGTTAAATTTGGCTTCAACAGTCCAATACTCCTGTGGTTTAAATTCATCAATTTCCATTTCTCTGTCACATATAAGAGCCAATGCAGCAGATTGGACCCTTCCAGCTGACTGACAACCTGGAAGCTTCCTCCATAATAATGGGGAAATGTTGAAACCAATCAAATAATCAAGTGCACGTCGAGCAAGATAAGCATGAACCAAGTTTATATCAATGTGTCTTGGGGCCTGCATGGCACTCTTAATGGAGGACTCAGTTATTTCATGGAACACAACCCTGGCAATATTGATATTGTCATCTAAAGCATCCTGCTGCTGCAACATCTCAACAATGTGCCATGCAATGGCCTCTCCTTCACGATCAGGATCTGATGCAAGAATAAGATTTTCTGCCCTGCAGACAAACAAGGACATCACAATGTTAAACAACATCATATGAAAGCAAAAAATATTAAAACGCCAGAGCTATCATCACAGATCCTATTCATCAACAGGTAAACTAGAGGAGAAACTGTAAAGATGAATATATGCAATTTTATGGTCACCCAAACATTGAAGGAGCTATTAAACAAAGGAATGTGAAGAAGAACAAGGACACCAACCCGCTTAGTGCAACTTTAATGCTCTTAAGATGAGTCCAGGCAGCAGTCGGAACCTCCCACACCATGCTAAAGTTGTCATCAGGCCGCACAGACCCTGACCTGCCTGCCAGGTCCCTTACATGACCATAACTAGGTAAGACTTCAAATTTTTCCCCAAGGTAGCCCTGAATAACCTTTGCTTTTGTAACAGATTCTACCACTACAACCGATTTCCCAGCAGAAGGATACAACGACTTCAATGCCCTTTCTCCCAGAGGCTTAGACCTGCCCCTCACCTCTGATTTCTTTTTCTCTGGAAACTCATTCCTCAATGAATCTTGGTTTACATTTTCATTAGATTTAAGAACCTTAGCACTAGAAACAGATTTTCGTGCTCCTTTGGATTTTCGAGATGCCTTCTTAGACTGAGGTTTTGCTGAAACAGAACTCTCGGGAACATCCATGGGCTTAGTTTTGGTTGACGAGTTCTGAAAAGCTGCAGTATTAGTCATTACATTGCAATAAAGTAAAGTATCAAAATGTGATCTTGAAACAAATAACAGTTTCTGACCTCTAACGCTTCTGAAGACCCTCCAGCTTTCTTGACCTTCAGCTCTGTTGCTTGAGACTCTTGCTTAGAAGCTTTTACCTTGACATCATCAGGAGATGCATTGGCACCAGAATTTCTTTTCTCGTTTTGCTTCCTTCTTGACTTCTTCTTTTGTTCTAATTTATCTATAGAACTTTGGTGACTACTGTTAGTAGTTGAAGTCGAAGGTCCTAAATCTGTAGCACTTTTGTCATCTCTAACCAGTTGCTCTGCAGGATTCCGAATATTTGCATCTTCAAGAGATGATAATTTAGTAGCAGAAGAACTAGCTTTTGAATCCTGATCAGAAACAACCTGTGACACACTATCATAATTTTTTGTATGACTAGCTAATGGCTTGGACTGCTTTGTATTCTTTTTTCGCACTTGCTTGAAGAAGTAATTCCCTGCACTTGTTCCACCTCCTAAAACCTTTTTCTCATCTCTTTCCATCGCTCTTGGAACCTGAGACTTTACCATGGAACTAACCGAGGACATTTTCTTTGTTGGAGCTCCATAGTAAGGCAAATTCATGTTCATGCCATGGCCCAGAGAACTATATCCGGATACAATTGGCAGTGGTATGGAATAAGAAAATCCAGTCATAGCACATCTGGGCACATGAGTAAGACTCCTTAAAACATTGTCATTGAAGGGGCTCATGGTTAATTCCTTGAGTTTCCTAGGTCTAAGTTGAGATGTTTTCACATAATTAGCAACATTGCCTATTGGTGATCTTGGCAAGCAAGTGCCTGGAAAATGGTAAGAGGCTCTGTACTGCAAATGGAAAATGAAGACAAAGACATAAAGTAAAATATTTGATTAAGGGATACAGAATATTATGTATGCAAACATGATAAAATGTACTGAGATAGAGAGAGGCAGGGAGAATATAGACATGTCATATAACAAACAAGAACAGCATGCCGAGAAGCTAAACATGAAAATTAAAACTTTAAAACAAGCATAGAATTGATCCTTCAAAATAGGATGCAACATCAACAGCATGAATACCAGTATAAATAGAAAAGAAAAAAGAAACATGCCATGAACCAAAAGAGAAAACCCCATAGATGTATGTGTGAGTGTGTGTGTGTGTGTAGATGAGTCCTGCAATGTAGAAAGAACACATATAACGTAAATGCATGCACAAGCACTGATGTGATATGAGATATACTGTAATTTGAGCCACTTTGCTTCAATATGAATCATCTATTTTCAAATTTTGCAACCGAATTTGACCATCTGAATAGGAAGAAAGAAACTAAATTTGCATATTATCCAATATATTCTTATTACTAAAAGATTGCTTGGATGAGGGTCTTTGCCTTGCCACTTTTTAAACCTTAGGGTTCTATCTGTAAAATGACAACACCAAAGGGTCATGTGAACTTATTCTAATAATCATAATGAATAAAAGACCCAATATGTGAAAATTTGCCCATTGAATAACTACAACAGTTCTTTTTTATGAATGAAAAGAACTACAACAATTAATAAATTCAAACACAACCCTCACTAAATTTTTTGAAATGGAATGTCACTGGCAAAAATATAAATAAAAAATAAAATTCAACTCCATATTCAAGTATTTATGACTGCAACCAAAAAATAAAACTTAATCTCTAAAGCAAAAGAAAATTAGAGTTTGAACAAATAAAAATAGGAGAGGCAATTAAGGTGCACAAAAATGGAGACAATACCTTCAACATTTCCATTGGAAATGAAGAGGCAGCACAAGAGTTTGATGAAAAGCAGCAACGCCAATGACTCCTACTTATTAAAGTTTGAATTTGAGTAGCCATCAAAACATTTCTCCTCCACAAGCTGCTAGAAAGAGAGCGAGAGCGAGAGCCAGAGCAAGAGCAAGAGAGAGAGAGAGAGAGAGAGTCTCGAGTTAAATTAGTTTGTAGTAGAAGAAGAAGAAGAAGATACAGAACGATAAATATATATGGAGCCGCTACGCCTCTATCCCTCCCCCACTCCTTGTGTGTTGGAAGCCCTTGTGGACCGGGTTAAGTTAAACCCAAAACCCTCAATTATAAAAAATAAAATAAAATAAAAAACACCCCACACACACACACACCCAATTTAGAAATTATCAACATTATCATAAGCAAATCGGAATGGCCGCTCACCGGTTCACGGATTGAACCGAGCCGAACCGCCGATTAAATAATTGGTTTTAAATACAATTTGCGACTAATATGCTCTCCTAAGCATGTCGACAAACAATTCGTATGCATTGTAAACACAACACCAAATCCCAAACCAAGCACTTGCAGAGTTCCTCCAAACTTGCTCATGGGAGAGGTAAACTCCGGTGAAGCGTGAGAAAATCACTACTCATAATAAACTTATAATGGAGCATTTGGCTTTGATGTTTATTATTAGAATTTGGGAAAATATATTATATCATCACAATAGAGAGCGGGAGAGGGAGAGAGACGTAAAGAGGCAAATGTTATAACGCAGTTACAACTCAAAGAGTTATCTGGAATTCCAACAACTCAAATTCATTAAATATGGAGTTTTGCTGCTGCCATATTCATGTCATGCCTCCAAAAGTATCAGTTTCCTCTAATTACCCTATTCATACTTACGAAATCCGTATTTCTTAAATCATACCTTATTTCGTTTTCCAGGCAAAGGTTGCAAATTGGATTGTAGTTGGTGTTTGAGAGGGATAAGACTGGGATGATTTTTGGCCGCGGATTTGAAGAAGAGAATAGAAATTGCGCGAAAGAGAGAAAGAGGTGGATTTTCGTCGCCGGCTGTGGAGGAGGGTGGCCGGAGATGGAGTTGCTGCCGCTGTTTGGGAAAGAAAGCTTCGTTGGTTCTGCCTCGCGATTTGAAAAGGAGAGGGGGGAGATTTAAGCGTATTGGCTTTGGTCGAAGCTGCGCAAATCTTCAAGGGTTTGGTTTCCGATCATTTTTTTTAACCGAATGGATCCGGTTGGTTCAAATGGGTCGCCAGTCCCGGTAAAAAATTGGACTGTTCAATCGGTTCAATTGGGTTTTCGCTTTCTAAAACGATCCAATGCATAAACCGAACCGGTTAAAGTGCCTCCTATAGTTTAATAGGCTTTCAAATTGTCATATATAGTTTCACAATTAACAAAATATTCCATAGGGTTGGCATTTTTGGTAAATTACACACTACCATTAGTATTTTATTCGAGATAGTTTTTCTTTTATCACTCTAGTTAAAAATAAGTTATGTATTATCGATTCTAGTAAAAAAAACATGATTGTTATTAATATATAAATAAAACAATCATATAAATGAATATATAATATAAAATAAAATAAAATGGGACAAAAAAATCTATATGATCATTTTTATTTCTGTATAGAAAATCCATATTCCAAATAAAACAAAAAAAAAAATTCCTTTTCATATTATTCTCTCCTTTTTTTCTCTCATCCCTTTTCCTCTGGTCTTAAAAAAATTCTATAGTACCATCTGATGGGATATGATCCTAAACCCAATTCGAAGAGGTAGCACTTACAGGGCCACGTAGGAAGCCCACAAAGGACAGTCATTATCTGATATCCAATATTCTCTATGATAATCTACCGAAAGATCTTAATCGCTTAAATCTCCTAAATGATAGGGTCTCAGTCGTCCCGCTTACTGAACGAGAGTAATCTCCCCGATCGGGTATATAATCACTGGTCCATCAAACGAATGAATGCCAAAAACCCTTCATCGGCCAAATGACCGATCGATAGCCAATTACTCTAACAATTATAAAAGAATGTCAAAACACCATACGGCTTTAGTTTTTCTACCTAAGAACAGCATCTTTAAAATCTTTCAGTTAAGGAAATGATCTCCCTAGGAATCAAAAGTTTTCATACCATGAAAATCACGATCAATTCAGAATATTGAACTCCCGAGATTTTCGGATCGGTTCGATAAGGAAAATAGTGTTAAAGCACCCCAATGGCGTATGACTCTCGCAGGTATAAGATATCCTAAAACCCTCTAAACCAGGTACACTCTCTTGATTTTACACATTGCACACTCCAATCACAGGGAATCTCTCCCTTTTTGAGCTCTCAGTTTGTTTTTTTTTTTTACATTCGAAAACCGCTCTTTCTGACTTGAGCGTCGGAGGCTCCCTTGCCGGTGCACCATTCGACGGTTTTTACAGGTTTCACATCTCTTCAACAGCAACCGTTCGAGTCAACAAAGAGTTGAAATCTATGGAGTCGTAACCCACCTCCAACAGATTGGCACCGTCTGTGGGAACAGACTAAAGCAATTTCCGCGAGTCTAACAACTATGCCTCAAAAAACTAAAGCACTCTCGAGGGGCCGCCCCCACTGTAGAGGCGCGTGCCCCTATACTCGTCGAATCCATCTTCCCTCCCGCACCCGATCACTCAATTCATGATCATATGTTTTCTTCCTGACCGTCTCATCCGGAGCAAGTCTTACGACCCGTGACTCAAGAACAGTCGGTCGTGACCCCAATGCCAGAACAGGCTAGCCAACCCCAGATGAAAAGATTGGAGTCAAAACTCCAAAAAAATGAGCAAACAATGGAGGGAAGCAAGACGACCACTTATCCACAGCGGAATCCGAATATGAACGACCACCGAAACGAGTATTTCCTGTGAATTATGAGCCATCGGTGACCTCTCGACACGATCCCAAGGATCTGAAGAAGCAAATCGAACAGTTTGTAGCCGCTGAGCTTAAAAGGGCGGGTGCGAAAAAGGGGGAAGATACCCTCCACCCTTAGGGAGAATCGCCCTTTGATCCAAAGATTTCCTCAGAACCGATGCCAAAAGACGTCCTTCTGCCACCCATGGAGCGATATGATGGGACAACTGACCCCCGTGACCACACTGCCCACTTCATAACAGTTATAGTCTCCAGAGACCTGTCAAATGCAGCGATATGATGGGACAACTGACCCCCGTGACCACGCTGCCCACTTCATAACAGTTATAGTCTCCAGAGACCTGTCAAATGCAGCGATATACACGTATTTCCCCACTACTCTCAAGGGCAATGCCCTGACATGGTTTAATTCTCTCATGTCGTTCAATATCAAGAGTTTTATCCAACTCCGATAACAGTTCGAGACTCATTTTATAATTAGCCAAGGAGCCAAGCGAAGGTCCACGTCCTTACTATTTTTACGGCAATAGGAAGATGAGATTCTGAGAAATTTCCTGAAAAGATTTAAGACTGAGATATTAAAGGTCCCTGTTTGGACCATTCTATCGTATTGGCTACTCTCCTAACTAGCTTGCGATCCTCCGACATGAAGGTCTCTATTACGAAGAAACCCTTAGCAACCATTCAGGAATTTTACTCTAGAGCCAAGAAGTACATTGCGGTAGAAGAAGCAGAGGCATTCGATCGATGACAAAACCGTCCTAGCAGAAAGGAACGCAATCGATCACCTTGCCAGCCTTCTCCAAAAAGAAATAAACCAGGAGCTCTGTCCTCGTGAAGGTTCAGCGTCTACATTCCGCTGAACGAAACTCCAAGCCGGGTTTTATATTGAATCAAAAACAAATCGTACGTCAGGTGGCCTCCTCGTCCTACAGAGGAAGATCCCAGGAAAGATAAGTCCAAATATTGTCACTTCATTGGGACTATGGTCACACGACCAATGAGTGCAAGAGGCTTAGGGATGAGTTGGAGTTTTTGATTCGCAGTGGTAAATTGCAGAAGTTTATCAGTATGGAAGGAAGGAATTTACCTTCCCCTGATAGACGTAATACACCACGAGAGAATGAGCCGCCTAACAGATCGGATCCTAGGCCGCCGCACGACGAATCAGGAGGGGTGATCCTCCAAATCCGTGGTGAAGATATCTGGCATGAGCCTTATATTCCGACTAGAGTTTGTCCGGCGTACGACTCGGAGTTTCCCGCGCTCTTCCCTTTAGAAAGATTTCGGCACTCTCTCGTTACTTAATGATTATTCCAGTGGTGGTTCGCGACACGAGATCCTTAGTGACTTACGAAAGAATCGCTCTCTGACCTCTAAAGTTTCCTATCGTACGTCGGGTCTTAGACGCCTTAATCCTTCAGATTAAACGTGTCATCAAAATGAGATGGAACTCGCCAAACGGGTGGACACGACCCTAATATCTAACGTTTCCAATCGTACGTCGGCCTTAGACGCCTTGGTCCAACCGATCAAACGTGTCATCAAAATGGGATGGAACTCCCTAAACGGGTGGACACAACCCTAATATCTAAAGTTTCCAATCATATGTCAGGCTTTAGAATCCCTGGTCCAACAGATCAAACGTGTCATCAAAATGGAATAGAACTCCCCGAACGGGTAGACTCGACCCTAATATCTAAAGTTTTCAATTGTATGTCGAGTCTTAGACGCCCTGATCCAACTGATCGAATGTGTCATCAAAATGTGATGAAACTCCCCGAATGGGTTGACACAGCTCTAATATCTAAAGTTTCAAATCGTATGTCGGGCCTTAGACACCCTGGTCCAACCGATCGAACATGTTATCAAAATGGGATGAAACTCCCCGAACAGGTGGATACGGCCCTAATATCTAAAGTTTTCAATCATATGTCGGGCTTTAGACGCCCTGGTCCAACCGATCGAATGTGTAGGATGAAACTCCCAAGCAAGTAAACACAACCCTAATATCTAAAGTTTCCAATCATATGTCGGGCCTTAGATGCCCTGGTCCAATCGATCGAACGTATCATCAAAATGAGATAGAACTTCCCGATCGGGTGGAAACAGTCCTAATATCTAAAGTTTCCAATTGCATATCAGGCCTTAGATCGAACATGTCATCAAAATGGGATGGAACTCCCCGAACGGGTAGACACGGCCCTAACATCTAAAGTTTTCAATCGTATGTCGGGCCTTAGACGCCCTGATCCTACCGATCGAACACGTCATTGAAATGGGACGAAATTTGTCGGGTGGATGGATACAGCCTTAATATCTAAAATCCCTTACTATACGACGGGTCTAAGTCACCTCGACCTTATCAGGCAAACGAGATAAAGCATTCTAAAGGTTTTCTTTTGCGGAGAATCATTACACCTTGGTGGAGCGTGGGACAAATGGCTCAACACACTCAATGGAGAAAATATTTTCATTATCAGAACAATATAAGATTACAAGGGGTGGAAGGAATAATAGAGATCACTGGGGCAGAATCCTGATCCATTGTCGCTCTCTCGATTGACCCCTCAAGAGGAGGTAGAGCCTCATATCAGCCAACTTGTCAAAGAATCTCCTCTGCACACCTCAAACGCTTGAGCAATCTACGTTGAGAAAGCTGGAGGCCGGTAGTATCTTTGGCAACAGACACCTTGAGGTTAGACATCTCCCGCTCGGCCTTTTGCAGGAATTCCTCTCGAAGATGAGCTAACGTCTCGGGGGTTGCTAATCTCGCTTCCCGTATGCGCGCCTCTACTTCCAGCTTTTCACAACGCTCTCAGATCAGAGTCAAGTCCACCTGAAGACGTTTAATCTACCTATTTTTCTCTTTTTCGGTGTCTTTCTCTTTGTTCTCCATAGCGTCCTTTAGCGTTAACACTTGGTTACTCAAACGGACGACTTGGCCATCATGCTCTTTTCTCCGTTGCCTTTGGAGTTCGGTCAAGGCCACAGTCTGGGAAAGAATACATTTGACATTCAGAGTTATAAAATAACAAATCTGGAAAGAGCCCGGGCAAGGAGAATGCTTACCGTAAGGCAAAGAGAGTGGGATAGCCTTATCAATGTGATCCAGAGACATCGTCCGGAGCACGAGCTTCGGGGGAATTCGAACCGTTCGGCCAGCTATAGTGCTTCTCGTGAGTCAATGAAATTATACTAGCGGCCCCCTACACACACCGCTACTGATCCTTCTTCAAAATCCTCCTCCTCTCCGTTGAGCGACTCAACCAAAATGGGAGGTGGAAAGCCAGTCTCATCCTCTACATCTTGTAGGAGACATTAAAATGCCTGAGGAGACCATATGGATGTTTCTCCCAAAACAGGAGCAGAAGCGTGTGTCATTGGAGTCTCTTCCTGCCATTATGGATCCGGAGCCGAAGCACTCCCTGTCGTCTCGAGGACTTCCTCATCCGCAACGTCCCCCTCCCCGTCTTTGAGGGGTGCACCGACGATCATCAAATGAGCGATCGACTGGCCCTCTCTCGTCTTGGCACATTCTCGAGGAGACTCATGTTCCCCAGTTTTTGCTAGCTCCTCCTCGTCAACAAGCGGGCCAGACGATCGAACCCTTGATCTTTTCGATTGAATTTCAGGGGAAGTATCAGCTACCTTCCTATTTGCATTCGGCCGTACTTCCCACTCGGTGAAGATATCCTCAAGAAGGACAACATTTACAGACAACAGAGAATCAACTAACTCCTTCTTCTATTGCTCCAATAAGAGAGGCTTTGTTATCTGCCTCGCTTCATCTATCAACAAGCCAGACAACAGCAACATCTGGTCTTCTATCAAAAAATCTATCCAAATACTCCGATGGATAGACTCGCAATAGCGGCCGACAAACCGCAAAAGACGAGAATAGCGAAGGAGATCCGGGATCTTCACGTTCAAGAAGAGCACTTGGTTAGCATCTGGAAACATTGGAAGAAGATCTTTGTTCAGAAATCTCACATAGAAGAACTTCTGCATCCAACGCTTATTTTGAGATTCGCTGTAAAAGAATTTCCAGCGAGACTCCCGATGGGTTTGGAGTTTGTACCAACCATGAGTAGAACCTTTGGTACTGCACCACACCAAGGAAAAGAGGGCCCCCAAAATCTCTAAGTCGAAACGAACACAAAAAAACCCTAGCAGGGAAATCAGGGTAATCACGAAACGCCAAGCGCTCGAAATAAGTAGTGAAGGGTGGATGTTCCAATATCTTAAAACCTCCGCCAGCGGGCCCGTGTATGAGATACTCAAACAGTACTTTACGCACTATGTGTACATTAGAACGCAACCTTCAGGAGCATGATTCGCCCTATCCCCTTCACCAGGCAACACTAGTTCAAAGTCGCTTCCGAACAACATGTCCCTTCGGACTTCCATCAGTTTCTCTTCAGTCATTGTACTTCGTATGCTATCTACACCTCACGATGAAAAAGAATCCTTCGACATTTTGTCTACAAAAGAAAGTTCTTCGAAGATAGATTAATAGAACAACGAGCAATAACGCTGGCGTATGCGATCCTCTGACGAACGTGAATCCTTATGAAACGTATAGAAGAAGATTCTCAAAAATCGAAACGATAAAAGTCACACTAAAAAAGATTTATACCTTTCTCAATAATCATAACTCATGTCGCCTTTCTCGAGAAAAAAACACCTTGAGTCGGAGGCAAATGATGAGACATGATTTTAGACCCAATTCGAAGGGGCAACACTTACAGGGTCCACGTAGGAGACCCACAAAGGATAGCCATCGTCCGATAGCCAATGTTCTCTATGACAATCTACCGAAGGGTCTTAGTCGCCCAAATCTCCCAAACGATAAGGTTTCAGTCATCATGCTTACCAAACGAGAGTAACCTCCCCGATCGTGTATACAATCACTGGTCCATCAAATGAACGAATCCCAAAGACCCTTCATCGGCCAAACGACCGATCGATAACCAGCGGTTCTAACAATTCTAAAAAAAGGTCAAAACACCCCTACGGCTTTAGTTTTCCTATCTAAGAATGACATCTTTAGGATCTTTTAGTCAAGGAAATGATTTCCCCAAGAATCAAAAGTTTCCATACGATAAAGATCATGATTAATTCGGAATATTGAACTCCCGAGATTTCTAGATCAGTTCGATAAGGAAAGTAGGGTTAAAACACCCTAACGGCGTAGGACTCTTATAGGTATAAGATATCCTAAAACCCTCCAAGTCAATTACGCTCTCTTGACTTTACACATTGGGCACTCCAATTACATGGAATCTCTCTCTCTTTGAACTCTCAGTCTGTTTTTTTTACATTCGAAAATCACTCTTTTTAACTTGAACGTTGAAACCGCCCCCACCGGAGCACCCTCCAATGGTTTTTGCAGGTTTCACATATCTTCGATGGCAACCGTTCGAATCAACGAAGAGTTGGAATCTGTAGAGTCGTAACCTACCTCCAACACCATCTATTGGAGGTGGGTCTTAACTCTATAAATCCGACTTCTTGTAACTCGAACAGATGCTTGATAAAGGGTTTTAGATCCTATAAAAAACTGTCGGAGGGTGTTTCGACGGGGGAGACTCCAATACTCAAGTTAGAAAGAGCGGTTTTCAAAAAAAATTAAAAATAGAATGAGAAAGGAAGGAAGAACAGATATCCCTGTGATTTGTGTAGCCTGTGTCCAGTCCAAGAGAATTTACTTGACTTGATGTATCAAAGGCTTTTATATGGGATGCCGCAAGAGCCGTGTACATTTGGGACATTACAACCCTAATTTTCTTACGAGAAAATCCAAAGATTTCAGATTCCAAATGTCAAAGATTCGAAATCTTTATCATTTAGGAAGTGTGATTATACGAAGAAATTTTTTCCCTTATCGATTAAATTCTCAAGGGTTTCCTTCTTTATCCATGAGATACATTTCGTACTAAAATAGAAAGTCTAATCAAGGTGAAATTCAGTTGTATATTACCATTCAGGAGTTAAAGTGCTCAGTCCCTTAAGTATTCAATAGTCATCAGTCGAATGAAGGGGATAGCCGTTCGGTCTTACTTAATGCGCTTGTGGATCGATTGTGCTCTCTAGATCGATATGCTCGTTGTACGGAAGAGTGGAGCCTCTCATGATCATGGGTGTCACGTTGGGATTTCGGATATCCATATATAATACCAACTGTTATTTGGATCATATCTCATCATCATCATATTCGAAAAATACGATAGTTTTTTGACCGGCTAAAGCCGGTTTCAATACCGGCAGGGAAGTGTCTTCCCTCACTTTTTTGCATGTGTTTTTTTTCTCCATTTTTTTTCTTTTGTTTTAATTTTTTTCCCTAACGTCTCACTTTAAAAATGTATTTCAGGCTTGTTACCTTTTTAAAAAAATTTTATCATCTTGTCAACCCACATTATAATTGAATCAACTTTACAATAAATATAACCAATACTAATTTAACAAATCGTACAATTAAAACAAAAAATATGATAAAACTAAATAGGATGGGCCATTATTTTACTAAATCGGACAACCAGAAATAAATGGAGGATAAAACTATTAATACACTCCAACCACTATGTTAATTTCAACATTATTTAAAAGAAATCCTTATTTCTCACTTCATCAAAATTTTTTTTAACAAAATTTGTGGATCAAAAGAAGTGATTCAAACAAAAGAATTGAGACTCCAAGGTATGTTTATCATCATGTGACCCTTTGCATTTTCAATTTAAGATATTTTTATTCTGTTATATAATCATTTATACTTATCGTGTCATTCTAAACACACACTACCCACAAATATGAAAGCAAATGTAGAAAAATTTGATTATTATGGTATATCAATTCAGTTTTTTATCTGTTTTATTTTTCATTCATGTTACTAACTAATATCATTTTGGCGATTGTCTGTAGTCATATGAGCTTCTTTTACCATGTAGGGACTCATTCTCTCATTTTATCATACTTGAGTCTACATTACTATATTTACATAATCGTTACTGCTGATTCTTAATTGTATCATTCCTGGCCGTTTTTATTCTTTATAACCATTAGGGATAGAATATCATTTAGAGATATTTTTTCCACTTGCTGTGGTAAACTAAAATTCAATATATTTATCACCATTCGGTCTTCGTTACCATAGGTCAGCCGATTTTACTACCAAAAGGCATCAAGTTATCACTTGTTAGAAATATGGTGACTCTATCACGCAGTAAAAATATATAAAAAAATTTTCTAAATTATAAAAATTAGGGTTTTAGATATACTTCAATGAACAATATAAATTCTCTGGGAATCGCGAATCCTTTATCTCGATCTTTCTCGCAATCGGATGATAATCACGAGAATCGAACTATCACCATAATTCCATGACATCGGAACTCTAAACCCAATGATTTGATTGCGGTAAAAATTCTCTACTCGGAATTTCTCTTACTCTCTCAATGGTGTATTTTTCTCTCTCAAAAATACATTGGTAAAATCCACTTTCTATGAGACAAAAACACTAGATCTCAATTGTTCTTTCTCTCAAAGAATAAAGACTTTCCCTTAATAATGATTTCTTACCATTGGAAAAAATATTAATTGTTAATGCACGTATATCAAAAGTGGCCTAAAATAGGGGAGTGTTTTATGGGTAATGGGAGTTATTCCATTTCCATTCAAAATTCAAAATTGAATTTTACTTTAGATAAAATGCCCTTACGTAGATATTTACCAATATCTCCCACTTGCACACGAGAGGATTTTACGATCATCACAAAACCACAACTCATGTGATCTCTCCATATCACCTTACTAGACTTTCATACAGAGTTGGATATCGTGCGACTAGTAAATACATGTGCAAATAAAATACTTCTCGATACATCTGTTAGTATGATCGATTAGTCATCATTAGTACGAAAATAAAGCTCGTTGTACCCCATATCCAAAACTAATTACATCCATCAAGCTACTTTCCTCATCAAAAGTAATCCTCTGAAATCGTTCGACCATGTATTCACTATTATGTTTAAATCCCTAGATGGATAAATATAAAAGACCGGTCGATAAATACAATACAATGATACAATGTCAATTGGTTTTTTTTTTCTCAAACTCGAATCTATCAGTCTCAACTCAGCTGCTTTCCTAGACCTATCCATCAAATCTCAATTCATCTTTTGAGCCATCGATAAACAGACTAAAGTAGCAAATACTAAGTCAGGACCTCAAGAGACAGCCGAAAGTAATAAGGGTATTAGAGATCTTACTTAATAGATCTTAGGTCTCACACAATGGGGCTCAGGGATAAGTGTCAAAGTAATGTCTCAAGCAAAATAGCTCCCACTATCCCTAGTTGTCTCATCACACGTGGCATGAAACGCGTGTCACAGTGTTATTCCCCCATCTCTCAAAAGGGTATATGTCAGATTTTTCTAACATTGTATAGTATGGGACTCAGTCTACACATAAGATTTTATCCAGAGATCTCAGAGAGAGTACCTCAGAAACAATCTCACGGATCGCAGGTGATATCTGAAATTTCAAACATGGCTACTAACAGACAACATAGATGTGGGTACGTCCATGTCGGTCATATCGCATATGACCTCATCCTGAACATGTATCAGGGCAACTTATGATCTAACAAGGCTATTCTCAAAGTCTTTTACAACTAGAAACCATTTCATCCCTACTCACTCAGAGTTAAAGATGGTCACTCATGTGAGAGAGTCGACCTGACCTACCTAACATATCCATTATCACATCACAGAGTATATATATGATAATAAAAGTAAGTGCATTAATTAAAGTATAACACAAGTGTGACTGAATAATGCACAATAATCATATATATAGAAAATCAATAAGTATCAATGTTGTCAATAATAGTATAAGATGAGAAATGTCAATAAATACCCAAAACCAATGACTCTCTATGTCCTAAAAATGAGTCTAGTGATGGGTTTGGTGAATGGGTCAACCACCGTGTTGTGTGTAGAAATATACTTGACGGTCACTTCACCCTTCTTGATGATGTCTCTCACGAATGGTATCCAGTGTTTATGTGTTTGGTCTTACTATAAAACTTAGGGTCTCTAGTGTAAGCGATAACGGTCTGATTATCATAGTAAATCATGACTGGCCTCCCACTATCCACTACAATCCCTAAGTCATCCAATAGTCTCCGGATCCAAACACTCTCCTGAACTGCAATTGAGTAAGCCACGAACTCAGCCTCTATCGTAGATATAACAACACAGGTTTGCTTCTTACTGCTCCAAGAGATGGCCCCGCCATTGACTAAGAAAATAAAAACCAATGTCGATTTATACTTATCCAGATCGCCTCTCCAATCAGCGTCTGAATAACCCACAAAGTGCAAATCGCCTCCTCCGTAACCAAGGGAGAAGTTCGCAGTTCCCTTAAGATATCAGAAAATTCTTTTCACTACTCTCCAGTGACCCCTTTTAGAATTTGTCTGATATCTGCTCATCAGACCAACTGCAAAATATATGTCTGATCGTGTACACAACATTGCATACATTGGCCTTCCTACTGTATTGGAGTAAGATACTTTATCTATTTCCCTTACTTCATCTTGAGTTTTAGCACACATTTCCAGGCACAGGCCGTCACGTTTGGCGATCGGAGTATCTATGAGATTACAATCACCCATCTCAAAGTGCTCGAGAATTTTCCTAATGTAGGTCTCATGTGAAAGAGTCAACATTTTTTTCAAGCGATCCCTTCGGATCTGTACTCCGAGAATGAACTCAGCTTCACCCATGTTTTTTATGTCGAAACTGGATGACAACCACGTTTTAATGGTCATTAAAACTCAACGTTGTTCCTGACCAATATTATATCATTCACATATAACGACAGGATCACAAAAGAGTTATCGAACCATATCAGATAGACACAATAATCCTCCTCGATCATTGTAAAACCGTAAAATATCACATCTTCATGAAATCTTAGGTACCACTGCCTGAATGACTGCTTTAGGTCATATATCGACTTCTGAAGTCGACAGATCTTATTCTCCTGACCTACTAGAACAAACCCAGGGGTTGTTCCATATAGATTTCTTCATCCAGATTCCCATTAAGGAAAGCGGTCTTAACGTCCATCTGGTGTAACTCCAGATCCAAACTACAGACAATCGCCAAAAGTAAATGGATCGATGTAAACTTGACTACTGGGAAGAAAGTCTCTTCATAGTCAATGCCCTTTATCTGCGTGTAACCCTTAGCTACCAAACGGGTCTTATACCTCTCGATCGATCCGTCGGCATTCCTTTTGATTTTGAGAACCCACTTGTTCTCAATGACCTTTCTATCCTCAAGTAAGTCAATTAGGTCTCAGACCCTATTAACTTTCATTGATTCCATTTCCTCTTACATGGCCTGTAACCATTGATCCTTTATTGAACCCTCGAGAGCCTCTTTGAATGTCCTCAGCTCTTCATCGTCCTTCGGAGTCATAATGAGGATCTCATCCTCAATCAGGAAATGACAGCGAGTTACATGTCCCCAACTACTCCTACGAAGAGGAAGAGCCGCTTCACCTCAGATGGACTGCTCCCATTAGGACCAAGATCCATAATAGGGTCTTGTGTCCCATTGCTAGGCTCAACTGAGCTACTAGACTCATCCATCTCATAGAAGATGTAGTCTCGATCGATTTTTCCTCTCTTAGGAAAATCATTCTCGAGAAACATGGCATCACGAGACTTAATTTCAATCACAGTGTCGTCCGTATGTTCTCCTAGGAACACATGTCCCTTGGAATGTTTAGAGTATCTAATAAAGATATACTTCTTTTCTCACGGGCCTAACTTGTCGTACAAATGCGATGAATCATGAACATATGCAACACAACCCCATGGTCTCAAATGGTTAAAGTCAGACTGCCTCCCTATTCAAAGCTCATATGTGGTGCTGACTACGGATTTCGTTGGAACATGGTTAAGGATGTAGGCCGTCAATAACACATCCCCGCAATGGGAAATAGGTAAATTAGCCTACGCCATCATAGACCTCACTATCTCCAACAGAGTTCTATTCCTTCTCTCGACTACTTCATTCTACTGAGGAGTAGCAGGAATAGTCAACTGTCTCATAATGTCTCTATCGTAACAGAGCTCTTTGAACTGCTCAGACAGATACTCGCACCATCAATCGGTTCTGAGAGCTTTTACTCTCAAGTCTAGCTGATTTTCAACATCGCTAATAAACCTCCTGAAACACTTTAATGTCTTAGACTTGGGTGAAATTAGGTAGACGTAACCAAAACGCGTGTAGTCATATATAAACGTAATAAAATACGTGGCTTCATTTCAGGCTCTCACATTCATGGGTCTGAAAATGTTGGAATGAACCAATTGCAATGGAATTTCAGCTCTCATCGCTTTCCCAAATAGTTTTCTCATAGCTTTGCCCGCTAAGCAAAATTTACACAAAGGCAACTCAACCTTGGTTAGTGGGCCCAATAGGCCACTCGCAACCAACCGGCCCATCCTCTCTTAACTTATGTGGCCAAGTTTACTATGTCATACAATCACATCGTTCACTATACTATCGATGCAAAGGCAATAGGAGATAAAGAAAAATTATCATAAAATAGAATCAAATCCAGTACATAAAGTCCCTCATGGACCAAACCGGAACAATCAAAATAATATCATCATAAACGGAAACTCTAGAGTTTTCCAACAAAATGGAATATCCTAACTGATTTAGACATTGGACAGAGACGAGATTTCGTCGAATCTCAGGAGCATACAAAACATCATGAAGATACAGGATTTGGTTACTTCGTAGCATCAGATTGCATGTACCAATCCCTCTCACTTCCACAAATGCTCCGATCCCCACATATAGCCTCCTTGCATGGAGACTTAAACGGCAGAACTCCACGTATGCGCTCCTATCGTGAACTACATGGTCCGTAGCTCTTGAGTCTACAATCCACAAAGGAGAAGAGTTAACAAGCATCATATTAGATAACACATAACTCATACCATGTAAAGAAGAAGAATGTACCTTTCGCTCGCTGCACTCGCATGTAAAATGCCCATTCTTACCACATATATAGCATCGGACATTGCTCTTATCGAGCTCCTTCTTATTGTGTTTCTGCCTTTTGTTGTCAGTTTTGACAGATTGTTTCTTCTTGCCTTGTCCCTTAGCCTTCTTCTCATGCTTGCGCCACTTGCGCTTAATGCCTCGCGAGCCCTTACTCGACTCCGGGATGTTAGCATAAGCTGAAGTAAATCTAGCCATCTCCTAGTACTCCTCCTCGAGCTCGCAATGTCTACTCACATCCATGAAAGTATGAATACTCTTAGTGTGCGTAAATAAGGTCTTAATCACATCCCAGGAGTCAGACAAAGACTGGATCACACCCCGTATCTGAAACTCATCAGACATAGACTCCCCCATACTCTTCAGAGAGGCAATCATACTCGACATATATATTAAATACTGCTTCATAATATGATCATGCCTCTTCTTGTACGTGATGAACTTATAAGTCAGCATCCTCAACTTAGGAGCTGACCGGGAGCCGTAATGCTCTTTCAGAGCGAGCCACACCGACATTGCAGTAGGATATTGCTCGTAGACTAGGATTAGCTCATGGTGCATGCTACTAAGAAGGATCACCCTAATTTGGCCATCATTCTTTTTCCAAATACGATATACCTCCTGATTCCGTCTAGCCTGTGCCGTGGTACGCTCCTCGGGGTCCACAATCTCGAGCTTAAGAACCTCCCCGAGTACTTGTTTATCGAAGACAAATTGAACGTTCTTGTGCCGTATCTCATAATTGTCACCGTTCAGCTTGTCTCCCTTCACGAGATCCAAAATGACAGTTTTTGTTGTACCCATGTCTTTGTCACATAGAAAAGGAAAGATATCAGTGACAATTGATACTTAATTTCATAATTTTGTATACCCTACGAATCATCAAGACCCAAATGACTTGAGTACAGACCCCAAAATGAGGGCATGAGTCAACGGACATCATACACTACAATCTGAGATTGCATCTTACCATTCGAACTAATATTTGATATACAAAAACCCACAATTAGTCACATTTTTTGTATAAAACCCTCAAAAATCTGAAAAAATTGGAAAAATTCCAATTCTGGGCAAGTCTAGTGCCGTTGGGAGGGTTCACGTGGTGCCAGTCATTGGCGGTGCGTCTCCACGCCCCGAGGACAACCTGTGGCATGTGCCAAATGTGCAGCGCATCTAGCACGTGCCCACACACGTGCAAACCACTTGCCCGGATCGATTCAGGTCCTGGGTGCTGGTTGGGTCCCGGATTTCGGATCCGTTTCGAGTTCATGAGTTAAGTTTGGATCCAGGCCGAAGCCAACTCGGAGTGATCCCACCACACGCCCGCCCTCTTGCACGCCACGCGCCCTCGACGTATTTTGAGTCCAAAATTTCGGCCCTTCACGACCAATTTTGAAGCTCTACTTTTCGGCATTTATAATACACAATCTATATACCTAAATGTAGATCATGAAGAGAGGAACTCAAATATACCAATTTCATGTATCGATTTGCCCTAAATCTCAAGAAATCTAGGGTTGAATGGTTCGATCACTATTCACGGCGGAAAATTTCAACCGAAATTTTCATTGCCTAAACGTGATCTGAAAATTATGAAAAAATTATTTTCGTAATCTACGTGACTTAGGTAATAGCGTGGTATAATTGGATTCAAGAAAATCATCTATAATCCGAACCCTAAATTTTATACACTATATTTTTATACTCAAAAATAATTTTAAAAATTAATTTTAAAATAAATTTAACAATACTCTGATATCAATGTTAGAAATATAGTGACTCTATCATACAGCGAGAGCATATAAAAAATTTCTGAAATCATAAAAATTAGGGTTTTTGGTATACCTCAATGAACAATATAAATTCTCTGAGAACTGTGAATCCTTCATCTCGATCTTTCTTGCAGTCGAATGATAATCATGAGAATCGAACTATCACCATAATTTCATGACGTCACAACTCTAAATCCGATGATTTGATTGCCGTAAAAATTCCCGACTCCGTATTTCTTTTAGCCTCTCAATGGTGTATTTTTCTCTTTCAAAAATACAATAATGCAATCCACTCTCTATGAGACAAAAACCCTAGATCTCAATTGTTCTTTCTCTAAAAAAAAAAAAAAAGACTTTCCCTTAATAATGATTTCTCACCATTAAAAAGAAAATTAATTGTTAATGCACGTATATAGAAAGTGGCCTAAAATGAGGGAGTGTTTTATGGGTAATGAGAGTTATCCCATTTCTATTCAAAATTCAAAATTGAATTTTACCTTAGGTAAAATGCCCCTACGTGGGCATTTACTAACACCACTCTCCAACTTTATTACTAAATACTACTATCAACATTTAATTACCATAGATGAATACGTACTTAGCACACTCACTTTATAAGCTTTTATAAAGAAAACATTACATAAAATTTTTAAATTCTAAATCTTGCTTTTGAATAATTGAGTATCTTCTTTTGAATAATATAGAATCTTCCTTTTTGAATAATGCTTTTTGTTTGTCACCCTTTGAAAGTCTTTTGTTGCCTTTTAAAAAGTTACCTTTGTTATTGTTGGCCACTCGCTTTTTGATTGCCACCTATTATCTTAATAGCCAACTGGATGAAGATATAATAAAACTCAAGTTCAATGTTATATTTGTGGTGCTCATGGTTATTTTTCTTGGTAACATGAAAATGAGACAAACCTTCTTGAACACAGTCAAGAAGTGGAGGAATCAATGTTGTTGCTCTCTTTTAAAGAGATGGATACTACTTACAACCAAAAAGTAGAGAAGATAATATTATTACTTTTTTATGCAGTAGAAGGCCCAAGCAAGAAGAGTGTATTGTACCTTGACTACAGTGCTAGCAATCATATGATGTCAGACAAAAGTAAATTTATTGAATTGGACACCAAAGTGGCCCCGAGTTGTTGGCTTTGGGGACAATACAAAGGTGGAGATCTATGAAAAAGGTATAATCTTGCTTAAAACAAAAAATGGTAGCCATAAAATATTCATGGCTAGTTCATTTCAGTATGAAAGAACATAATTACAATATTTACTAGATTTAAATGATTTGTTAGTGGGATTGAGATTATTATTGGACTTATCATGATTCATACATAGATTATTATTTTAGCTACAATAATTTTGTTTAAATTATTTTGATATTTTGTCTTTTTTAATATGATTCCTATTGTGATTTCAATAGCAAGCCAAAAACATTAGAGACTAGTTGTACATGAAGCACTATACATAACAATGGTTCAAAACAGCAAATAATTAGGTGGGGGCTTAGTAAGCATCGGAGGTCCGGGTTGGTTGGCCCATCAGTGAAAATGAATGGAAGGTGCAATAGTCACAATGGTAGCAGCTTCCAGATGAGACATGTGATTGAAAATAAATGAGCATTAACGGTAGTTGTAAAATGACAGTTTCACTAATCAAATTTTTTTCCATCAAGATTTTAAAATTCTATAGATTTTTTGTTGGACTTTCCAACTTGTTCAAATATTACCAAAATCTTTGCCCTTACATTTAGTTAGGGAATACAAAATTAAATGGTGATCTCATTTTGCTCTAGAAGTATATTCCATTGAAAATGTCAAAAGATTCTTGTAAACAAGAGAAAAGCTTAAAGTGGTTATTTTATCTATTTTATCAACTCCTTAACCGCACTCTTCAAAAAGATATATAGAAATTTCTAATTCAAAGAAAAGGATTCAAGAAAATTCGAAAATATCAGCAAAAAGGAAAAGACTGTTCAAATTCTTAGAAGATGAGAAAAAATTATTAAAATATCAGGTTCAAAAGGCTAAAGAAAAGCTTCAATTAGATAAAGATTCAACTTCTTTAACAAAGTCAGTGATGTCATTTGATCAACTTTACCAGAACTCATAAGATCCCTTTGACTTTTGACCAGGATAACCATGAAGACGACTATGAAGTCTCAACAAGATAAAAATTCAAAAAAGTTAATTTTAAAAAAGATTAATCCTCAGCAATTCAAAAGAAAAATGACAGGTATCCTTTTCAGTATTAGTAAAGCAGTTATAAAGAAAATAGGGTGAGACAACAATTCAAAAACAAGATGAGAAAAAACCGACGAATTAAGGTTATTTACAAAAATGAAAATTCAGCTTCTCAAAAAGTTATGGAACAGATTTGAATTAAAGGAATAATGGACAATTCATTATGGAATTCTAAATTTAGAAAATACAGAAAGGTACTATGCATTTAATTAACAAATTATTTGGGAATCTCAAGAAAACAATAATGAAAACTTTGATCAAATTCCAAATCTCAAAAGAAGACTAATTTCAGTAGACAGCTGGAATGCATAATTCAAAAGTAGGATTTAATAATTCAACAAAAGCTTCTTTTCAAAAAGGCAAGAGGCTATCAAGATAATAGATGGTAATTAAAAAGCAAGTAGTTGACAAAAAAAAAAAAAAAAAAACCTTTCAAAAGACAAAAAAAGACTTCAAACAGATGGCAAACAAAAAGCACTATTCAAAAAGGAAGATTCTTCATTATTCAAAAGAAAATACTTAATTATTCAAAAACAAGATTTGGAACTCAAAAATTTTATAAATTTTATGTAATATTTTCTCTATATAAGCTTGTAAAATAAGTGTGCTAAGTACGAGTGTTTTTTTTTAAGCTTTCTCTTCCTTTGTAAACTTCTTTGTAAAAACTTCTGGTGTGCTCTAACTTGATACATATATAAAGAAAAATATTTACAAGTAATAGAAAGAGTCATGTTTCAAAAATAGAATATAAAAGTTAACTTGGTAGTTAATCAAAATTTGTCTATAACATGTATTACATTAATTGATTGAGGAGCAGATTCAAATTACATTAGAATTTATAGAAAATTTTCCAGATAAAATTAAATACAAAAATTAATTACAAAGATTTTTAGAATGTTTAAATTACGTAAGTGATTATTTTCAAAAGTTAAGACAATATTGTGTAATATTATATCAAGGATTACAAGAGAATTCAAAACCCTGGATAGAAAAGCATATATCCCTTTGTTGTAATAGATTCATTATTTCATATTCTAACATTCCATCTATATTCCACTCATACATTGATGTTCTATCATATTGTTCTGATTTAAAATTTTATCTTTCTTCAAATTGTACATCCATTGGGGTAAGTTTTTTATAATAATTTCAAGTTGGTATGTAATTTCTATTCATTCTTGTAGAATTATATTTATTTTGGTATTAGAGCCATCAAGTGATATTTTCTCTTAATTTAGAAGGATTATCAAATATAGGATCAATTAAGAAAGATTAGAGTAGAGTTTAGTGTTAGTGAGAAGTTGGCAAGATCGTGAATCCGTTGGTCAGCCTAGATTGGTGGTCCAGGTGGATCGTTCCCTTTGCTCCCATTAAATATTAAATCTAGTTTTATTTAATAATAATTTAAAGAAAAGAAAAAATTAAAATACTTACAAAAATTTTGAAAATTTCTTCAACTTTATTATGCAATAAGGTAGAGCACAACAGAAGTTTTTACATAGAAGTTTACAAAGGGAGAGAAAACTAAAAAAATACTTATACTTAATACACTCATTCTATAAGTTTATATAGAGAAAACATTACATAAAATTTATAAAATTTTTGAGTTCCGAATCTTACTTTTGAATAATTGAGCATCTTCTTTTGAATAATAGAAAATCTTTCTTTTTGAATAGTACTTGTTGTTTACCACCTGTTGAAGGTCTTTTGTTGTCTTCTGAAAAGTTGCTTTTGTTATTGTCGGCCACTTGCTTTTTGATTGCCACCTATTATCTTGATAGCCACATGCCTTTTTGAAAAAAAGCTTTTGAAGAATTATTGAATCCTATTTTTGAATTATGCATTTCAACTATCTACTGAAATTCATCTTCTTTTGAGATTGGGAATTAGGGATTTGATCAAAGTCTTCATCACTGCTTTCATTCCATTAGAGTACCATTTTATATTAAAATAGAGAAAAATATTTAATAATAATTGAAGTAAAAGAAGAAATCAAAATACTTACAAAAACTTTAAAAATTTCTTCAAACTTTTTTATGCAGTTAGTTAAAACACATTAGAAGTTTTTACAGAGAAGTTTATAAGGAGAGAGAAAGCTAAAAAAACACTCATATTTAGCACACTCATTTTACAACCTTATATAGAGAAAACATTACATAAAATTTATAAAATTTTTGAGTTCGAAATCTTACTTTTGAGTAATTGAGCATCTTCTTTTGAATAATGGAAAATCTTCCTTTTTGAATAGTGCTTTTTTCTGCCACCTATTGAAAGTTTTTTGTTGCCTTTTGAAATGTTACTTTTGTTATTATCGACCACTTGCTTTTTGATTGCCACCTGTTGACTTGATAATCACTTGCCTTTTTGAAAAAAAAAAGATTTTATTGAATTATTAAATCCTACTTTTGAATTATGCATTCTAATTGTCTACTGAAATTTATCTTTTTTTGAGATCAGAAATTTGATTAAAGTCTTTATCACTACTTTTTTGAAATCCCAAATTATTTCTTGATTAAACCAATAGTACCATTCTATATTTTCTGGATTTGAAATTTCATAATGAATTGTCTATTCTTCCTTTGGTTCAAAACTCTTTCATAACGTTTTTGAGAAGTTGAATTTTCATTTTTGTAAAGAACCTTAATTCATCAGTTTTTTCTCTTGTTGTTTTTGAATAGTTGTCAGATTCTGCGTTCTTCATAATTACTTTACTGATACTAAAAACATAGTCATTTTTGTTTTGAATTGCTGAGGATTAATCTTTTTAAAAATTAACTGTTTTGAAATTTTGTCTTGTTGAGTTTTCAAAGTCATCTTCATGGTCATCCTGGTCAGAAGTTGAAGGAGTCTCATGCGTCCTGGTAAAGCTAATCAAATGGTATTACTGACTTTGCTGAAGAAATTGAATCTTTATATGATTGAAGGTTTTCTTTTGCCTTTTGAGTCTAATATTTTAATAATTATTCCTCATCTTCTAAGAATTTGAACTGTCTTTCCCTTCTTGCTGATATTTTTTGATTTTTCTAAATCTATTTCTTTTTTGAATTAGAAATTTCTATGTATCTTTTTGAATAGTACGGTTAAGGAGTTGATGAAATTACCATTTACGTTTTTCTCCTATTTGCAAGAATCTTTTGATGTTTTCAATGAAATATACTTTCAGAACAAAATTATACCACTATTTAATTTTGTATTCCCTAACCAAATGCAAGGGTAAAGATTTTAGTAATATTTGAGTGAATTGGAAAGTCTAATAAAAAATCCATTGAATTTTAAACTCTTGATGGAAAAAAACTTCTTTTGTATAAGGTTTTGAATTTGAGACTTTTGAATAATATTCAGAAGAATTTTGAATTTGTTTTAGGAAAATAGCAATGGATGAACCCACATACTACCACCATTCGAAAAATTGGATGGGAAACTCTTTTGGACATGAATAGTGAAAGGTGAAAAACCATGAATAATTGGAAGGATGAATGAATAGAATCTTGAACTATGTCATTTTGTAATCATGTTATGTATAACCTTTGAGAATAAAGTTTTGAGTAAACTTATTTTCACAAAAGGGTTCTATCCACTCTTTTTGAAAAATGACTTTTTTTATTTGTAATCTTGAAAAAACAATTCTTCCTAATTGGTCTTTGTTATAAGTAATGTTAGCAGATTGAGTGTTAACCAAAATAAACTCATAGAATTTTTGAGTTTTGGAAATATTGTCAAGAAACCAGTAAAAGTTTTGAGAAAATATTTTGTTGATAGATGCTTTCAAAGAGTTGGGATCTAAGACTTCTCTAAATTTGGTCAAACAAATAGGTTCTGTGAAAGGTCTTGAAGTGTAATTGAAAAGTTAGGTAGGATTGGCTGTGGATGAGGATACTTCTAGAATTGGTTTTGAACCTTTGACTATTTCTGCATATGACAATAATGGATATTGTTAGAGAGCTTCAGATTGGTTATACATGGGTATATTGAAAACTAGTCTAGTATTTTGATAGGGTTGAGATGGTTGTACTATTGTAACATTCGTAACATAATCTTTTGGAGTTTGTGAATGAGTTTTTGACATCTTATAAAAATTCTCTTGTAAAAAAATTTGGAAAACTGTTATTTACTCCTTTAATATATTTTATTTTAAAATCAAATACTGATAAAATAACTTGTCATCTCACAAATATTTGTTTTGAAACAATATTTTTGATTTCTTTTTCTAAAACATCTTTTGTAGATTTGCAATTAATTCTTAACAAAAATCTTTTGTTAAATAAATTATTTTGAAATTTTGAAATACATTTTACTATAGATAAAATCTCATTTTCTATTGTGATTTTGTTAAGCTCTTATCCATACCCCCATATGAAATGTAATTAATTGCTCAAGTTAATCTTTTTATAAACTTTGCTTAAGGATATCTCCATAACCTATTTTTAATGCATCCGTTTCTATAATTATAAAAGATAATGGGTTTGGAATTCCTAAACATGATAGAGATTGAATCTTTTGTTTTAATTTTTTTTAACAAGTTTTTTATGGTTTTCTATCTAGGGTTTTGGATTTTTTTTGTAATGTTTAATATAATATTATACAATGTTATCTTAATTTTGAAATATAATCATTTACATAATTTAAATATCCTAAAATCTTTATTATTGATTTTTGTCTTTAATTTTATCTAAAAATTTCTCTACAAATTCTAATACTCTTGTTACTAGTTTTATTGTTGTTTTATATATATATATCATGACCTAAAAATCTAATTTTGGTTTGGAATAATTTTATTTTTGGAGCTGATACGACTAATCCATTTTGTTTAATTATATTGATAAATATTTGTAAATATTTAAAATATTGATAATTGTTTTCTGAAAATATTAATACATCATCTATGTAAACTATGATGAATTTATAATATGGATTAAAAATATCATTCATTATGTTTTAAAATTCGGATGGAGCATTTTTTTAGATCAAAAGGCATAACATTCCATTTGTAATAACCAAATGGAACTATAGATATCGTTTTATATTTATCTTTTTCACTTATTTGTATTTGCCAATAATCTGATTTCTTATCAATATTTGAGAATATTTTTGCATTATATAATATATTTAATAAGTTTTTTTATTTGGTATAGGATGTATAATTTATTGTAAAACTTTGTTTAATTGATTACTAATCTCAGTACTCCTCTTTCTTTTTCAGCAACATTCATTACATAAAAGACTATATAACTCTATCGAGATTTTGAAGGTCTTATTAATTTTTTGTCTAATAAAGATTGAATTTTCTTTTTACATATTTCTAAATATTCACTAGTCATTTGAAATGATCTAACTTTTGTAGGGATATCCTTTTCATCAAAATCTTTTTCATATGGTAAATCTATCGCATATTCTTTCTTTCTCAAAAAACATTAGAAAGATCAGATCGGAACAAACTTCTTTTATTTTCTTTTCCAGAATTTGAATTTTTGTTTTTATTTCTTCTTTTTGAAGTTGTTTCTCTATTCTTACATATGTCATTGATTTTGTATTTTATTAATAGCATTTATTCTTCTATATATTGAATCTTCTTACAACATTTGTTTTTTTTTTTTTTTTTTTTGTTTCCGTGTTACAAAGTTAAATTTTATTTCATCTCCTAATATATTGATATATATTCTATCTTTATGTACTTTGAAATGATATATTTGAGTAAGAAAAGGAGTTCATAAAATCATATCATTTGATAAATCTTCTACTATCATAAATATATTATGAAAACAATAGTTTTTGTTACATATAAAAGCATCTATTAATTTATATTCTACACGTAGTGATGTTAAATTTGCTGATAATAATTTTTCTTTTGTTTTTTGACAGTATTTTGTAAGCACTGTTCTCATTTTAATACAATTTAAATCTTCTCCTGAATCAATTAATGCAATACATGTTATAGATAAATTTTGATTTACTATTAAATTAATTTCTATATTCTATTTTTGAAATATGACTCCTTTTGTTACTTGTAAATATTTTTCTTTATCTATATCTTTTGCTATTTCTATCCATTGTAATTCTTGTTTAGAATTTTCTCTTTCATAAAATGTATTTTTTATTTCAAATTTTAGACTTTTCTCTTTTAATAAATTTACTTCTATTCTTAATTCTTTTACTTAAGTTTTTAATTCTTTTATTTCTTTTTCTAATTCTCTAGTAGTTATTTGTTGTATAAGCTTTTCTTGTGGTCTTTTTTCAAATATTTTTGTTAAATTAAAAGATTCTTTTATTTTTGGTTTAAATTTCTTGTCTTATTCTATTATCAAATCCTTTAACTTATTTAATAATTCATTTCTTATTTCCGAGTCTTCTATCTGGGTGATATTTTATTATTAACTTCTTCTTCTTCTATAGTTGAATCATTAAAAGATAAATATTCTTAATTATTTTTCATTTCTTTAGAATCAGATTCTTCTTCAATAGTATCAGTTGAACTATCTTTTTCTTCTTTTATTAATAAATTCATTAGTTCATTTTTCAAAGTTTCATCTTTTATTTTATTTATCTTCTTCTTAACATAACACTTATTTGTCTTATGTCCTACTTTCCCACATTTTCAACATGTTATTTTGCTAAATTTTTTGTTTATTTTTTTCTTAATTGTTTATAGGGTTTATAAGATTTTCTTTTTCTTTTGGATTGTTCAAAATATTTATTTTGTTTTCTATACATTTTATTTTTAGATGATGGTTTTCCATACATTTTATTTTTAGATGATGGTGCTTGTATATTTTCCATTCTGAAAGTTTCACAAAAATATCATAGTTCTTTTCTTGTCATTCCTTTTTCTCCATATTTCGACTGTAGTTTCAATTCTAAATATAAAAATAATCCTTTCTTGTTTTATGAATGCAAATAATTATTCAAAAGTTGTGTCATTAAAGGGAGTAACATCTCTTCCTATCGCCTCTCTAAAGTTTATTTAATATTCTTTCCGCAAATAATTTTGGAATCCCTGCTATAAATCTTTGTTTTCAAAAAGATTTCTGGTCTTCTTAATGCTTGTGTTAAAAATATATCTTTATACCATATATAGTCTGATAATGTTGGATATCTTAAATTTTTTAAAACTATTTTTGTACTTAGCAATTGTTTATTTGGATTTCCTATAAAATATATTCCTATTGTATATATCAACATTTTTGTGGTATTGTAGTGGTATTGTATTCTTCTGATATGTTTCCATGTTTATTTTCTATCAACTCTCTATGGTATACAATTCAAGCTTTTGAATCAAAACTTAAAATATTATCCCATCAATTTTTTAGTTGTCCTGAGAATCTTGATACTATTGCCTAGTCACTTATTGATCCATTCCTTCATGTGATGTATATGCTACTTTTGTTATTCCCATTTCTTGTAATAGATTCTATTGGAGGTGGGTTATGACTCCACAGATATCACTTTCTCTTTGACTTGAACGGCTGCCGTCAAAAGGATTTGAGACCTGCAAAAACCATCGGAAGGTATTCCGGTAGGGGAGACTCCAATGCTCAAATCAGAAAGAGCGATTTTCGAATGTAAAGAAATAGACAGAGAACTCAAGGAGGGAGAGGTTCCCTGTGATGAGTGTGTTCAATGTGTGATGCTCAAAGAATATACATGGTTTAGAGGGTTTTGAGATATTTTATACTTACGAGAGTTGTACGCTGCTAGAGTGCTCTAACCCTACTTTCCTTATCGAACCGATCCGAAAATTTCGGGGGTTCAATATTTCGAATTGATCGTGATTCTCAACCTTCAAGAAACTTTTGTCTTCTGATGGGATTCTTTCCTTAAACTAAAAGATCCTGAATATGCTGCTCTGAAATAAAAAAATCGAAACTATTAGGATATTTTGGCATTATCTTAGAATCGTTAGAGCTGTTGGCTATCGATCGGTCATTCGACCGATGAAGGGTCTTCAGAATTCGTTTGTTTGATGGACCAACGTTTGAATGCCCGATCGGGGCGGTTACTTTCACTTGATGAATCACGTTCGATTAGCGGGGCAACTGAGACCTTATCGTTCGGGAGATCTGGGTGACTGAGACCCTTCGATAAATAGTCATAATGAATATTGAATATTAATCGGTAGTTGTCCTTTATGGGCTGTTTGTGTGGGCCTTTCAAGTGCTGATTCTTTTACCTAGGCCTAGGACTATGTTCCATCATTTTCCTCTGACTCATGGTCTTCTTGATAAAGAAGCGCCATGAGTAGAAACCTATTATGATAAGGCGTGTTTAATACGTTACAGAAGCATAGGGGTGCTAAGTTCATCCTAATTCATTCCACTTTCTTGCCACGAATGCAGGTGTATCTCTTCGGAAGTGACTCCTTCACGGGGAATTGAAGAAAATTTATTTCTTCATTTATAACAGACTATTCTCGATGATCTGTTTAACCTACCCTGAGTTAATTAGGGTCTTCTTCTTCACTACTATAAATAGCTACGAGTGGTATTTATTTTCTTTCACAAAAAACTGAAGCTTTCCCTCCTCTTTGGGAGTTTTGCTAAGAGTGGCTCTTTTTCAAGAGTTGTTTTACGAGGCATTTTGATATGTAGAGCTTTATGGCTCGAGTAACTTCTGTCGGAATGAGATTTCATTAAAGAAGGGGACCACAGGAATGAGATCTCATTATATCGGCCATTATTCAGTTGGCATAGTGAGATCATCCATCACCAATGGGGGTGCATCTTGTACTGCCTTGGATGATCTGTCCAGGTTCGTCTCCATCATCCAAATGCGGTGGAGATGCCTCTCGTACCCTTTTTTGGATTGGTAGGTCGGGTTCAGGTTGTTTGGGGGTGGTAGAGCCCGAGCTCACCTTCTCCTGTCCCTAACTCTACATTTATTTTTGTACTCTCTAGTGTAGGGACTGTGGTTTTTGTATCTTTGAGTGACCTTGTTTATGTACTTCTAGTTATAGGCGGTTCGACCTAGAGACTTGTATACATACTCATATAACCGAATGTAACTTTTGCACAAGGATAAATAAAAGGTTATGCTTTATTTACTTGAATCTTGTCTTCGTTCTCTTTTGATCTCTTGCCTAGTTATGTGCTTTTCTTCAATTCTCGTCTGATTAGATCTGTCTCTGACTTAGGGCTCCAAACTGAGATGTTGAGTGATACCGGCCTTTTAAACCATCAGACGTTCGGTAGTTAGGTTGAGGGGTCGCGCTCATTCATTCGAGAAACTTCGTTTTCTATACGTTCGACCGATAGGAACGGAGCGACTTTGGCCCTCCGTGCGATAGGAAACTTTTAGATAAATGGGTCACGTTCACCCGTTTGGGGAGTTCCATCCATTATTGACGATACATACTAACGATAGGCTCTGGGTGACTTAACCCCGCCATTTGGTAGAGACGTTAGATAGAAGGGTCATATCCACCCATTCGGGGAGTTTCATCCCTTATTGACGACACGTACTAACGATAAGATCTGGGCAACTTAAACCCTCCGTGTGATTGGAAACTTTTAGATAAATGCGCCATGTCCACCCGTTCGGAGAGTTCCATTTCTTATTGACGACACGTACTAACAATAAGATCTGGATGACTTAGGTCCGTCATTCGGTAGAGACGTTAGATAGAGGAGTCGTGTCCACCCGTTCAGGAAGTTCCATTCTTTATTGATGACATATACTAATGATAAGATCTGGACGATTTAGACTCGTCATTCAGTAGAGACGTTAAATAAAGGGGCCGTGTCCACCCGTTCAAGGAGTTCCATCCCTTATTGACGATACGTATAAATGATAGGATTTTGGCGATTTAGGCCCGCCGTTCGACAGGAAAAATCTTTGGTTTCACTAAGTTAGCTCCTCCAGCTATAGATAGTTCCCGAGTTTACTAATAGTATATACACAAGTTGTCTGATTTCCAGGTTCTAGGCACTACCGATCCGTCTAGATTGTTGAGACGATAAGTTCCCCGTCGAACTACCGAACGCACTCGATGTGGGCCTTCCCAATTGGAAGCGAACTTGCCCCCAGGTTGGAGTTGACCAGTAGCTTCCACCTTCCTTAGTACCAGTTCACTGGGTTTGAGCGTTCAGTTCTTGACTCTACGATTGTGATATCATGTCATCTGTTGCTGATAGGCCGCCATTTGTGTCGATGTGGATTCTTATAACTCTGGAAGTAACTCCAGGCTTTCACGCAATGTCCGTTCATTTTGCTCGGTATCGTATTTGGCCACCCGAAGTGAGTGAATTCCTATCTCCACGGGTATGACTACCTCTCTTCCATAAGTCAGACTGAACGACGTTTCTCCCGTCACTCTTCGGGATGTAGTGCGATATGACCAGAGGATACCGTAAAACTCTTCGGCCCATTGCCCCTTGGGATCGTCTAATATTGTTTTTAATCCCTACATGATCGTTCGGTTGGTTATCTCAACCAGCCCGTTGGTTTGCGAGTGAGCGACCAATGAAAATCGGTTTTGAATCTCGAGTTTTTCATAGAACTTCCGAATGTGCTTGTTGTCGAATTATTTTTCATTATCCATGATAAGGACATGAGGTATACCGAACCGAATGATAATATGGGCCCACACGAAAGACTGGACTTTGGCTGCTATGATCTGAGCTAAGGGCTCGGCTTCCATCCACTTGGTAAAGTAGTCAATCCAACTATAAAGAATTTTTACTGTCCTGTGGCTAGGGGAAACAATCCGAGGATATCCATCCCCCATTGAGCGAAAGGCCAGGGGCTAGATATAGGATTAAACTCGGTGGAAGGTAGTCGAGGCACTGAGGAGGAGTGCTGACACTTGTCGTATCGTTTTATATAGTTATCAGAATCAACCTTCATGGTTGGCCAGTAGTACCCTTAACGAACGGTTTTGTAAACTAAATTTCGAGCGTTCAAGTGATTACCACAGATTCCCTTGTGAATCTCTCGGAGGACGTAGTCCCCCTCCTTGGAAGTTAGGCACCGTAGATATGGGTGAGTAAATGACTTTCCGTAAAGGATCCCATCAATTATAGTGCAGTGAGCGGTCTTTCGCTTCAGTTTCATCGCTTCCTTCGAGGACTCCGACAGACAGTCATGTCTTAGATCTTCTTCTATGGGGTCCTTCCAACTAAGGGACCGATCAATCGGGAGAGCCTCTTTGGGCTCGTCAATATCGGGATGCGGCAGGCTTTCAATGTATACTGTTCGGCTAGAGGCAACCGAATCGGAACTAGCCAATTTCGATAGAGTATCAGCTCATGCGTTCTTCAACTGAGGGATTTGCTGGATGTCAACCTTGCCTAATTGTTCCATCATCTCGCGCAGTTTACACAAATATTTAGCCATGATTGGGTCTTTAGTTTCATAAACCCCCTTGATTTGTTTTATGACCAACTGTCTATCCGTGAATACCCTGGCATGCCCCCATATCAGTGGCGATCCAAAGGCCTGTTAGTAAGGTTTCGTACTCTGCTTGGTTGTTAGTGATCTGGAAATCAAACTGGAGGGCATATTCTGCCTTAAAATTATTCGGTCCTACTAGTATAAGCTCGACGCCACTTCCTAAGGAATTTGATAATCCGTCAATATTAATGGTCCACTCTAGGGTCAAACCACTCTTCTTGATGGCTGTGGGGTTGGTCTTCGGATGTCGTAGGCAAAGTACATTCGAGGATGAAATCGGCCAACACTTGGCCTTTTATCGCTGGTCGCGATCGATACTGGATATCGAATTCGCCCAATTCTATACTCCACTTGATAAGCCAACTAGAAGTGTCTCTCTTTTGGAAGATTAGATTTATTTGAGCGGTTGATCGGGGAGCACCATAATAGTATGGGCATGGAAGCACGGTTGAAGGTGTCTTGCGAAGATGACTAAAGCATAAGCTACCTTCTCGATCGGTCAGTAATTGATCTCGGACTCCTTTAATATCCTGCTAATGTAGTAGACTAGTTTTTGGGTGGTGGATTCCTGTTTTACCATCACAAAGCAGAGTGCTCATTCAGAGACAACAAGATATAGGTAAAGTTCTTCCCTGGGGATGGGCTGCAAAACTAGTGGTGGACACATCAGGTCTTCTTTTAGTCATTCGAAGGCTATCTGATATTAAGATGTCTATTCGAACCGTCGAGACCTCTTCAATGCATCAAATATAGGCTTGTATTTTTTGCTGACCCTAGACATGAACCGACTCAGAGCCGCTATCGACCAGTAAGACGCCATACTTCTTTTAATGTCTGTAGAGGCAACATATCTTGTAGCTTCTCTGGGTTGGCATCTATCCCTCGATCGGTGATCATAAACCTTAGGAATTTCCCGGAGGCGATCCCAAAGGTGCATTTCACCGGGTTCAACCGCATGTTATATAGTTCCAATGTCTGGAAGGTTTCTTCGAGGTCTACGACATGGGCTTCTGCGGTGATGCTCTTGACTAGCATGTCATTAACATAGGCTTCAACGTTCCTGCCCAGCTGGTCTTTGAAGACCGTATTAACCAGCCGTTGAAAAGTGACTCTAACGTTTTTCAAGCCAAAGGGCATGACCCGGTAGCAATACGTACCGAATTCGGTAATAAAGCTGGTCTTTTTTTCATCCTCTAGTGTCATTCTGATCTGATTGTAACCAGAATAAGCATCCATGAAACTCAAGAGCTGGTGTCTCGAAAAGTTATCTACGAACTTGTCGATATTGGAGAGTGGATAACCATTCTTTGGGCATACTTTGTTGAGATCAGTGAAGTCCATACATATTCTCCATTAGTCGTTGCTCTTTTTTTCCAAGACCATGTTAGCTAACCACTCAGGATACTTAACTTCCCAAATGAAACCAGCCGTTAACAGTTTTAAACTTTTTCCTGTAAGACGTGTTGGCATTTGAGGACGAATACTCTCTTCTTCTGTCTCACTGGTTTGAAATTAGGATTGACCGTTAGCCTATACGTTATGACGAATGGATCTATATCTGGCATGTCTTCCGGGGCTCGGTCGAAAACTTTGGAGTGTCGTTGTAAATAGGCGACGAAGGCCTCTCACAAGGAAGGTGACAAGTTGGTCCATATCCAGATGGTTTGACTGGGGTCGCTTGTTAAAGAGCTCAGCCGTTTCTTCGCCTGACTCGGGTTTTGATCTTGGCTCGGTACTATCCCTAAATTCTAGGGCATCGATTGGAAAAACTTCTTATGCGTCTTGAGTCGCAAAGAAGATATAAGAATCAGGATTGCTATATATGGTGGCGACCCCTTGCTATGTTTTGAACTTTACCTTCATGTACCTTGTACTTGGCAATGCTTCTAGTTCATCTAGACTGTGCCTTTCGAGAATGGCATTGTAAGGAAAGTAGAGTTTTACCACATGGAACTAGAGTTGGGCGATTGCATGATTGGGGGGTCTTCTGAGGGTCACGGAAAGGTAGATAATACCCTCGGGATAAGTGGATTCGTCTAAAAATTCTCTAAGAGATCTGGTAGGAGGCAAGAATCGAGACGGATCGAGACCCATTCTGCAAAAAATGTCCCAAGTGAGGAGACCACAGTCAGCCCCCTGATCAACAAGAACCCTTTTCACGATATGAGATTTATCTTGAGGGTAATAACTATGGGGTCATCGCGATGGAGATCTACTCTTGACAAATCATCATCATCAAAGTCTATGACTGGCCTTCTTCTCTTGACTGGCACTACGCTGGGAGTGATTGCAGTAGACATTGTCATGAGTTTTCAAAAAAACAGTCGATTTCCCATGGATGACGACAATCTGTTGAAGGTGGGTTATGACTCCACAGATATCGGCTCATCGTTGACTTGAACAGTTACAGTCAAAAAGATTTGTGATGCGCAAAAACCGCCGGAGGGTGTTCCAGCGCGAGAGACTCTAATGCTCAAGTAAGAATGAGCGGTTTTCAAATATAAAGAAATAGACTGAGAACTCAAGGAGGGAGAGATTTCCTGTGATAAGTGTGCTTAATGTGTGAGGCTCAAAGAATGTACCTGACTTAGAGGGTTTTGAGATATTTTATACTTACGAGAGTCGTACGTCGTTAAAGTGTTTCAACCCTACTTTCCTTATCGAACCGATTCAGAAATCTCAGGAGTTCAATATTTCGAATTGATCGAAATTCTTATCCTTCGGGAACTTCGTCTTCTGATGGGATCATTTTCTTAACTAAAAGATCCTGAATATGCTGCTTTCAAATAGGAAATCAAAACTATTGGGATATTTTGACATTCCCTTAGACTCGTTAGACCTGTTGGCTATCGATCGGTCATTCAACCGATGAAAGGTCTTCAGAATTCATTCGTTTGATGGACCAACGATTGAATGCCCGATCAAGACGGTTACTTTCGCTTGATGAATCACGTTCGGTTGGCGGGACGACTGAGACCCTATCGTTCGGGAGATTTTGACGACTGAAATTCTTCGATAAATAGTCATAACGAGTATTGAATATCGATCGGTAGTTGTCCTTTGTGGGCTGTTTGTGTGGGCTTTTCAAGTACTGACTCTTTTAGTTGGTTGGAATGCAATTTCTATTCATTCTTGTAGATCTATATCTATTTTTTATTTTATTTATTTGATTTTCTTCTTGATTGCTGTCTATATCTGATGATCCTAATTTTCTTCTATTTCTCCTTGTTCTAGTATTGTAATTCTACTAGAACAAGGAATATCGGTGATTGCTTGCCTCCTGGAATTTCTAAGGTTCTTTCAAATTCTTTTGGTAAACTTTTGACTTTAAAATATAGTTGCGATACATAATTAGGAAATTTTTAATATTCTAACATTCTATTATCTAATTTAGTCATTATATGTTCTAATTGATTTTTAATATTGTTTAATGATTGATTGCAATAGTTGTTTTGTTGATAGACTTTTTTAATATCCTCTACCGTAACCCTATCATTATCTATATCTCTTCTTGTTTTAAAAGGGGAACCTAACACATCTCCTTCATTTGTATTTATTCTAATGGTTTCTAACGGGGGATTTATTGAAGTTAATGTCTTGTTTTATGCTGCAATTTTTCATTTTTTATACAAACTACTATTTGCTTCTATTAATAATATATCAAAAGATTGTAACATATTATTATTGTTAAGAAAAGTTTTTAACCAACTAAAAAATGCATAATTAGCTTGTTTTTGTCTCATGTCTTTTCCCATTCATTTTGTAATTGTTTTTTTTTTTTTTTTTGATTTCTTTATTTAGTTATTCATACCATTCTCTTTCTTTTGTATAATACGTATCGTAATAACATTCTTGTAGATATTCATAATCTGGTTTCCATTCTTCATCTATTGTATTTACAAATTGACTTCTAACTTGTGATGGAGTTGGTGAATTAGGTGGGGATGATTCTACTGATTTTAGTATTGGATTTCTAAATCAAATTAGAGGATTTTCTTCTTGTAAACTTCTTTCAGGTTGATTTCTTATTTCTATAGTTGATGTTGATTTCCTTGAGCTTTCTTCCATTGGATATTTACTTGTTGATTCTCTTGATGGATTAAATCTTAATGATATTCTTCCATTCCTTTCTTCTATAACTTCTGATATACTTCAAGATATTTGTACTGCTTCATTGTTTGTAATTTGAAAAGATTTTGGTATAGTTATTTCATTTCATTATAATAATCTTGGAGTAAAAACATTAGATTTTTCAACTTCTATTTGCAATAATATTGTTTCATCTTTATGTGATTTTTTGTGAAGACATGAACATATAATATATTCTATAAATTATTGTAAAATTTTTACTAAATTCTCTAAATTGACCACTAAATACTAATGCCAACCTTTAGTTACCATAAATGGTCAAGTATTTACCACAAAAGGAACAAATCTACCAGAAGTCATGAGGGTTGTTTACCACTAGTACAATTTAGTTACCACTTATGGATTTTTTTTTCTTTGTTACTATATAGGGGCTCATTCTTCCATTTTATCGCACTTGGGTATAAGTTACACCGTCAATGGCCTAGTTTTACCACATTCTTTACTATTATTGAGATCAAATTACCACTTGGAGGATACTTTTAACAATTATTATGGTAAATTAAAGTTCAATAAATTTACCATTATTGTGTCTTAATTATCATAGGTCGTCTGGTTTTATCACTTAAAGGTATCAACTTAGCATTCCCGGACTTTACCAATAAATATCACCGTCAGCCTTTACTTATCATGGATGGACACGTATTTACTACATGCAACGGGAAAATCTACTAGAACTCGGGGGTTGTTTACCACTAGGAGGTTCAAATTATCACTTATGGGTTTCTTTTACCATGCAGGGGCTCATTCTCTCATTTTATCATACTTGAGTCTACATTACCATATTTAGATAATCTTTTTTTTTTGGTACCTTGACTAAGTCACCGTCCGATATCTAAGATTTTATCCCGATTAAACTGGATTGATTGTTGTGGACCCACTTTGTGGGAGCGGGTCTCCCAACAAAGGGTTTTTCCATGCCCATGCCAAGAGTTGAACTCTCGCATGGTTAAGGGATGAAAATATCTTTACCCATCTACACCACCGTTTGTTGATTACCATATTTAGATAATCGATACTACTAATTCTTAATTTTATCATTCCCGTGCTGTTTTCATTCTTTATGACTATTAGGGATAGATTATCATTTGGAGATACTTTTACCACTTGTGGTAAATTAAAGTTCAATACATTTATCACCATTCGGACTTAGTTACCACTGGTCAGTCGGCTTTACCACCAAAGGGTGTCAAGTTATCACTCATGAACTTTATTACTAAATAACCCTATCGGCTTTTAATTACCATAGATGGATATGTATTTACCATACAAGGGGAAAATCTACCATAAGTCGAGACAATTTACCACTGTAGGCACCAATTATCACTTATGGGCTTTTTTTACCGTGTAAGGACATATGCTCCCATTTTATCATGTCAAAGCCTTTATGCTTACAATGTTGAAATACGTTTTCGTGGTTCTTGTTTTGGCATATCCGTTCATGCGTAAATGAAACATAAAATGAAAGATAATAAAAGTATGAAGTTTGAAATGAAATCTACAAAATATATTTTTTATATTAGCATGGAATTTAAATTCATGTTGAAATAAAAACTTGTAACCATTAGTATCGGGGAAAAAAAAAAGAAAACAACTAAAAAATCAAAATTTATAATAAAACAAATGATCCATACATATAATTATATATAACTATGAATATATTTTTAATTACAAATTAAGAAAAATAAAACAAATCATACGATATATATTATTATATATATGGCGGGTGGGTCGGGCATGCGCTTGGCTGATTTATGCTCCAGTCGTTTGTCGATGCTACAAGGATTAGATATTTTTTCAATTAATTTTGATTTTTCTAATTTCATAAGATTACATGAGAATTTTTTCTGAAAATTGTTAGATATTCTGAAATTATTAGTATTCTAAAATTATTAAATTTGTTCTAAAATTATTAGGGTTCAAGAACTTGTATAACCACTTGAATGATATTTGTTTGATTAATTGTTTAGGGTTATTATGGAATTAGGGTTTAATATGATTAGGGTTATGAAATTAAGGTTCTCAAATTAGGGTTTTTGTTGTTCTCAAATTACAGTTCTGAAAAGTATTAGGATTCTGAAATTATTAGTATTCTAAAATTATTAAATTTGTTGAAACTATTAGGGTTATTGAATTTGTGAACTTTTTATGATTAATTTAGGATTTTGTATGATAAGTTGATTAATGGTTAAAAAATTGTTGAATTTAAGATAATTTGGTTATGAAAGGGTTCTTATAATTTTGGGTTTAGGATTGTTTTATTAAGTATGAAATTGTTATAAAAGTTGTTGAATTTACGATTGTTTAGTGAGATAATAACATGTTTGATTTTGTTGTTTAGAACAAAATGGCGGAAATGGTGAGATTGTTATGTTATATTGATAGTAATATTGTCATGGGTGTTAATGGAGTTAGTTATAACCATCGGATTTCTAAGTTGATTCGGGTGAGAAATAATGTCTTATTTAATGAGTTGGTGTATGCGATATGTAAGGATCTTCGAAAAATTCTAGGACACAACATTTGGAGATTTATCATCGGTGTGCAATGTCAAACACTCAAAGTGGGAATGCATGGTATAAATGAATGTCGATTAGTGATGATGATGATGATGTTGTTAATTTGGTAGAGTTTACAGGGATCATGTGACCGAGTTTTACACATGAATTATACATAAAAACTGTTGATAGTGGAATGTCTTTGCATCAAGTCGATGGTGGAATGTCCTCACATCAAGTTGTAGGTGGAATATTATTGCATGAAGAATGTGATTATATGGATGATTATCCACGAATCGAATCTCGAGTGGATTTTGTGTTGACAAAAATGGAGAATGATGTAGATGATGAGGAAATGGTCGAAGAAGAGGCGGAAGATGAGGCAGAGGAAGAGGACAATGATGAAGAAGAAGGTGGTGGTGGTGGTAGTGATGGTGATGAAGAAATTCATACCTCCTCAGTTTCTTATGATTATACCCGAATAAACGAGTTAATCCCCTTCATGATCACTACATTCGAAGATGATGGTTATGTGACTTTCGAGGAAGAAAGTAGATTGAGAGGCTATAATTTTAGTTTTAGTGATGAATTGAAAAAGGGGATGAGATTTGAAAAATGATGAACTTATTCATGCAGTCAAAATGCACCATATCGAGCATCACTATCAATTTCGTGTTGAAAAATCAACTTCTATACTTTGGACTGTAATATGATTACAAAGGGATCAAGATTGTCCGTGGAGATTACGTACTCATAGAACAAAATATGTTGGTGTATTTGTGATTTCCAGTGTGGACGGTCTGCACACATGTGTGAATGCTGGGTTGACACAAGATCATAGGCAGCTAGATTCTAATTTGATTGCTTGACATATTCTTAACTATATGAGGGAAATTCCAAGTGTCAAAGTATCTTTTTTTGCGGACAGTTTTGATAGAGAAAACCACATATGCAATCTCAAGTAGAAGAGTTTGGTAAGTAAAAGGAAAGACCATAGAGATGGTATATGAGGATTGGGATGATTCATACAAACAGTTGTCTCAACTGTTGATGCTATAGCGCAAAAGAATCTGGGGACATGAGTTAGTTGGAAGCTGAGTGGACCAAATACAGGTGGTGAAAGGGTACTTGAAGCTGTTTTTTGGGCATTTGCTCCTAGCATCGCGGTCTTTAAAAATTGTAGGCCATTGATCAGTGTAGATGGGACTCACCTGTATGAAAAATACAAGCACAAGTTGTTGATTGCATGTAGTATGGATGGTGCCAACCACATTATCCAATTGCTTTCGGATTGGTTGATGGAGAGTCTCTTGCCTCATGGTCGTGGTTCTTATATTGTGTGCGAGAGCATATTGTTGAGGATAGGGAGGGTACAATTTGTTTAATTTCGGATCGACATTAGGGGATAAGAGCAACAGTTGCTCGTCCTCAGTTTGGATAGGCACCTTCGAATACTATGTGGTAATTTTGTGAACGTCATACACCATAAAAATTAAGCTTGTAAGAGAATTACCACTATTGCTATGTTACACCCACAACCCAAGAAGTTTGCAGTACATATGGCAAGAATGAAGGGGATAAAAGAAGATACTCCTGACTACTTTACAAATATTTCTCCAGAACAATAGACTCTCTCTCACGATGGTGGATTTCGTTTTGGTTATACGACAACAAATATAAGTGACAGCTATAATGCCGTCCTAAAAAGTGCTAGAAATCTACTTGTTTTCAGCCTTAGTGCTTAAAACTTTTTACAACTCAGTAAACTATTTCGAGACTCGATAGGGTGAGACAAGAGCAGGAATTATAAGAGAAGAAAGGTATACAAAGTATGCCCAGACTATGTTAGGGCGATGGATGAGCACGACCAATCTCCCTACGGTTGTTGGTTTTAGTCGAGAGCATGAGATATTTGAGGTAGAGATCGGCTATCGACAAACACCGCATGACCACAAGGGAGGAAATAAATATGTTGTGAATGTTAAGGATGAGAATTGCACATGTCAGAAATGACAAACTTATAGAATCCCTTACTCTCATGCAGTTGCTGCACTATCACGGATAATGATTGATGTCCATATAATCGTGGGGAAATGATATACATAGAAACACCAACTCAGGGTTTATGAGCGTCATTTCATGTTGTTGGGAGATGCAACGGGTTGGCCAGTGAGGTCGTATCCAATTGTCATTCCTGACGTATCACTTAGACATCAAAAAGGAAGACCTAAGTCATCTTGGTATCATAACGAGATGGAAATTCGAGAATCATCATCCTGCACATCATGTGAGAGTTGTAATATAGAGGGTCACAATTGGAGGAAATGCACGAGACAAATGAGATGCAGTCTTTGTGGCAAACAGGGATACAATAGACGACATTGTCCGACCCAAAACAATGAATCTTGATTGTATTTCACTTTTAAGTTTAATTTTTATATTACTTAGCGTATTCGATATCATTATGTATTTGTTAATCATTTGATGTATATTTTCACTAAATCTTGATTATTTCACTTTTGTTTACCTATATATTTATCAATATTTTTGTATTTTAACATTGTCTTTTATGTTTATTATTGTGTTGATTATTTCATATTTCTTTGTCTTTATGTTTATCATTATTGTTTATTGTTTACTCAAACATTTTGACTAACTCGTTTTCATAAATGCATGCAGATAGATCCTGGACCTTCTGACGAGACCGTTCTACGTTTATAGCGAGTTCATCGTTCGTCGAGCATTTAGGAGGGAGATGCCCACACCCACCTCATTTGTGGTCGTCATGAGGCCGTTTTACGATATTGGGACCACAGTCATATTGATAATCGGGTTATCCCTCTTCTTGAGCGGTCGGGGTTTATAGGAGTCGCTCGACTACGATTTGTTTCGCTCGAATGCCATCTGATCATGACATTTATTGAGAGATAGAGATGCGAGACTTATACATTCCACTTCCCATAGGGTGAGCTTACAGTCACCCTCCAGGACGTCGAGGTTCTTATAAGGTTGCCCGTCGATGGGTTACCCGTGGTAGGTATATCGACGGGTGTGTCGTGGGCTGATGAGTGCGAGTAATTGTTGGGCGTTAGGCCACCACGTTCCGCATTTAAAAGCGGATCTTTGAGTATGCTATGGTTGAATCAGGTTTTTGCGGAGTTGCCCCGAGATGCCGATGAGGTTCGTTTTACCGTGGACTCGGGCTTATAATTTGTTGTTGATAGGAGGTATACTGTTTTGTGATAAATCAACATATTATATACATTTACAGTTTTTATTACTTTTAGAGGATTTAGATAGTTCTGATCACCATAGTTGGGGATCAACGTGTTTGGCGTTTTTGTATAAGCAGTTGTGTATAGCCTCACACGCTGGTTCACGTGAGATATGTGAGGCTCTGATTCTTCTTCAGATTTGGACTTGGGAGAGTTTCCTTACATTACTCATGTTAGACGAAATATTGTAGATTTCGATGGTCCACTTGCTTTATGTTGGAGGACGCAATTTGATATCACTATCCTTCTTACGCATGTAGTTAGACCGTATGGGGAGGCGTTTGATAAGCAGAGATCTTATCAGATAATTTGGGTACCTTATACTGAGAAATTACTATCTTCTTTACCCGACTATTGTCACGATGGTAGAAATGTTTGGCATGAACGGGTACTTTTGATCTGTTTTAGTATCGTCGAGTAACACTATTTTGATAAAGTTATCCACTAGTTGGAGGAATCTAGTTCATTCTCATTCCTTGTGACAAAGGATCGTCTCCACGACACTACGACACATGGTCCGCAGGACGTTGATTGGTCACTGGAGCATGCACATTATATAGAGATTTGGACTGCGCAACAGGACCACTTAGTTGAGTTTGACACGTCCTTCGGACCGACCGTTGACTTTGTCTATCCTACGTGGTTTCACGCGATTACTCGCTATTTCATAGGCCGTCGGAGAGTTTACTTGAGTCGCGCGGTAAGTTTTTAATTTATTCATTTTTTATCTATATCAATAATCTATATTTATTTTTTTAACTTACACATGTATAGGTTTTTGTAGTGGGAGATGTTACACGGGATTCGAGAGTCTTACGACATCGACGCGATACATCACATGGCGAATTTGGCTATTTCTGTCTTGACTGATGATATAGATGAGATTATGACTATGAGGACAGGACCAAACATAGTTGCTGAAGGCGATCACGAGGGTGAGCGTAATAACAGACAACATCGATGACAAGGAGGCCTACAAGTCACCACCATTTTCTCAGCCCTTTACTTCTTAGTATCCGCTCGACGACGCAGAGCCTTCGAGTGGGTACGTACACTCCTCACCTTTCTTCACACCTGAGATTGGTGACTTGCCCGATACTTCGACTCCGGGTGACCCATAGAGGGGAGTTCGTTCGGACGTTGACATGGGTGAGGGGTTGACACAAGTTCAGGGACGAGGTGGCCCACCATTCTTCCATGTATCCTCACCGATTCTTTTTGTCCCACATGACGATGATGGTTCTTCTCATATTTCACAGATAGATGATTAAGGAGTTGTACATCCTGATCTTAGTGTAGGTAAACCAGATATTAGTGTTAGACATTATAGTAGGAGGAGAAGAAGAAGACGTTGATTTACTGCACTTTTTATTTCGTATATTTCATTATATTAATAAAAATCATGTTTTATTTTATTGATATTTGTAATTGTAACTGTTTTACTGTTTCGTTCGTGATAGATTTGTTTAGATATAAATTTAGATATGAATATGGTTTGAAACGATGTCTGTGAATTGAGATTGTTTGGTTTGAATATGAATTTGGTTTGTGGTTACAGTGTTTAGATTATGGAGATTGAATTTAGTTTTTGTATTGGATTTTGGTGTTAGAATGGATTTGGATTGTTGAGCTTGGATTTGGTATTTTAATTTGACAATGAGTTATAGAGTTTGAGTTTGGATTATTGATTGGGATTATGGGTTTTTTTCTTTGTTTCTTTACACAACTGAGATGGGTTGGGGGTGTTAGAATGTTGTTGGAGTTTTGAGAATTCGATCAAGAACTTGATTGATATTAATTAAGTTTTGAGTTTTTAAAACATGATTATTATGAGTTAAAAACTGATATTTTTTTTAAAATTATTTTAAGAATTTTTTTTTTTTTTTAAATTAGATCAAATTCATACAAGCCTTTTAGAAACCAAGAGTGGCTAACCGACCCAAATTTAAGAAACCGATAACGCTCGCCTCTCAACTCGACCTCTCACCACAAACCACAACGCTATATCGAACCGATCCACAGTTACATCCTCCTACTCCCCAACCCCCCAAGGGAAGAACTCTCTCTCTCTCTCTCTCTCTGAATATATATCTCTCAATCATTCGATAAAGACGAAAACTTCGTGGAACACCTGATTCAACCATCATCATTATCTTCTCTCGCACGAATCAAACCACGAAAACCTTGGGTTTTGGAATTCGTTCCAGATCCCTACCGGAAAAAGCCCTTTTTTTCACCCGATTTTGGAGGGGGGATTTTTTCTTTTTGGGGAATTTAGTGTTTTAGTGTTTTTTCTTTGGGATTTATTAATGGCAAGCGGGAATGAAGAAGAACCCGAGTATGAGAGTGATCCGGAGGAAGCAAAGCGTTCTCTTTCGATGCGGAGGAGAGAAGCGGCGAGTGATGATGAGGAAGGGGACGTAGACGAACGGGGACGAGATAGGGTTCCGGTGATTCCAAGGGCTGGGATTGTTTCCGACGGTGAATCTGACGGCCAGGGCGCAGCGGCTGAGTACGATGATGAAGAGGAATTTGATGGGGAAGAGTACCAAGAAGAAGAAGAGGAAGAGGAGGAAGAAGAGGAAGTTGAGATTGGAGGAAGAGAGGAAGTTGAGGAAGAAGGAGAAGAGGCTAGAGAGGACGCGGTTCAAGAGAGAGAACACTATCAAGACACTGCGGCATCAGTTGGTGAGAGTAATGAAGTTCGTGGCAGTGGTGGCGATGAACAGGTAGAGGAGAAGAAGGATAATGAGCCTTATGCTGTGCCTACTGCTGGTGCTTTCTATATGCACGATGATAGGTTTCGAGACAATGTCGGTGGTCGTAACAGGTAAACTTTCTATTTATGTTCTTCGGTTTTAATAATTTAATGAAGTAAATAATGTTTCTGGATAAAGATTTTTTAGTTACTATTGAATGTCTAACCATAGGTTGTCACAATGCCATAGTGTACTAGGTGTAGGTTTCTGAGCCTTTCATACGGAATGATCACTATTTCCTGTGTTCCTGTTCTTTTTGAGACTTAATCTGTATCTTTCATCTGGGTGTTTGTGAGATTGTCCTTTGAACAAGCTCGACAATAAGTGATAGTGTTACATATGGCATTGGAGACATGTACCGAAATTGCACAGTTGGAAAAAAAAAATTTTAAAACAACACAGTTGAGAAAAAAATTCTAAAATTAACACACATATGTCGAGTTTTCAAGACTCGATATATACAAAAAAATGCATGAACAACGTATGTCGAGTGTTCAAGACTCGATATATGGAGCACATGAACAGTACATGTCGAGTCTTGAAGACTCAACATATATAAGGGATGAATAGCGCATGTCGAGTGTTGAAGACTCGACATGTCTGTGTTAAATTTGGAATTTTTTTCCAAAGTGTGTTGTTTTATTTTATTTTTTTCTCTTAGGGGTGCCATTTCGGTACATGACTCTATGGCATTGTGAAGCTTTCTTGCGTCTCATGGTGGGAATTCCTAGTTTTTAAGCCACATTTAGCAAGGTGTTAGGCTCAAGTTGCTATTGTTGTTGTATGTAGCAATGTGTTACAACGTATTTGTGTATTATATTATCCTCTTGGAATGTTTTTTTGTTTTCAAATGCTCTATACCGTCCAAGATCAAATGGTGTTCATGATTTTGGGAAGCTTCACATTTTATGTTTATTGTGACATGAGCACTATTACTAGGAGGATGAAATCATCACTTAAATGATGAATTCAAATTGTTAACCAAAATATATATATATTTTCGGGATAAATGGATTCCTCTAATTTGGACAATGTTTTCAATGCGTTTGGTCATTTTGGTTTTGTAATCTTTTCATCCAAATGTTGTTTCTCTTTTGAGATGCATCTATGGTATTTTATGTTTGCGTTTGGTTATTTTGGTTATGTAATCTTTTCATACAAATGCTGTTTCTCTTTGAGATGTATCTATGATATTTAATTTGTGCTTTGATCTTAAGTAATAATCCAATATAAGTGAGGGAGAATTCTCCATTATTTTCCACCTTTTTTAATTAGTATGGTAGGATGCATTAATTGTACGTATTTTTTGGTTGTTTTCCGAGTTGTTTGTGTTCTTTGCGGAGGTTGTTGATTTTGTAGATTCTTTGGCATTGTAGACTTTGGGTGGGGTGGCACTATCTTAATGCTCTCTCCCTTTTGTTTGGCTCTTTTCTTGTAGATAAATTTACCGTGATCGCATGCTTCAAGACTGCTGTTTTATTGCCAAATTGGAAACTTTATAGAAATTAGAAATTAAGTTACAAGGTGCAAGGGGATGGCAGCTTCCAATATGTTGAGAAAGTTACCATGGCTTAGGAATATATTCATTTCCATTGACACACTTCCAAAGATGGTGAGAAGTAGACCTGTCAATAAGGCACTCCCATCCCAGCCCATCTCCGGCCCTTAAGGGACATATCCTAAAATGAAGGGCCTATCCCATCCCTTATAGTAGAAGGGACCAAAAAATCACGGTCCATCTCGTCCATGCAGTGGACAAGAGATGGTCTGGGACCATCCCATTCCTTCATATATATATATATATTTTGTTATTGAGGAGAGAGAGAGAGAGAGAGAGAGAGGAGTACATAAAAGGTGTCTTTCGACGACTTGGACAAGGGCGATGATATCCGAACATAATGATGGTGGTGGTTGACGATATCGGCGACAATTAAAGAGACGAGAGAACATAAACCCTAAATTACAGTTGCAGAGAGATTAAGAGAAAGAGAGAGACATAAAGCTCAATGGATGAGAGATGCAAAGCCCTAACCTAGAGGATTGAACGTCTTCGAGGAGGAGAGACGTGAAACCCTCTGGTTGTCATTGAGGTTGTTCATCGTCACTGTCATTTTCTAGACGCCAAAAGAGAGATCACCTTCAATTGTCAATATTGATCTCCATTGTTAGTGTCACTCTCTAGATTGCGACCGTTGCCTAGTTGTCTTCAAGGAGGAGGAGGAGAGATTGTTGCTGTCACGTGATTGTCCTCAAGAGTGGATAGAGAGATGAGAGTGGGAGGAATCATTGTCGTCACCTGGTTGTCTTCGAGGAGTAGAGAGAGGGGAGAGGAAGAGAGAGACGGAGACGCGATGTGATGGATGAGAGTGGCTATGACCCTCAAACCCAAGACCCATTAAAACCTTTTTTTTTTGGGTGGACCCATCCTCATCCCATCTCGGCCTGTCCTGTCCCGTGAAAAAATTGGGCCTGGCCTTTCTGTTCCTTCTATTGTAAAAGACTGAAAATTTGGGCCCCTCGTGTCCCTCATCCAAAGATGGGAAGGGCTTTACCTGAGGGATTGGCCCTTGTTGATGGCTCTTAGGGGTGTGCACTATTTAGTTAAAATTGAAAAAAAAAACGTTTTTCTCCGAACCATTTTTTATATTTTGGGTGATTTATTTGGTTTTTGGCTTAGATTTTGGGTAAACCAAAATTTAATTTGGTTATTTGGTCGGTTATTAGTTTTAACAATTTTTATTTCAATCAAACTGAATTAATCGAAATAGTTAAAAATATATATAAGAATAAAGGAGACATAAGATTGCTCTGATTATAGAGGAATTAAACTTATGAGTCATATCATGAAGTTATGGCGAGAGTAATAGAACATAGATTGAGATCGATGGAAAATATATTGCAAGTGTTGAATGGATCAGAGAAGGTAGGGTTCCTCAACAAACCATTAAAACTAAAATTGATTATTGTCCCTATACAGTTCGAATTATTTACTGTGTATTAGACATCAAAATTTGGATATTTGTTGGCAAGGACTAATAAGCCTTTACTTTGCAGATAAGTGTGTCTAAGAATCAATTTGGATTTATATAAGGAAGATTTACTACGGAAGCAATCCACTTATTAAGACATTTGATGGAGACATATAAAGCATAAAAAAAAAAGACTTACATATGATATTCATTGATTTAGAAAAAGTATATGATAGAGTTCCCAGATACGTATTGTGGTGGGTGCTGATGAAAAAAGGGATCACCTTGAAATACATTAATAGTATTAGAGGTATGTATCAAGGAGGGAGTTGTAACCAATATAAGAAATTGTGAAGGTTTGAGTGATAGCTTCCCTATTAACATTGTGTTCCATCAAGGTTCGGCTTTAAGTCCTATCCTATTTGTAATAGTGATAAACAAAATCACAAAAAGTATACAAGATAAAATATCATAGTTTATACTTTTTGCAGATGATATAGTATTGATTGATGAAACTAGAGAGAGTATTAGTATTAAATTAGAGTTATGGAGGGTCACGTTGGAATCCAGAGAATTTAAATTGAGTAGGTCGAAAACTGAGTATGTGAGATGTAAATTTAGCGATAATCATCGAGATGATAAAGAAACAATTAAATTAGAAGGAAAATATATATCAAGAAGTGATCGCTTTAAATATTTGGGTTTCATCATTCAAAATGATGACAATATAGATGGAGATGTGAATCATATGATTTAAATGGGTTGTATGAAATGGAGAAGGGCATCCGGAATTTTTTACGATTGCATGATGTCGCTGTATTTGAAGGGAGAGTTCTATTGAACCGCAATAACACCTATACTATTATATGGCACTGAGTGTGAGGTTATTAAACAATAATAAGAATAGAAAATGTCTGTAGCAGAAATGAGGAAGTTTAGATGGATGTGTGGCAAAATTAGAAGAGATAAAATTAGAAACAAAGAAATTCGTAATAGGTTGAAAGTTAGTTCAATTGTGAATCAGATATGAGAGTATCGTCTAAGGTGGTTTGGGCATGTGTGGAGAAGACCCAAAGACGCATCGGCTAAGAGGACTGAGAATTTAAATATAAGAGATTTAGTAAAACGTAGAGATAGACCGTTGAAAATTTAGATACAAGTTATCCGTAAAAACATGATAGTTAAGGGTTTAAATGAGGAGATGGTTTTGGATAGGAACGAGTGGCGTAGGAAATCTGTACAAATTAAACCAATCTTTTTTTTTAATCTCTCTCATATTTGTCTCTTAAATGGCTGATCCTAGTTGTTGGAATTAAAGTTCATATTGTTGTTGTTTTAGTTAAAAATATATATATACTTTTTTGATATTTTTTATTCATGTAAATATTAATATAATATTATAATTAAATGTTAAAAGAGAAAAAGTTACTATAACTAAAAAAATTCTAAAAAAATGATATAATATTATAACTAAAAGTTAAAAGAGAAAAATACTTTAAAAGCTATTTTACCGAATGATGATGTATTATTATTATTATTATTATTATTATTATTATTATTATTTTAATTCTATAAACTATTAGTTTAGTAGAGTTAATTTAAAAGTTTCATATTTTGTTACTTTATTTGAAATTTGAATTTTGAAATTTTGAATTTGACATTTGGTGAAATATAATTATTAATGAATTTTAAATTTTAAAATTACAGTTTATAGTCACATATTGATATGAATCATATGTATTACATTTGCATCAACATGAATTGAATGTATCGTTATTTAAGTCTCTTATGGAGATTTTAATAGTTCGGTCAATTTTGATTATCGAATTGAATTAATAGTCTAATTCGGTCAAACTAGGTTAAACCTAGTTTTTGGTTTTTGGTCTATTAAGTTAGATTATGGTTATGTGAATTGCATAACAGAATTAAATTGGTTATTTCAATTTGGATCATTTGGTTACGGTTTGACCGAATGCTCACCTCTAATAACTCTAATGAGAAGCATGATCCTCTATATGCAATTATGTTGAACTAACTACCTGTATGATGTGATTGACAGGATACTTGTCGCGTTATAGGCCAACTCCATATTTCTCTAGCTTGGAGTTAGTTGGTTCGATGTGATGCACCATTCCTTTTGTCTTGAATGTCTGAGGGCATCTATAATGACAAAAAAATTCTGACCAAATTGACTGAATGGCTTAAAAATCTTTCTCTAGAACAAGTGTTTCAATGAAATGATTATCACAAACAACAGTTTCAATCCACTCTGTAACTCAGTTACAGAACCTCCTCAGTCCGCGTGATATTTTCCTTTTACATTGATGCCTACTGTGAATAGCTTTCTCCCCCCTTTAGATGTTATCCCTTGCAAGTGCAAAGTGACTGTTTTGTTATCCACTGATTATCTTTCAGATGGCTTCTAACAAAATCCAGAATTTTTGTTCTTGAAGGGCCTGGTAGTAAGCCTCAACTTCAAACTTTTTTCTGCAGCTATTACTCTGCCATAATGTTAGGTCTATGTTTACCACTATGTTAGAAAGCAAATTCTTCTAGATGTTAGGCTTTTGTAAATTAGACAGAATATGCATGCAAGGACATACTTTTGGGAGTTTCCAACTTTGTGCTTTTTCGTTTTTGAGGTGCACACGTTGGAGAGAAGCATTGAAAAAGTTCCTATGGTGAGTCACCTGCATAAGTTGGGTTCGGAATTTGGATTTTAAGGGCAATTAGCATATGTAAGTATCGTGGGGCTTTCTGCATTTTCCACCTCAAAATTGGATTATGGACAAAGTCATCAGTTCCCTTTACATCCATTTCTAAGTACCCATTGTAACTGGATACAGTGTTTTATATATGTGTTGGTGAATTTATGACCATTTTTCCTGTTTTCCTGTTTGGAGTGAAAGGAACATTACAATCTTTGAAGAAGAATTCTTGAACAAATCTTTGTTTGGAAGGATGTTGTTCCTTTCCTTATTAAAGGCTTGTACTTTTGATTCTTTAGAATTTGAGTTGTAACATTGGCTTTCCTTTTCTTATTTATCATGTCTCCCATCTATTTTTCACTCTCTTTGTTATAGAGGATATTCTGTCCTCTTGTCTTGTGATTCTTCTTCTTTAATGTGTCTTATTTTTATATTAAAACACTTTGGTGAAGGAAGCCTCCTTCCTTTTGATGGAATGGCTTATTTCCCTTTATCAATGAGATTCCAAATTTCTTCACTCCAGGCATTCATTTACTCATCCATAAACTTAGCACAACCACTTTTTTGAACAAAAAAGCATTCACCTCAAAAAGGGGTTTGATGGTGGATCACTTACTCCTTTGATGTTCTTGGATTTGTTAGGTCTAGGAGTGATTTTGCATTTATGTTTGGTGACTTCTTAGGGGACGCTTGGTTTGTACTCAGGAATCAGAATCGAAATCAAAAACCTTAAAAATGAGAATCGGAATTGAAATTCGATACCCTTTGTTTGGTTCAAATTTTGGAATGAATTTGATTACTAATATTGATGTTTGGTTTATATATCTTTTGGAATGTGAATCATATAATTGTCAATTTTACCATTGAAAAAAAATATTTAAAAACTTTTATTTTATTTTGTGAAATTAAAACTATAATTATTATATATTTTATTTTCTTTAATTTTATTATATTTTTTCAAATTAAAACTAAAATTAAAAGATTTTTAAAATTAATATTTTATTTTATTTTTTAAAATTAAAACTAAAATTAAAATATTTTTAAAGTTAATATTTTATTTTATTTTTTTAAATGTTTTAAAATTAATATTTTATTGAAGGACAAAAAGTGGGAAAGAATTTTTCTTGGATTTCATCCGTGGGTTTCAACCAAAACCCATCATTTTACTTGGGTTTCACAAAACCCATAGATTGAAGTTTTCATACCTATACCTTGATTCCTATTCCCTTAACCCAAACAATTTATATGGGTTTCAAACCCATTTCTGATTCCCATACTCATTAACCAAACACCACCTAGTCTTTGCATCGCGAGTTTTGGGTTTGGACTGGGGTTTCATACATGGAAGAGGAGAGTATGGAGGAATGTTCCCTTGAGCCATTCTTTGGTTGGTTTGTAGGAAGTGAAACATGTGAACTTTTTTGGGGGTTGACAAACTCAAGGTCATAGTGGATGGCTTTTCGGAAAAAAAAATGTATTTTTGGTTTTCCTCTATATCCAATGCTGCCGAATATGTTGCAGTTTCTTTTGACTTCGGTTTTGTAAAGGGCTGTGCTTGGTCCCCTTCTTGGTGCCCTTTTGTGCTTAAAGTTCTCAAGAAAATGATTCAATGGTTGATGTTCAGTGGGCCTAGAAAAGTGAATGAGACATATGCAAAGAGGAGATAAACTGCTACTCTCTCCTCAGGTGCAATCTTATTCTCCATTGAAATAAACATCTTGCTCAAGACTTCCATTTCGTAATCAAAGCATAGAAGGTAGAAAGGGAATTTCCTTGTTACTAAGCCCTTGATTTCAGACCTGCATTGATTATTGTCCTTAATCACTCCCTACCAGCTCATTGATGATATACGAGAGCATTCTCAAAACATGTCCACTAGCTCTATCCAGGCCAAGTCTGGGAATGACTGAATCTATACAAATGTATGCACACACACAAGAAGAATGCACCAGGGCAGTGCCAAAGAATAAAAAGACCAATAGATCTCCTCAACCCCCCTCCATCCGTGTAAATTTTGCATTCCTCAGTAATATTTTATGCCAAAGGCCAACCACTCTATCTATGACCTTCTGCATTTCATTTCCCAAGGTAATGGACATTAACTTGTAAGTGTTGCATAACATGCTAATGGGCCTGAAAGGTTTGTATTTATGGCCCATTGCCTTCTTAGTGGTAAAAAAGGTAGTATTTGGTACTTCTTGGTAAGAGACTGAAATATTATTGCCTTTGGCCATCTCCTTGTTTATCAGGAAGAGAGTCATGGAGACATTGTTGTGTTCAAATCTCAAACGATTATGCGGATAAGCTTCTGATAAAATGTTATTATGTATGTAAGCCATTGGTGAAAGAATCCTGTATTCTTCACTCTGGATCAATTATTGAATTTTGGATATTTTCCTCAACAATTAGAAAACCAAAAATGATATCTGTGAACTCCTTTAAAGGACTGTCTCCTTGCCCTCTTCTACTCATATATACACTCTTCTCTGTTGTAAATAGCGGATGTTCCTATTAGAAGTTTCTTTTCAAAACCTTATTAATATTTTTAATAATTTTTCATTTTAGGTCTTCTACTATACTTTTAAAGCCATTTATTTAGACATAGACTGTAACAAAAACTTGACTCTTATGCTAATAGCCAAATGGAGACAACTAGGCAATTTCCTGATGTTGCCTTCCTATGATACTAGGAACAATCTTCTTACTATTGGGCGCTAGTTCTGTGTCAGCTACACAACTGTGACTCTTTTGGCTTTTAGCAATTGCTTTTGAAGTGCCATGTGACAATCACATTGCTAAATCTCAGAATTGCACCCCATTAGAACTAAGAGAACTGAGTTATTTGATATTTGAAAGAAATCTCCAATAGGCCAAAAACCGTAAGGGTGGCAGAGTTGCTTCCCTGTTCCTTCTTTTCATTGGTATGTTATTTAAACATCTTAATTTTTGTTCTTTTTTCCTCAAATGTGTACTAATAAATCAATGTATGATATTATAAATTGCTAATAAACATTTTTCTGTTTTTGTTTAGACGAACCCTTGGTGGAAGGAAGCTGTGGGAATCTAAAGATGATGGGAAGTGGGGCCATGACAAATTTGAGGAGATGAAGATGCAGGAAAAGAATTATGAAGAGGTGAGCAGTTGTCTGGTCTTATCTGCTTTGTGTTTATTGCTTTTTGAGTTTTGTTCTTGATTTTTGACGTTTGAAATGATATCTATGTTTTCGGATAATATACTTTGTATGATGCAACACTTTGGATTTATGCAATACGTTCATTTTTGTTTAACATCTATCCCAATGCAGGGTAGCAGGAACTCAAAGGGACACTACCGGGGTCGAGGTAAAAATCGGATTGCTGACCGTGGATATGGCAGAGGAGGTTACAGATCTAAAACATACAACAATGCTAGCAATCAAAACCATGTTCCTAAAAGTGTGAGAGGAAGAGGGCCTCGAAGGTATGAGGCTGCCAAGAATTACAATGGGACACCTCCACAAACTAAACGGTAAGTATATTGTTACATTTGTCTTTAATGTTTCGATATGGTTTACTTGTAATCCATGCTCTAAATTTTGCTTAATTCGTTAGATCTGGGAAATCTCTTGAGAAACCTTCAAATGCTAGTTCTGGAAGGGTACTTGCACCAACAACCAATGTAGAAGCAGATCCAGCTCCTGCTAAAAAGCAGGTTTTTGCCTCTAGCTTAAGTTCGGCATCACCTCCATTCTATCCATCAGGCTCTTCCAACAAGGATATCAGTCAGAAAAGGGACCTGCAAGCTGGAAGCACCAATAGGAATCTTAGATCTTCTGTTCTTGATGAAAGCTATTCCATTCCACAATCTAATGCAATGTTGAGGGGGAAGAATACAGTTGATTCTATTGGCATTGAAAAGCTTCATGTTGATGACTCTATGGCTCCCCTTTCTGGGAAACCATTGACCAATCTTCAAATGCAGTCTTCGTCGCCATCATTGATCAATGTGGCACAACCTCCTCAGCCCCGGGCTCAGGGGAGAGGTATGGCTGTCCCTGGACAGATGACTTTTCAACCGACACCAGCACATAACCAAGCTAATAAAGTTTCTTCATCAGCACAGCTCCATCCTGTTCATAGGACTCCTATTCCAGGCCGATTCCAACCTTTACAAGCTGCTTCCCAACAGTCAAGTCAACGTCCTAATAGTGGATCTCAAGCTTCCTCTCCACCTAAAGCTGCTCTGTCAATTAATTCACACGAAGCAGAAACAGAGTCCTCTTCTGAATCAAGTAAATCCAAGACTGCATTGGTTGGAAAAGGAAAGGGCAGTATTGAAGGGAGTGGAAGGGGTTCCTTTTTGTATGGTGGGGCCCAGGTTATTGGGGCCACAGGAAATATGGCTGCCAATCATGTTGATCAAAACTTTCCTGCTTTCCTGCCAGGTATTATTAAACAACCTCCCCCCGCCCCCAAAAAAGAGAGAAAAGGACTTTATATATATATATATATATATTTAAAGAGGTACTTGATTTGTATGACATATGTTGTGGTAATTTTTTTGAAAAGTTAAGTGATTTTCTTTGTGTTGTTTTGTCACTCATTTCTTCTGTCTAAATTGTTTTCAATCTTTTGCATGCAAGGCTTTGACACACACTTACTATTGTTCTATCAAGCTTTCATATTAATCATTCGCATATTCAATTTTGATCTTCTATTTCTTGTGCAGTGATGCAATTTGGGGGCCAGCATCCTGGAGGTATTGGAGTTCCTGCTGTTGGCATGGCATTCCCTGGATATGTTGCTCAACCACAACTTGGCTTGGGGAATTCAGAAATGACTTGGTATAGACCTTCTCTTGTTCTCTACTCTACTTGCTATAATGGGAATGTTTTGGGAGGAAAAGAAAGATATGAAATCTCCTGCCCTTTGCTTCTCATATGTGCAGTTCCGTCTGATTTGCTAAGATTGTGTCTCAACCTTGGTGATTAGAATCTTTCCCATATGTTACAATAGGTGGTGTGATTTTGTTGAGTTTTGCCTAGTGTGATGTCCTCCTTTGGCCATCTCCATGCAAGATAAATGCCTTGAACAAAGGGTAGCTTAGCACACGAGGGTACGATAGAGTTTGTGAGAAGTTATATTTACAAGGTCTAAGCCACATGTGGAAATGTTGTTTCTGCTGTTTGGAACCACTATGATTTTATGCATCTAAAGATGGGAAAACATGGTAACCCCCTCTTTTCTTTGAAGGTTGAATTGCGTTTGTAATGTTGATGTTGACGGACATTTAAACTTGCAGTCCTGATTAGGTTGAGTGGAAGTGCATTTGCATTGGTAGTTTAGGTTCACATCCAGTAATCTGTATTGAGAGTTGGGCTTTAAGTTCTCTGCCCTTGATCTTTATAAATGAGATTATGTGCCTTCATTCATCATTGAATTGAGCAACATGTCAACTGCATGCATTAAGAGGCATTTGGTGTCTAACTTGATAAATCTAGACTCTATGCGAACCTTGATTTATGAGGAAAAGAAATAACAATTTTTTTGTTCTTTGCATACTGTTGGTAAAAATGAATTATGAAGATCCTAGTATTTTATGAGCTCTAAACTTCACGGTACTTCATTATTGGCTGACATCAGCTTCACTTATGATTGCAAGATAGCATAAATGCTCTGAAACGTGGGACAATAGGGCCTTTTTTTTTCCCCTAAAAAGCTTTTAAGTAAGCCAAAGGCTGCTTGATTAGATTTGGAGTTGTTCCACGTGGTTATCATACCTTTGCAATTTGAAAGAATTTATCAGATTTGAAAAATACTTTGTTGGAAAGGCCTTTCTGTTTGCACTGTTTTCATTCTTGTGTGAAGTGTCTCTCTTATCTAATGCTTGTGGAGAGATTTACCATGAATGAAGAAGTCTTGGAACTTGTGGATCCTCTTTGAACTGAAATTTAGTTTTGAGAAAGCTAATCTGAGAAATATGCCTTAATATCTGGTTTTGGTTAGAGAATAAATTTTGGTTGCATGCATGGATTATGCATTATATACCATATTGAAAGAAATGTTTAATGTCATCTTCTACATCTGCAGGTTACCAGTTCTTGCCGGTGCTGGAGCTTTAGGGGCTACATATTGCCCACCATATATTGCTGTTGATGGTTCTTATCATGCTCGCCCCTTGGGACAGGCATCCTCTTCGAGTTCTTCCAGGTCAGTAGCTAGTTTAAGCTAGTTGCTGGTTGGTAACGACCCTTTATTGGATGTTGTAGTCTGACATGGTCTATCCTCTATCTAACATATTGAAAATGCTTTCACTGGTTCTCACTTTATCAACAGGCTATAATACAGGAGGAAAACCCTTGTCTAGGTCTATCCTCTATCTACAATATTGATCCAGGAGGAAAACAAATATTTTTTGTATTATAGCCTGTTGAAAGATTGCCAGTGTGACAAAATTTGACCGTGACTTTGTACCATTTTATATATAGAGGAAAATAGGTGAGAAAGTAGATGTGAAGGGTGGATTATATTTAGCTTTTAGTGCTACAGAGATGTATCTTTGTTTATACTTTTTTAATCTTCGTTGTAGTTTGCTACAAAGTTGTAGTTTTATGGGATGTTCAGTTGAACTATTGATATATGTCTTGTCCATATTTAGATTTTGCACTCATAACAGCATGTAAATGAGAAACTCATAGATTCGTATTTCATCCAATATGCTTTATTATCAAGATAAGGTCCTTGTCTAGGTCCAAGAAAAAGGCAGTGCTTGGTTGATACCTTTCTTTTGATTCAAGAGTTCATTCGCAACCCCATATAGCCTGTTTCACTTGCTTGCATCATTTTCTTGTACTAGGCTTAAATACTAAATTTCCTAGCTCTAAACAGAATCACATTTGTTTCCAATTTTTTTGAGCAGCAAGTAATTAATAATTCTTTCCTTTTCTTGTCCCAAATATGCAGCAAGGATAATAATACAAACAAATCCAGTAATGACTGGAAGCCTTCACAGAGACCTGGTAAGGATCCTTGGTTATTTTTGTGGCTTCTGCATTTAATTTGGCTAATGAAATTTGGCATTGCCTTAACCCTTTATTGGCCATTTTTCTGAATCAAAATAATTTGTTTTCTCCACAGAAGTTGTGACTGATGAATTTGGGCAACGACAAAATAAGCCTCGCAGGCAAGTTAAAGTTATTGAGACTCTTTATATTCATAAATATCCAATTTATAAATTAATGAAGACCCTGCCCATAATCTTTTCCTATTTTTCACTATTAATATTTTGATTTGTTTTCTTCATTCTGTTGTCCCTTTGCAGATATTCTGAGATGGACTTTGGACAATAATTTCATAGATAAGATTGAGCTAGATGAATAAAAAGATGAAGGTAACTTTTGCTTGATCAGATCTTCAGTGTTGTTCTGTTCTGAACTCTGAACTATGCTGTTTTGGTGCTGCAGGCCTTCTTTCAAGGCCCTATGTGTTTTCCAGTTTTTGTTCTGGAGCACTTTGGGCGGCCATCTCATCCATGATACTGTAGGTAATTGCCCTTTCCATCTGTCTTGTATACTCTATCCTGATTCATTTAGGATGTTATTTAATTGATAATAAAACTAAAGATCATGACCTCTCTAAATGTCTCGACATGTAAAGAAATCAAGAACGCAGCATCCTGTTACTGTTATGAACACCAACTGTTTGTTGAGACCTTTTCAAGTTTCACTAGTCATTACCCTTTGCATTACATAGGAGTACATCAAGAACTTTTCATTGTAAAAGACTTCTGAAAATTAGTCTGACTGACTAAAATTTTAGTTGCTTTTGACCAATAATTGTTTAGCTCTTTTTCTGGTAAATCAATAATAATCCTATTATGCACATTATTTCTCAAGAGTAGTGCTACAGTTGCTAGTCCACTGGTATTTAGGAACCCATAGATATACAAATAGACGTGATGCAAAGAAGAAATTTATCCACTTCTGGATGCAATCTCATAAAACAAATATTCTAAAAGAAAGTGTGTAGATCTTTGAGAGAAAATAAACCAACAATTTCTTTAAACTTTGAGGGTTTTTTTTTTTTTTGGTTCAATAGGAGGCCCATGTCTAGAGCTATACAATAGGGGATCATTCTCCCTCGTACCACTACTAAGTAAATCAGGGTCACTATTAAGACTTGAATATGTTCAATGAAGCTATCAGGTGCACCAACCACTAGGCTATGCTTGCATGTGCTTCTTTTCTCGAGTCTGTAGGTAGATTTTGAATTATATGCATGTAAGTGATTTTGTGCATAAACAATTTGGAGGAAAAATTTGAGAAAGCCTTAAAAGAAGACAAATTGGCAAGCACCATGGGGGAAGAAACATTAGCAAAACCAACATCCAGCTTCTGACCTATAATGTGAGGCAGTGCTACAATGTAATTGAGATTGAATAATTAGTCTACTCCACAGAGAGCGCCATTTGTAAAGAGTCTTTACCTTTGATACGAAGGGAAAAAAATTAATTAGTTTAAAAGACATCAGCGAAATAGCCGAACAAAATGTATAATATAATTCTGGAGCTTTTTTTTTTTTTTTAAATGTCAATTATATATAACACCTCAACCAACAAACATCCTAAAATTGCAATTTAAGACAACTTATGAAATAATGCATTGCATAACCTTTGCCGTTATTTCAGAGCATTTAGCATTATTGTGGAAGGGTTGGAAGCAAATCTAGTCATTTGAATTGGAAGGAACCACTAATATTTGTTTCATGTGTGCTATTTATTGCTAAATCCATTTCAGAACAAAAAAATTATTCACCCACTCAGAATAAATAATAGATAGGACTAATAAATTTTTTAACCATTCGAATAAATCATGAGTTTAATACCATAATTAGTTGATATGCATGGCTAAAATGCACCATTCTATGAGAATGTGACACATGGCAAATTTTATAACATGTTTCAATTATCTATGTATTATAATTGATTTCAAGTACCCTAGGGTTCAAACAGTTCTAGTTTTGATTTTATTGTGACTTTTGTTTTGGCGGTTCTTGGTAGGTTTTTGGATCATCTTCAAGCACTAGTGTGTTAATTTATTTTATAGATGTGTGGTTATCAGTATGTATGTTAACGGTTGCTAGACATATAACTGTCAGATGAATAGAAAATAAAATGGCTGCTAGAATATCAGGCGAATTGTGTGTTTTCTCTGTTTAAATTTTGAGGGCAGAATCTTGAGAGTCACGCAAGTTGCTGATCTTTGAACAGTGGATTAATAATGAATCAGAGTGTCTTTGTTTGAAGTGGTTTGGCTTGCAGTCTCCAATGTTTTATCACTGCAATTACTTTATATGGATGGCCACATTTATATATTGTATTTTGTTAAAAGACGTCATGTTTGAAACAAATATCCCTAAAGAATGATACTGCGATTACGAAATACTGACAGGAAATTGGTATTTTGATTTAAAAAAGATAACTTCCCATAACTTTTATTTTGTAATTTCTTATAAACTTCCATACTATTCCTGCAACTTAACTTTTTTTCTTTCTTTTTTTTTTTTTCTCTCTCTCTCTATTTCAATAATCTATTGGAAGAAGTGTTTGGTATTGTGCTTATGCATTTGCCTGCCTTACATGATTGCAACTCGTTAATCCAGTGCCTGGTAGTGCACCTTTCCTGTTATGATCTTTTTTCTTTCTTCTACATTATTCAGGGGGATTGGAAGGTTTCATTTTCTCAAATTTGTTCTTTTTCATTTCTCTTGCCTTTTTGGTTCTCTATGCCACATGATTTTGCCAATGACTGTAATGATGGTGTAGTTTAAAGTTTCAGTCACCGAAGCAATCTGTGTATGTTGTATAAGCAATTCTGCTTGCTCTGTCACGGGTTTCTGGTTAGGGTTTGTTAGCCACTTGTTAATGACCTTATCCTTCCCTTCTTTGTCTGCCATAATGAACTTCTGTTGCTTGTATCGAGCGATTGATATGGTTTATAAAGTTCTTGCTTGCAAACCATTTGAGATTGCTTTTCTTACGGTGCCTCTACATGGTTTGTGTTGGTTGCAGTTACATTATGACTAGAAAACCTGCTCATTCGGCGATCGACTAGAGAAAAACATTGCAGTTTGACAGGTGGCAGTTCCTTGTTTAAATGTGTGGTATGAATCGACACTCCCCGAATTTTATTATTATGTTTGAAACAAGTTTAAGAAATGGTGACATATACTTGATGTTGTTGGCTTTTAGGTTTTCCTGTTGCTTGAGTTGTTCTTGTTGGAGCTTGAGAAATTTAGCCAGGCTTCCTTCTTAAAAAATATGGATTGGAAGAAGAAGAATTGTGGTGCAGCAGCTGTTTGCAAAACAAAGTTTTTTTTTCCCCCTTACTGAAATCTTATTCTATCTGGTTTTTCATTCTTATTGATGACCTTACATAAGCTTATGTGGTTGATAACTAAATCTTGTTTTTGAGGATACCCTTTTTTCTGTATTGCGATTTCTTAGTGAACTACCTCCTGATAAAATGCTTATTTTAAGGACTTGCTTGTCAAAAATCCTTGTTGATGTTATCATTGACAAGGGCTGATCGAGTGAAATAAAGATTGTTTTATAACTCTTGTTTTATAACTCTCTCTCTCTTTCTCTCTCTTACTTTAGGATTTGAATTTGAGATTGTCCGGTTTGTTGAGTTGAGAAGGAGAGGTTGTGACAGATTATCTCCTTGGGACCCCTCCTCTCTCTCTCTCTCACTCCCTCTCTATAAAAATGTCATATGTGATGTGACGTACCACTCTCTTGACCTTAATTCTCATTTTGAAAAATGTCAAGGTATCTAGTTAAGCAACCCCCACCCCCCCAAAAAAAGAAAAAAAAAAAAAAAGAAATTTCCATGCCCCAAGAGTTCCATAACCTAACAAGTATATATATTATGGCCTATGAACAATTATAAAACATGATTAGCAATTTTTTTTTTTATATTTTCTCAATAGAAAGATTCTTAAAATATTATTTCTTTGTTTAATAATATTCAAAAATAGTAAAAATTTTAGTTGTGATGAATAATATCACTATCCTTGTACCGGAAAAATTACAATGGTGTTTGATTCAAGGGGATAGAAATTAAGAATTAAATTTAAATTCATATGAAAATGAAATGAAAATAAAGATCTAAGTATGAAATTTTGAAATAAGAGATTATGAAATCCAACTAAAAATATAAGTTTTAAAAAATTTATAATAAGATTTTTTATTTCAATTTTGATTTCGATTTTTAAATTCCAATCAAATATTTTCTAAATAATTCATTATTCATTTGGCTTATGAATCATTTTGTACCAGCTTATTATATCAAATTTCTAAAAGCTTTAGGGAAAAAATGATTATATTAAATTAAAATCATTATTGCCAAATCAAAGATAAGCTAAAAGACTTTTGAATTAATTAAATAAATAAATTCAAGTGTTATTTTTTTTAATACATTAAAATATTTGTGAAAAAATAGTGACGAGAATTATTTAGTTTACAATAAGGAATGTACACCGATGCTGACGTGTTTCCCGGTGGATTTGTCATGTGTCAATGAAAGAACACCAACTCATCGTACGATCCAGAATTATTGACTTCCATCAAATGGGTTCCACCACACGATGGCGAAAATGTAAGGTATGATGATTGGTGGCTTTGGGGTCGATCGTTTTGCAACGCAAAGCCACACCCGTATTGGAAAAAAACCCTTTTCACGAGAGTCAAGGCGCTAGCACCTGCCGATAGTCTCTCTCTCCCCCCCAAAAAAAAAATTTAGACATACTAGACTTGGAGTAATCTCTCTCCTCCCCCTCCCTGACACTTAATTGGATTTCTTTTTCTTTCTCTCTCTTTTAATTTCCGTTGAAAATCTCTCTCTCTCTCTCTCTATTCTCTTTTGGTAAGTAGTAATTAATTTCAGTAAACTGTAAATCACCTGCTCCTTTCTCTTTCTTTCTCTGCTTCTTTGCTACTTCTCAAGTGACTGTAAGCTAAGACTCTCTCTCTCTCTCTCTCTCTCTCTCTAAACTAGTTGGTATTGGTTGATGCAGCATTTCAAAAATTTTCTCAGATCTCCATTCACGAGCACTCAAGACTCGTACTTGTATGCGATCAAGATTTCTTTAGCATCGGCTTTTCCTCAAGACCCAATCTAAGCAATTCTTGGCGTGCAATTTTTCCAGAATCTGGTAATTTTTTAGGGTTGTGCTTTTCAAATTTTGTTCCGCTTTCTTGAATGTAAGCCTTTTTTTTTTTTTTTTCCCCTTAGTTTCTTTCTTGATCTTCTTAAACCTCTCTCTCTCTCTCTCTCTTCTTTAGATTATTGGCTGTTTATTTTTAGTAACTGCTTACTATTTTTGTCAATTTCTCGTTTTAGTTTCATGTTCTTGTTTTGGAAATGGACTATTCTGCACAAGTTTCATGATGCTTTGTTTCATTGTTGTGCAGTAGAAGAATCCTGCGTCACAAGTTAGTATTCCAGTATATAAAGATTGATTCAACTCTTGTTGAATTCTTCGTCTCAAATTTTGGAGGGTTTTGGAGAATGTAGTGTTGTGTAGTTGTTAGAAAATAGAGGGAGTAATGGAAGAAGGAAATGATTTGAATGGGAATTTGGTGAGGCAGTCACTGTTAAGGCCTTTGAAGTCGTCCTTGTCTGGAAAGTCCAGTCCTAGGAGCTCTCCTTCATTTCGGAGATTGCATTCGAGTAGGACACCCAGACGGGAAGGTAGAATTAGCAGTGGTGGTAGCCAGTGGTTACGAAGTAATAGGTTGTTGGTTTGGTTGCTTTTAATTACTCTGTGGGCATATCTAGGTTTTTATGTTCAGTCGAAATGGGCTCATAGTGAGAGGAAGGAAGGGTATTTTGGGCTAACGAGTAGACATGACTCAAGTGTTCCTGAATCTGATGAGAATCAGGAATCAGCACCAAATCAGACTGGGTTAAAAGTTAAGACTGGTAGTGGTGGTGGAAATGAGGTTGGTGGGGATAAGATTCCGAGAATTAATGTTAGTTTGGCAAAAAAGAAGGATTCAGATTCGTCCAAAAGGAGTGGTTCTGCTAGGAGGAAGGGGAAGAGACCAACACGCAGTTTGCGAAGTAAGGTGCGTGGTAAACAGAAAGCAGTGCAGGTTACTAATGATGATGAGGATGGTCAGGTGCAGGACATTCCAAGAAGAAATACTTCGTTCGGGTTGCTTCTTGGTCCATTTGGTCGAACTGAAGATAAAATTTTGGAATGGAGTATTGAGAAGAGATCTGGAACTTGTGAGAGGAAGGGGGAATTTGCACGCCTTGTTTGGTCTAGAAGATTTGTATTGATATTCCATGAGCTCTCAATGACTGGTGCCCCACTTGCAATGATGGAGTTGGCTTCAGAGCTTATAAGCTGTGGTGCTGCTGTTTCAACTGTAGTTCTGAGCAAGAGGGGTGGTTTAATGCCAGAGCTGGCAAGGAGAAGAATCAAAGTGCTCGAGGACAAAGCAGAACTCAGCATCAAAACCGCCATGAAGGCAGATCTTATAATTGCGGGATCAGCTGTCTGTGCATCATGGATTGGTAAGAAGTTTTGCCTGAGAAATATATTTGATTTTTGTGAGAATGCTAATACAGATGTTATTCAGTATTTGGATTTTACTAGTGCATTGTCATAAATTTACTTCAGAAAATTTTGATTTAACATATTGTTTAGTAGCATCTGTTAGTTCCAGGCTTTTACTTAATGGAGTAATTGAATATGACAGCAGGATGATGCTGTTCTGTTTTGAAACACCAAAAATTGTTAAAGCAGGCCAATCCTTGTCTTTCCCCTCTCCAGTTGTTGATCTAATTTCAACAACTGGACAATAAATACCTTCTTAGTCTCGAACACTGCTTGTATAATATGCTGGTAATTTAACCTTGTCATTAGTCAATAAAAAAATTTTTCAGAGCTAGTGGCCATTGTTAAGGTAGATGGATATTTTGATGGTTCAGATGCTCAAGCTATTAATAGACATGCTAGCGATAGTATCATTCCTTAGGAAACTGGTCTCACTTGTTATTTCTTTCAACTTCATTCTTGTGAATCTTGTATCCATATTGAGTGGGCTATAATGTATGAAGTTTCTCAGAATGGGCTTTTAATATCCTCTAGCTACCCTTTGATATAGATCCCAACAATTTGATATAACCATTTAAAAAAAAAAATTGCAATTCAACTCTATCATTTAAGTGGGTACTTCTGAATCTCTTCGTTCAAAGGATATTTTCTAGAAGGTCTTTACTTTGTGCTTGGTACTTTCTTCTTAAATTTTAGATTACACTACATACTTTCCATAATCCTATAATTACAATCTGTATATTTTCAATCTGCTTTGGTTACGCCACCATGTCCTTTGTAAATAATCTCATTCTTCTACATATAATTAATTCCATGACATTAGCATTGTTTCTACGGTACTTTCAATAAGTAAGCTGCTTTAGGATATTATTTATGTACTCAAGTGTATTGCTTCTGGTGAGTCTACAAACTGAAGATGGATGTTGCTTCTTTGGCTAAGGTCTTGCAAAAGTCTACAGTGGCCCTGGTTAGTCTGGTGTGGCTAACATCCATTATGCTTTACTGAACTGATAAATGCCTGGGTTTTGTCAATCATCTCATTTGACATTCCAAATAATCTGCTTCTGTTGCAAAGACCTTTTATCCTTTTGCTTTCATCTTTGCACTAACTGAAATTGGAAAATTAAAACCTTGATTCCAGAACGATATATGGAACATTTTAGGCCTGGTTCAGGTCAGATAGCATGGTGGATTATGGAGAACCGAAGAGAATACTTTAATCGGTCAAAGTCTGTCCTTGGGGATGTGAAGAAGCTGATTTTCATTTCTGAATCACAGTCCAAACAATGGCTTTCCTGGTGTGAAGAAGAAAAAATAAAGCTGAAAACTGAGCCTGGACTAGTTCCGCTGTCTGTTAATGATGAACTAGCTTTTGTAGCAGGCATTGCTTGTTCACTAAATACTCCATCTTTCAGTGTTGAGAAGATGCTAGAGAAACGACAACTGTTAAGAAATGCTGTCAGGAGGGAGATGGGTTTGACAGATAATGATGTACTTGTTTTGACTCTGAGTAGTATCAATCCTGGAAAGGGCCAGCTCTTACTGCTTGAATCAGTGCGTTTGATGATGATTGAAGGACATTCCACTAATGATTCCATCATAGATGGTGCAATGAAGTTTGAAGAAGATTATGGGGCACATCATTCGAGGGCCTTATTTCAATATCGAGATCGTACCACTGAATCTTTAATTGAATTGGACCTCTCTAATGAATCTTCTGCCAATTTGAATGGATCTGACTACATTCGCTCAAAGTTGCCTGGTCTGATGATCACTGAAAAAGACACAGATGTTGTGAGTTTAAACAGCAGTCACAAAGCTAGGGAACTGTTATCTAAAGATGAAGCAATTCCAAAACAAGCTTTGAAAGTTCTTATTGGTTCTGTTGGTTCTAAGAGCAATAAGATTCCTTATGTCAAAGCGATTTTAACATTTTTATCCCAACATTCAAACTTGTCAAACTTGATCCTCTGGACACCAGCGACAACAAATGTTGCCTCACTTTACTCCGCTGCGGATGTTTATGTCATAAATTCCCAGGTAACTAGCTCCGTATGATTACACACCTTTATGATGGCAATCTTGCAGTCCCATTTTATCTCATATTCATAATTGGAAAACATTTTTGTTCTGGTATACTTGTGTTCCAGGTTCATTCGTTAGGTCTTCCATGATTAGTGCTATCATGAAACATGCCATTGGTAATGTAATGATTCCAAAGAGTATGAATTATCAAATTCATATCCCTTGTGATGAAAAGTGTTCAGAACTTCATCTTTGTGCAGTATCATCTCTGCAATTATGTTCTCCTCGTGGATATGAGGAATATTAGGCTGAAAATAGCTTTTGAGGTAGACAGATCATCTATATGATCTGTATGATTATAAACTCTCAGTACCTAGTATCTAAATGCATACAGTTTGGCATAGGATACTACTATTGCAGCCCAATGCAATTATGTACTTCTTTGTGTACTATTATGTATAAAACTTGAGAAATATTAGAGCTAGGGAGTTATGGCCATCCCTGGCTCCCAACTTCACCATTGCTTGTGCATATGCATGTGTGTGTGTTTTACCCACACTCGCGCACCTGTGCACATGCACACAGGCATGCATCTTGACTAGCTATTTTGACTTCAGTTGATATCAGCTAAAGTTTGTTTCTGAAAAGGAATAGAGCCAGGAAATCAGAGTAAGAGAACTAAAGGACACATGCTCAGTACTTTATTTTTGTGCAGTCATAGTGGTGAGAGTTTTTTGTCATTTAAAAAGGGGATCTGACATCTGTAGACTGTGTACAGGGAGTTGGAGAAACATTTGGACGAGTGACAATTGAAGCAATGGCATATGGTCTTCCGGTATGGCAATCAACTTCATGTTTTACGGTGCACGCAGAGTCATATAGAAACTTATCCTTCAGTTACTGTTGTTCAATTGCGGATGGTCTGCTGTTGTTCATCTTTTGTAGAACTGACTGTACAATGAGCATATTTCCCAAACTTTCCTTGCACAATGCCAGCATTATCCTTAAAAAGTGTGTTTTTTTTTTTATTTTTTTTAATTTATTATTATTATTTTTTTAAAGAAGCTATTTTAGAGGTAGTTTATGAACAGAAATAGAAGGGGAAAAAAGCTTTTATTTTAAGTTAAATTGGAGATGCAGGGATCATGGTTTCTTAATATATGTCCAACTTAGTTAATCATTTGGGCTGAAGGGAGTGATTTTACTTCAGGTAGTTGTGTCTAATTTTCCACAAAAAAGGGTTGTTGGAAACCTTGCAGAATACAATAGAGAAAGCCATTCTTCTTCCAAAATCATTAGCCTCGTCTTTCATTTCTTTATATTCTCTCCCTGTTCCCAACCTCCTCCCCCCCCAACCCCCAAAATCCATGATTATACGTACTTGAGCTTATATAGTTTGTTAAACAAGTTCCAACAGGACTTTTACCATCTTCCATGTCTTTTTCTTGAACTTCCCTATGACCTTTTTGGTGAGAAGCATTTATATCCATTGGCTTCAGCATCATGTTCACTAGAAAAGGCCATAATTATTTGAAAATTATTCTTAATTCATGCTCATGGAGAGTTGAACTAAATATCAAGCTTGTGACCAATATAATTCTTTCAGCCATTTGTTTCACACTAAACTAAAAAGACAATAAACCATCGGCATTTGAGGAACTTTGAGGTTAGATTACAAGCTGGGCTCTGGATCTTCATCTGCTATCTGGGTCTCAAGGCCGATCCCCAATATAAGTATGTATTTTATCTGATAAAATTCGTAAATTGGTCATATCTTGATGGAAAGGTGTGACGTTACCCATCAGTTTTAGCCATTTGTAGGATACTGTTGTCTTGAAAACTAGTCTTTATGATTGTAATCATTAGTATGCTTTATTTTGTTTTGTCTATTTGTAAATTGCTTAATTTCAGTACCAAATAACGTATCTCTGTAGACAGTATAATCATCCTTTTGTGAGCATTGGTCTATTTTGCTTTCCAGTAAATAGCCTCTATAATCTGTTTTCTCTTCCTAGCCCTCCCTTTTTTTTGTGAACGATGAACTTAAACAAAAACAAATAGGTTATAGACTTCCAGACAAAAGCAGGAAAGATGGAGGATCTAACTAAGGTATTGGTTTGTAGCTTTTAAACACCTACAAATTTATCACAAGTGAGTTTTCTAGAACTATCCCTTGTCCCTGAGAATGCATTTGTCACCCAACCTGCTTGCTAGTGCTACAAATTGATTGTACATCTGCTAGTGCTACAAACGAGAAATTAGATAATAGAATGATGGATGTACTAATTAATGATTGGAGCTGGAACCTTGTTTTTAGAATTGTGGCCTTTTCTGAGACTAGTGATACAAGTCCTGTGCTGCATAAGATTATAATTGATGTTAGGTCTTCCACCATTCAAAAATTCTATAAAGCTAAGTTCCCAAAGCAACTATGTGGTCCTTAAAAGACCTAAAACTAAGAGAGCAGACCACTACAGGAGCACTTGCTGCTGCAGAATGTAGAGAGGATGAAAACTATCTGTTTAGATGCATAGAACAGAGACCATTTCTCCATTCTTGGAGCTTCATCTTTTCTCTCTTTGTAGTTTATTTGAGTATTTAATAGAACAGGACGTGTATGTCATGCAGCTCAAGAACTTGGAATCACATGATGGATGCTCTCAAGTTTCTCAGTGTTACAAAATTTTCGGGGACAACTACTCCAGAGCTAGTAGAATGTGCCATGCTACCAGCTCAAATGCTGAAAGTAGAAAACTTTTGTGATGGCATTGGAACATAATAAACAATACTAAGTCATGACATGAATCAGAAGTAATGGTTTTCAGTTTAACGTGTTTAGATTCTGCACACATAAATCTAATGAGAGATTGTACTACTATTTGGTTTTACATTGTTATGATTACATTGAATTTGAGAAAATGCTGGTATTTCACCCAATTCTGCATGCTCATTTGTGTGATCCTTTTCTATCCCAGGTTCTGGGAACAGATGCAGGAGGCACAAAAGAGATTGTCGAGCACAATGTGACAGGCCTTCTGCATCCTGTGGGGCGTCCAGGAACTCAAGTCCTTGCTCAGAGCCTCCAGTTTTTGCTTGAAAACCAGTCGGTGAGAAAAGAAATGGGAAAACGAGGAAGAAAAAAGGTGGAGAAGATGTATCTGAAGCGGCACATGTACAAGAAATTTGCAGAGGTTCTCTTCAGCTGTATGAGAATCAAGTAACATTCTGGTACTGTTTGGTTCTCATTCTTTGATTCTTCAGTGAGTATGCAGATAGAAATACTCTAGCAAGAAAAATTGATTGATTACTGCATCAAATCTAAGGCTTTTTGATTGATTAGAATCCGGTGTTGTATTGTATGTCAATGAGTATAGTACTCTACCTGAGCACAAGATTACACATCAGAGAATTTTATTCTGCAATAAAAATGTGTTTTGGTTGGTAGCAAAATGAAACTACACATTGTAGCCATAAACCCCATTAGAGCAACAATGTTTAGGTTGCAGGACGCACTTATACCTTTGCACAAAATGCAGTTTCAAGCTTTTCAGGTGTAGTTTGCTCCTGAGAGTTTGTATTGTAGGACAATGTGCTCCATTAGCTTCTCTTGAAAGAGAATGACGTGGGTATTAGATTTATAAGTGATGTGCTATAATGTGGACTATTTTTGCAAGTAGAGGCTACCATGTATGCCAAGAGGGAATTTCTCAAAAAGGAAATGTGAAGATTCATGTAAAAGAAAGCCTCTTTTTTAGGGACATAGTGAAGTTATTTCACTCATCTTGGAGAGAGATTTTCATCTTGATGCCCTCAGCACGGAATCTTTCCTGGAAGTAAAACTGGTTAATATGGCAGGTAATATATGACTATATCATTCTCTATTATCCATATAATTAAAGGACACATAACCCAAAATACCGAGTTGATCGAAGCCATTTGTAGTGGCACAAAATGTTACAAACTCGAGAATGAACTGGAGAGAGAATGAAGAGTGGTAGGAAAACTTGAACAAGAAAGGAAATTAAAGGTGGAGGGCAAATTGGCGTGCTCTTCAAGATTGGGTGGCTGCTGCACTAGGGTTTGCCTCAGGGAGCAGATGCATCTTTTGTACAGAAAGTTCAAGGGAAACAAATAACGTGGGAAGAACACTGAATTAGATGCAATATGTGCATGCAGGAACATCATCACCTAAAACTATAGTTTATTCATGTACTCATATGTAACATGTTTGTCTAAATGCAAACTTTTAGTGGTAAAAGATGAGCCCTAATTGGTGAGCCATAGCCGTCCGTGCCCTTTAGACCATAGAATATGTTATTTCATTGGTCAGCTCAGATTGTCTCTTTGTAAATTATTAGGATCTGCCTCGCTGGCCTTTATTGTCATAAAGTCAATTGCTAGTTTGCAAGTTTGTTGATCTTTTCTTAAAGAATGTTGGCAATAGAAAATCTTTTTGAAGGGTCCCATGTTGGTGTTTTGTGTGTCATTCTTAACTTTCTTTTTCAATTATATTTTTTGATGTTCAATGCACCCAATACATGCTTCTAGTTGTATATCTTATTGTTGATTTCAGAATGAACAATCATATAAATTCACTTTAACTAGGGCATACAATAAGATATATTTATTTAAGAGAAATATTAACATTATTAGAAAATTATCTGCACAATAAAAAATATATAGAAAGGTTCAAATGCTTGATAGATTTTCAATCGAAGAGTTTTGATACATATCTAGTTTATTTTTAGTATATCTGGTAGCATCAGATTACGGGTCATTAGCTTTTTAACAGCGCGGTTAGCAGACTTTCGGTGAAGCTGCTTCCACGGGGGACAAGTCAAACGAAATGGCTTGAAATTGGGCCGCCAATCCTCGCAGATGATGCATGTCTCCACCTGACCCGGCAATTTCTCCTCTCTTCCCCGCAACAATTTTTTGTTTATCCTATAATGGAAATCTTTTAATAGCAATAACGATCTCAACATTTTATTTCATATAGGTTAGTAAGTTTATCATATACATATACATATATATATATATTACTGATAGATTACTTATATCAATTTTTTTTACTTAACCATGAGAATTCAAAAACTCAATTAATCTGATTTGAGTAACTGTGAGATTTAATTAAGAAATTAGTTCTCCTGGTGTCTTTTTTTTTTTCATTTTCAAGACTCGACACCTTAGTTAAGGGAGTGTAGTGTTTTACCATTATATCAAGAGATCGTTATTTATTTATTTATATCAAATTGGGAAACCGTGTGTATTCAAAATTCTTTACCCCTTTATTCTTTTAATAATATATTTTGAAAAGGGCAGTCAAACCATAACCCAATCCATCTGGTTATCACCATAACCCAATCCATGTTTAAGTTAACAGGGTGGAGAGAGATTCAACTAGGAAAAGAGTCATAGTTTTTGTTATTTTGACTTTTTTTGGTTGTGTGACCCCTTTTTTCATGAACAAATTGGGTTAAGTCATATTCTTGTTCAATTTTGTCCTTCCAAGATTACTCCTTTTTTCCTTTTTCAATCCATAGACACACATTTGGTCCTTTTTTTTTGTCTTGCGGGTCAAAATAACATCGTTATGAAAAAAAAAAAAAACAAAACAAAACAAAACAAAAAAAAAAAAAAACCATCAACTTCTATAATACAAGAATTGTGAAAATTCCATGAAACGTTTGACAATCACACAGCCGTCTGGCAAGTGGCCACCTGACCCGCAAAACTTAGAGAACTGTCAACCTGTTTTGCTGTTCAATGCATTGCTTTTCCATCAAAACTTTGGATAACATATAAAAATCAAACAAGTTGGCCTATGTACACATCTGCATCCTGACCAAAATCTATTATATCTCTAGACAGCACGTTGATTGCACGTGACCCGAGTACTCATCTGGCGTGGCAACCCTAGTCCACGTGTCCCCCTCTAAATTTAGCATGCAGGTCACGTAGGGCCCTCCCAATTTTCCTGATCCAATTACCAGCAACTTGTCCCCCCAAATGGTTAGATGAGGGGAACATCTCACTTCGGCGGGAAGCTCCGTCCGTACTTTCCACGTGGCATTTTGTAGTACTGCCAGTTCACTGCCACGACACATGTAGATCTTTCCCTCGTCACTTGCCACGCAAGTCCTTGGGCACGTGGCAGTTTCTAAGATGTTGTCCTCAACTGGTCCACACCGCCACGTGGACAAGTCGAATGTTTCGGCGCTTTTCTCGAAGCAACCTTGCGTCTCCGTGGCATACCCTCCGATGACGTGGAACTTGCCATGTTGGAAAACTGCCTTGCACTCGTCCCGCTCTCTTGCCATGTCAGGCAGTGGGACCCACTTGTCATTTGCTACGTCATATGCCATTGCGGACTTCAAGGCATTCTTCTCGTTGTCATGTCCGCCGGCCACCAACACCATCCGGTCCGAGTCCGACGCGCAAGCGAAAAAGGACCGTGGGCTACCAGGCATGTCCGTACCGGCCCGCCACTGACCCGACAAAAAGTTGTAAACAAACACGGCCTTGGATGCCTGCCAGGTGGCCGGGTCCCACCCTCCGAGCACAACAAGATCTGACCCGACTCCTGCAAACTGGCAAAACATTGGCAGCCCGGATAACAACCCGGGAATCGGAGGCAAATCGGACCAAATTCCGGTTTCCGGTTCACAAAGCGTGATGCGATATACCGGGGCTACCAAATACTTGTTACCCATGGATGAATTTTGGTTTGAATCAAACCGGGCTTGAGCCATTACAATAATGAACCGGGTCAAACCGGAAGATTTCCTATGCCGGCGAAATCCAGGCAATTCGAGTTGGGTTTTCCAAGTCTGAGACACCGAGGAAACCGAAGAAAAGTGATTATATGGAACCCGAATTAAGCACTCAAGAGCTAAATCATTTGGAAGACCAGGAATAAGCTCCATGAAAATGGAATTTGGAGAGAGAGAGAGAGAGAGAGGATTGTGGGATTAATCAGTGATCGAGGGAATTTTGGTATGCCGGTGGGTTGTTTTATGCAGGGGTTTTTACTGTTTTTTGGCAAAAAGTAAAGAGGTCTTAATAAAAAGCCAACTTGTTCTCCCATTTTTCTAGAAGCTTGGGAAGGAGAGAGAGAGAGAGAGAGAGGAGGTAAAGGTAATGGTTGACAATTGACAAGCTACGGGAATTGGGAAGGAAGGGGGTCGGTGGCTTTGTACTATTTTTGATGGTCCCATTCAAAGATGTTTGTGTTTTCCAGTTTTCTTCACTTTATCACAAGTGGGTTCTTATTTTAGCAAACACACGTATGCTAAAAATGAATATACAAATGTTATCTCTGTTGGATTATACATATACCCACTTTTTGGGAAAAAAATATAAATATACTCCTCCAGTTTGAAAGATTGATAAATTATTTTTTATAATTTTAAAATCGATAAAAATCTTCTTTTTATTTTTTTTGAGCAAGTCCCCTTTTATATTTTTTTATTATAAAATAAAAGAGAGTATCAAGTATTTGAATTCAAAATTTTAGATTAATAAATGAAATTAAATATTGCTGAAGCCAAGACCTTTGATCCTATGCTTTCAAAAACCAGTAAAATATACAAATAGGCAATTGGCCTAATAAATAAATCTTTTAACAAATATAGAGTTTAAAATTTAAGATTTATCTTAAATTAGATTTAATAATATTTGAATTAAATTAATCAAAATATAATTTTATATAGAGATCGATAACAAAACACCTCATGTGATTGACTTTCTAACAACTTGCTCCTTTTTACTTAAAAAAAACAAAAAGAAAAGTTTTCTTCTTCTTCCTCTTTTCTTCTATTTTCATTACAAATTTGAGCGAAACATCGTCAACTCAAACAAGCCAAAAATTCCTTCTTCTTCTGCTGTCACCTTTCACGTGGGTGAATACTATTTTAAAAGAATTTATTATATGAACAGCGAGAGCAATAGAGAGAGACGAAAAAGGTTAGACCCAACAACTAAGGTGTCCCATGTTCGGTGCGTTTTCTTAAATTCTGTGAACGGAAAGCAACGCCATGACTAATCCAGAGAGAGAGAGAGAGAGAGAGAGTGACATGAGAACCAGCAGAGAGCAACGTAAGAAAGAAGCATACGACATCCATGCTTGTCTCACCATATGTTAAAAAATTATATTTTGTAGTTCTCAAAACAGTAATAAAATAGAAAAAAAAAAAAGTTGAACTCCAACTTTATTATTATATTTGATAATTAATTTATTAATTTTAATTAATCTGATTCAATAAAATTATTCAAATCATTAAAAAATGGACTCTTTCGATATTTTTTTTAATACATATACCCTTTCAAGAATTGAACCTATTGGCAATTCAAAAATTCTTTTCTCCTCATTTTTATATTTAATCGGTGTCGAATCTCGAAGATAATTGAGGTAAAATATTTTTATAGGTCAAAATATTTTATTTTTAAGTTACAAACATAATTTTTTTTCCTTATACGGTAATTTTTTTTTGTGGGGGTAAATATTTGTTTAATATATAAAATTTAATAATTTTTTTTTAATGAGGGCAATTGTTCCCACATTCTTGAATGTGGCTCCGCTACTGTATTTAACTCGTTTTCTTGAGTGTTGGAGGGTTAAAATTTTTTAATTATTGATTAAAATTCTTTGTATATTTTGTTGTATTCTGAAAATATTATTTATCATATAAGAATTTTTCAAAATGGAGTTTTCATATCTATCAACGTTCACAATTTAAATTATCAAAGTTAGAGGTATTAGCTCCATTCTTTACCATCACATTCACATTCAATCATTTTATTAATTTTGAGTTTTTGATATTCTTTTACGATTAAAATTATAAAAATCATAAAAATATATATTTATAAAAATTTAAATATTTGATATCGAAAAAAATATTTGAACAAGATCAACTAGCTAGTTTCTTTTGGTATGCTCTTCTGCTGACAACATTCAATCCTCGTATCACCACGTGATGACACGTGTTAAATGTTGCGACGAGTCTCCGCGGTGGATACGTTGTTTCCGTCGGGGTCTCCCATCTTTGCCCCACTTGGGCGGCGAACACGCCGGTTCTCCAGAACACTTCGACTTAGACCCCACTAAACCGGCCATGAGAGGGTAATGCCTTTATGGGTTGTTTCTTTTTTTTTTTTTATGTGATTATACACGTATTTAAATTTAAAATTTTTAGATTTGGGATCTCCAAATAAAAGAAGGGGTTGTGACTGATAAGTTATTTTTTTCACGACGTTATGCCGTCGCACAATATGAAATGGTGGATATAATTTATCAATTAATATAGTCAATAATTTTTTAAAAGAGATAAATTTTAATTTTAATTTATTTAATGATTATACAAAAAATAATTATTTTTATTAAATGAATAACCTATTAGTTTAATTGATATCATCTCCTTCTTTTAAAGATCTCGAAGCATTTTTTATGTATTAAAAAAATTTAATGGAAGAATGATGATTTCTAAAATTAGGGAAAAGTTGATGAGTTGAAACTTCAAAGAAAGAGGTAAAAAGACAAATTAATAAACAAGTAAAAATTTTAGTAATTTTTAAAAGGCCATTGCAGCTAAGGTTAACAACTAAGTTCTTATCTACATTAATTATTAACGTTATCAAACACAAAAAGGTTTCATTCGTCACTCTAAAGTTACAAAGATAAAGTGGTGGACATTGGAATAATAGCTTCTTGTCTTGAGCTTTACATCTTTATAAAATGATACACATTTGGCACGTTTCAATACCATCGACCATATTATATTGGTGTATTTGGCCCTTGCCTAACATTTTTTCTCACCGATATCTGAAATCATGTTTTAATAAATTCGATTCAAACATTTACAGAGGCTCTATTTAAGGAACGACTCTTCTAACATAATCTTTTCCATTTTCAAATTTCAAACTCGAGATTTAGTTGAGGAACCTAAAACTCCATCCCACTAAACCGACTATTCATTGATCTCTTGCCTAACATTTTGATCTTTCAAAAATTTTCCCTTTTCTTACTTTTTATATTTTTTAGATTAAAAATTACAAACAAAAAATTAATAATGAAATATTAAGCAAAGCATGTTTTTACTTTTTCCTCAAATTGGTTCAATAACATTTAATCTACCAATTAATGTCTAATTGGTTAAGTGTTTGGCCACGATTGTTTTAAATAAAATCTTGAATTTGAAAATTATGTACAGAGAAAATAGACATAAAAAGAATTTTATCCTTCATAGTCTAACTCAACTCGAATCAAATTTAATCAGATTAAAGTGATTATCGGATATTGATAATTTATTTTAAAAGAAAAAAAAATACGGGACATTTAGGTTTTTAATGGAAGAATTAATGACCGGATTTGTTCAAATAAAATTTTATTTATTTTGGTTATGCACAGTAAAATTTTTTGACTTTGTCCTCGTATTTTTTTTTTCCTGTTTTCTTTTTTTTTTTTTGTTTTTTGGGGAGCTAATTCAAGGGTGCAAAATATGAGGAAATAAATAAATAAATAACATTACTCACGCTTTTGATTTATTAAAATTCATTATTCATGACATTAAGGGATTAGAATATTTTTCATTCATTTAATCTTTCTTCACGAGGGATTATCTAATGATCTCCATTTATTTTCACAATTCCCTTTTTTAATAATTGATTTTGGTAACGTTACATATTTTATAATTTTATACATATTACGAGTTAATTTATTTATATTTTTATAAGCGAGAATTATTATATTCTCAAAAAAATAAAAGAATTTAAGTATAAACTCCATAATATGACAAATTATTTAGCGGATTAAATGCAGTGATCCTCACTCACATTAAATATTAAAAAAAATTATAATATACACTAAATTATAAATTATGTTACTATTAATGATTATACAAAGTAAAAGTTGAAGAGTACAACAAACCCTAATTCGGTTTTAAATGTTGATTAGAAAAGAAGGAAGAAGACCAACATTAGGTCACACAAGTTCCTAGTCTTTGATGGCAAAGACCCATTTATGATTAACCTGTTTCCAAAGTGTGTCATGCCCCAATTTGCGCAGGATTCAGAATTCCTCAAAGCTTTCAGACTGTCTATGTATGGAGACATCCCTCTTGAAAGCAACTCAATGAAATGAGTAGTAATGCTAATGGGAAGACCACCAGAAAGAAGCAAAGGAGTAGGAGACCCTTTTGTCTCGTTATTACTTTGACTTACTTTCTCTCCTTAGTGAGCAGGTTTTTTTTTTTTTTTAATTATATAGGGATTACAAAAATCACAAAAAGATACGTATTCACAAAAATTTAAATATTGGATCTCGAGAAATACATTTGAATAAAAACTATTTACCACTCAGGTATCCCTATAGTAATTTCACCTATAATTAATTTCTTCTTTTGATACAAATCTTGCTCGGGCATATATATTTGAAGTTTTGAACCCTAAATCAAAGTTTTGAAGTATGCTGTTGACAAGAATTAGACATTACCCTAACTAGAGAGAGAGAGAGATGCCCAAGAGATGTCCAGGGAGAAGACGTGTAGGCAACATAAGAATTTATAATAATCATATAGAATTAATTGAATTCAGAGTCAAATGGGTAGATTTGAATAATCAAATTCCAAGTCTCATTTTCTAGGTCAAGAAGTAGCGATGTCAAATTCTTGTGGTGGAAAACCCAAGATTTAAAGAACTACGATATATTATTGATGGGACAAGATTCCAGAATCAAATTCGATGAATCAGCCCTAGAGAGGTCCATGTAGAAAGGCCACAGAAGACAATTAACAGTTGAGGTTTAAATACAATTATCTGTCGAAGGGTCTCACTCGTCCAAATCTCTCAAACGAAAGGGCCTTAACCGCCCAGCCAACCAAACGATATTCGGTAAAGTGAAGTTAATCGCCCCAATCGGGTATCCAATCGACGGCTCCTCAACCGAAGGAGTCTTGAGGATCTCTCGTCGATCGAACGACTGATCGATAAATAACGATTCTAACGACTCAGAAGGAAGGTTAAAATACTCCAGAACAATACCCTGAGATCTTTTCAGTTAAGGAATGAATCTTTCCATGATTACGATAGTTTTTCAAAAGGATGAGGATCGCAATCAATTCGAAATATTGAATTCCCGAAATTTCCGGATCAGCTCGATAAAGAAAATAGAGTTGGAGTATCGTGACGGCATCCAACTTTCAAAAGGTATAAAACATCTCAAAACTCTCTAGAACAGGAACACTCTCGGGGCCTTACACTCTTGGTACACTAATCACTAGGAATTACTTTCTCTCAGCTCTCAATCTGTTTTTTCTTTCATACGAAAACCGCTCTTTCTGATTTGAGCGTCGGAATCTCCCCGCCGGAGTACCCTTTGGACATTTTTGCAGGTATCATATCCCATTGGCGGTAACTGCTCAAGTCAACAAGGAGCTGATATCTATGGAGTCATAACTCATCTCCAACAGATTAGCGTCGTCTGTGGGAACAGACTAGAGTAGCTTCTGTAATTTTGGTAGCTATGCCTCCAAAAACTAGAGCGTTTTCGAGGGTCGTCCCCGCGGTAGGAGGGCGCACCCCCATGCCCGCCGAACCTATTGCTCCTCCAAGACCTGATCCTCTTATTCGTGATCATGTGTTTTCTCCGCGATCATCCCGTCCGAAACCAATTCCGCAACCTACAGCTCGGGAGCAACCGGCCATGGCCCCAGGGCCAGAGTAGGTAGACCAGTCTCAAATGGAGAGATTGGAGTCTAGACTCCAAAGAATGAGTAAGCAGTTGGAGGGATTCAGTAGAGCCCTCGGACCAAACAACCACTTATCTGCTGCAGAGTCCGAATACGAGCAGCCTCCCAAACGAAAGTTTCCCGAATCATCGGCGGTCTCCCAATATGACCCCCAAGACTTGAAAACAGATTGAACAACTCGTAGCCGCCGAACTCAAAAGAGCAGGCGCAACGGATATGAAAGATCCTCTTCACTCCCTAGGAGAATCACCATTCGATGCGAAGATCTCTTCAGAACCAATGCCAAGAGATGTTCTTTTACCTCCTACAGAGCGGTATGATGGAACAAGTGACCCCTGAGACCATGCCGTCCATTTTGTAACAGTTATGGTCTCTAGGGACCTTTCGGATGTTGCGATATGCAAACACTTTCCCACTACCATCAAAGGTAATGCCCTGACATGGTTTAACTCTTTCCCGTCGTTCAATATCAAGAGTTTCGCATAGCTCCGACAACAGTTTGAGACTCATTTTGTAATCAATCGGGAAGCTAAGCGAAAATTCACCTCCCTCTTATCATTGCGACAACGGAGGGAGGAGTCTCTCAAGGATTTCATGGAAAGATTTAAGATGGAAATGCTAAAGGTCCCCACTTTGGACCACAACATTGCTTTGGCTACTCTCCTAACGGGCTTGCGTTCCCCCGATATGAAAGTCTCTATTACAAAGAAACCTCCAGTAACCATTCAAGAGTTTTACTCCCGAGCGGAGAAATACATTGCTGCGGAAGAAGTAGAGGCATTCGATCGACAAGGAAACAACTCTAGCAGGAAGGAACGTAGTCGATCACCCCATCAACCCTCTCCAAAAAGAAACAAGTCAGGAGCTCTGCCCTCACAAAGGTTTAACGTCTACACACCGCTGAACGAAACCCCAAGTCGGGTTTTATATCAGATAAAGAACAAGTTATATGTCAGATGGCTCCCTCACCCCATGGAAGAAGATCCTCAGAAAGACAAGTCCAAGTACTATCATTTCCACTGGGACTGCGGCCATACGACCAATGAGTGCAAAAGGCTTAAGAATGAACTGGAATTCCTGGTCCGTAGTAAAAAACTACAGAAATTCATTAGTATGGAGGGGAGAAGTCTGCCTTCCCCCGATAGATGCAATGCGCCATGGGAGAAAGAGCCCCCCATAGGCCAAATCCCAGATCGTCGCACGAGGAAGCAGGAGGTGTGATCCTCCAAGTCCATGGTGAAGATGGTTGGAACGAGTCTTACGTTCCCACTAGCATTTGTCCGACTTATGACCCAGACTTCCCGACACTTTTTTTTATGAAGATTTCGATATTTTTTACTATTCATCGACTGCACGTGGCCTGGGACTTCAAATGTCCCACGAAGAAAGCACTTACCAAAGGGTCTTAGTCGTCAAATCTTCCAAACAAATGTGTCACTAAGTTGAGATGGAACTCCCCGAGCGAGCGGACACGACTCTAACTCTTAAAGTCTCTAATCGACTGAAAGGTCTCAGTCGCCCAGATCTTCCGAACGAATGTGTCACTAAGTTGGGATGGAACTCCCCGAGTGGACGAACACGGCCCTAATTCCTAAAGTCTCTAATCGACCGAATGGGCTCAGTCGCCCAAATCTTTTGAACGAATGTATCACTAAGTTAGGATGGAACTCCCCGAGCGAGCGGACACGACCCTAACTCCTAAAGTATCTAATCGACCTAAAGGGCCTCAGTCGCCCAGATCTTCCAAACGAATGTGTCACTAAGTTGGGATGGAACTCCCAAACATGCGGACACGACCCTAATTCTTAAAGTCTCTAATCGACCGAAAGGTCTCAGTCGTCCAGATCTTCCGAATGAATATATCATTAAGTTAGGATGGAACTCCTCGAGCGGGAGGACACGACCCTAATTCCTAAAGTCTCTAATCGACCAAAGGGTCTCAGTCGCCTAAATCTTCCGAATGAATGTGTCACTAAGTTGGGATGGAACTCCCCGAGCGGGTGGACACAACCCTAATTCTTAAAGTCTCTAATCGACTAAAGGGTCTCAATCACCCAAATCTTCCGAATGAATGTGTCACTAAATTGGGATGAAACTCCCCGAGCGGACGGATACGACCCTAATTCTTAAATTCTCTCATCGATCAAAGGGTCTCAGTCGTCCAGATCTTCCAAACAAATGTGTCACTAAATTGAGGTAGAATCCCCCGGACAGACAAACACGACCCTAAACATGGAGGTTCCAAACCGAACGCCAGATCCTGATCAATTGGGCACTTCATGGAGGAGTCAAACTCCCCCGGTCTTATTAGATCAATGGGATAAAGCTCTCGAAAGTATTTTATTAAAAGTCATTACATTCCAACGAGTTAGAGAACAAAAAATTCCTTCAGAAAACGTAAAACTACAAGAAATCAAAGGAAGTGCTACAAGCAACCTAGGCGGAATCCGAACCCGCTGACCCCTCAATAGGAGGAAGATCTTCATATTGCACGACTTCCCGAAGGATCTCTTTGGCACACTTCAAATGTTCGAGCAACCTACGCTGAGAAAGTTGGAGGTCGACAGCATTTTGGGCAGCAGAAGGCTTGAGATCAGCAATCTCTCATTCAGCACTTTGAAGGGACTCTTCCCGAAAACGAGCTAGTGTTTCAGCAGCTTTCAATCGTGCTCCCTGAACGTGTGCCTCCGCTTCCAACTCTTTGCAGCGAGATTGGGCCAAAGTCAGGTCCTCCTGAAGACGTCTAATCTGTTTGTTTTTTTCCACCTTGATGCTTATCTCCCGGTTCTCCAAAGCATCCTTTAACGCCAGCACTTGCCCGCTCATGCGGGTAAACTGATCGTCACGCTCTTTCCTTCGTTTCTTGTGGAGCTCGGTCAAGGTTGAGGTCTGAGAAGAAATATACATGCCAGAATCATAAAATAATAAAAACCAGACATAATTCGAACAAGGGAGATACTCACCATAAGACAGAGAGAATGGATGGACTTGTCAACACAATCTAAAGGCATCGTCCGAAGGGCAAGCTGCGGAGAAAACTCGAACCGTTCGGCCAGTTGCAGCGTCGCTTGAGAATCGATGAAGTTAAATTGATAATTCCCTACACTGATCGCCACCGACGCTTCTTCGAAATCTTCTTCCTCTCTGGTGAGAGACTCAATCGGAATAGGCGGCGAGATACAATACTCGTCCAGTATATCTTGCAGAAGATACCCGGACTCCTGAGGAGACCATTCTGATATTTCCTTTGGAACGGGGGAAGAAGCACGCGTCACCTGGACCTCTTCTTGCCACTACGAAACTCGGACCAGAGCACTTCCAGTTGTCTCTAAAGGGGCCTCCTTCGGTGTACTTCTCTCCCCGACTTCAACGGGTGCGTCAGGAATCACTGAATTATTAACTGGCGAACCCTTTCCTATCTCAGAATACACTGAAAGAGGTTCACATCCTCCGGTTTTCGCCGACCCTTCCTCTTTCGTGGAATGACTGGGCGTTCTAGCCTTCGACCTTTTCTATTGAGACCCAGGGAAAGTGTCATCCGCCCTCCTCTTCGCGTTCGGCCGCATTTCCCGTTCGGTAGAAACCTCATCAAGGAGATGAGGGTCTACGACCAACACAGAATCAACCCATGGCATCCCCTGTCGCTCCAGCAAGAGGGGCCTGGTGATTTGTTTTGACTCATCCATGAGTAGGCCAGACAACATCAACATTTCGTCTCCCACCAAACTGTCTACCCACAAGCTCTTACGATGGGCCTCACAATAACGAGCCACAGCACGCAAAAAACGAGAGTGAAAAAGAAGAGGTGGGATCTTCTCGTTCAAAAAAGACACTTGGTTGGCATCCAGAAACACAGAAAAGAGATCACTGTTTAAAAATTTGACAAAGAAAAACTTTCGCATCCAGTGTTTATCCTGAAATTCACTGTAGAAAAATTTGTAGCGAGACTCCTGGTGGGTTTGGAGCTTATATCAGCCATGAATAAACCCTTTGGAGTTACAATCTGTTAGGATTTTTTCGTATTCGCTTTGATTTGGAGATTCTGGGGGGCCCTTTTTTCCTTGGTACAATGCAGCGCCCAAGGCTCCACTCGTGACTGGTATAAACTGTAGACCCACCGAGAGTCTTGCTAGAAATTCTTTTACGGTGAGTCTCAAGATAAACGTTGGATGCAGAAGTTCTTCTACGTGAGATTTTTTAACAATAGTCTTCTTCCGGTTCTTCAGAGAACTGATCAAGCACCTTCATTGAATATGAAAGTTTCGAACCTCCTTCGTCACTCTCGCCTTTTATGGTTTGTTGGGCGTTATTGTGAGTCAACTCAGCAGAGTATTTGGGTGGATTTTTTAGTAAAAGATCAGATGTTACTGTTGTCTGGCCTACTGGTGGACGAGGCAAGACAGATCACAAACCTCTTTTACTGGAGCAGAAGAAAAAGGAGTTGGTCAATTTTTTGTGGTCTGTAAATGCTTCCCTTCTAGAAGAGATTTCGACCAAGCGGGAGGTGTGACTGAACATAAAGAGGAAGACAATTAATACTTCTCCTTACACTTGGTAAAAGAGGTCAAGTGTCACGCCCCGAACCGGGAATTGTGAACAGTCGCCCGTTGACCTGGATGTCGGCTGTATTTTTACAGAAAATCGGGCAGAACCTCTCCATAAATCGGAGATCTCCCATGTACAATTAAACCTGTATACCTGTATAAATTAAAAACATCATATAAATTAAACACATGGCCATCCCGGCCTCAAAACAATCCACCAAATCTCCCAACCGATATCCAGACAACGCAAGGCTAACAAATTAACAACAGTTCTAGCCACAGACCTCTACTGTCATGCCCAACTAGAGCATGAACAGCCGCCACACCGAGCGGGCCTAAGTTTTATACAATTTACAATACTTTTCCCAAGTATTATTCAAATACGTACAATTGCCTCAATGCAAATGAAATATGAGAGTTTCGCAAATAAACTTATATAATTTATACAGTCATCCCGAAATATGTACACGGTCAACTACGGACCTCAACAAGACCACGCAGGGTCGACAATAAAATATGAAATTCATCTTTTCAATTAAAACTTAATCTCACCGTCTCGAATCACCAAATCCGTCAACGAGCTATCATACCTCTAGCGCCAAATGCGTCGCCCTAGCACCATAATCCTGTCTGGGGAGGAAAAAATGAGGGGTGAGTACTCAGGGAAGAATACTCAGTGAGTGAATGGGTCAATGTAATCGTGTAATATGGGGTGTGAAACTGGAGTGTCAAAACATAAGTATACAAATCATATTTCAAATCATCATGCTTTTCATTTCAACAATATATCATTTGCACGCATCAACAATCAAATATGCATCCAAAATACTGTCATCAAAATCATAGAGCTGCCAGCCGAAAATGTCCCGGCAGAGGTCTACCACGACCTATGACAGGCGCACCGGGGGTGTTATATGCGATTTTATTTAAAGTGCTCTCTACCCCGGCGTTGGCGACGGACCTCGTCCAGGTGCTAGACTTGTAGAGTGTGTCCAAATCCTCCCCCTTTCGGGTTCAACCTGCCTAGTACCGTGTCGTAAATATAATCTCGACAACTCATGGGATACCCCAGGCCTTAGGCATATCCGGACGCCACCAAAGCGCCTCTCATGGTGTCCTTCGTAGCTACGGAACAATACATATCACAGCCCTCAAGGCCAATATCAATATCATATCAAACATGTGCCGTAAATCAGGTTCGCAAACCAAATGCAACATATATCATAAAATGGCACATTTCACGTTTCAACCACATGGATGCATATTTTCATAATTCAACCATATTTTTTGACACTCCATCGATTCACAAAAATCATTTCCAAAACCAATCAAAACATTTTAAGCATACGATAAATCATGCTCATTTATCAAACTGTTATAAATCAGAGTTTACATATTAAACGAAAACATTGAAATAAAACTCACTCACAGTATACGGGAGGGTCAATCACTCCCTACAACGCACAACAAGTGCCGAAACCGTGCTCCCCTCGATCAAGACATCCAACACTTACGCATGTATAAAATCAGCAAGTTTCAAACCTGCGCAGTTATAGAAAATAGGCTATAACTTCTGATACACCTTTACAAATCAAGGGGTTTCTTATTTCATTTTTAAAGCTAAGGATGTCTAGTGTCTAAGGCAGAAAACCTCACGTCATTCGGAGCTGTGTAGAGAAAGTTATGCTAAAAGACTACATGCTGTTCAATTGGCTAAAACGCATGTTTTTCACTTTCAAATTTCCAATGTCAAGTCGAGTCTTTTAAGCCACAACCTTTAACTCTTCATATTTTGTTCATGCTTACAACATATCCACAAGACTCAAGTGATATTACTCAACCAATCCTACACAAAGCTCACACCAATCCAATCTCTCGTCGCACATAAGAGTCGGCATATACACCAACACACTTTTATTCAAAATTTTTCATCAAGTTCTTCTCTTCAATACACCAATACAATTCTATACATTTATCATATAAATACAAACACATGCTTTTGCTCATTCTTTACAATTGCACATTTTCATATCACTTTAACACACTAATATCACTATATATATGCATACACTTTCTATACCTTATTACATACACATAAACCTCTATCTTGCTTACTAGAGTCATTCCAAATCTCTCCAATGGATTCGATCAATAAAATTTTACATCCACATACTCACTAACCTCTATCCAAAATTCAACATGCATAAATCCTTACTCTTGGCCTCAATTTCACATATACATAGCTGATAACACACCACACTTAAATGCCAAAAACACAAGTACATCAAATCCACATTTTAACACTCAAAATCACATTAAAATCCATCAAATTTCATACTCAACGTTCTACATTGTCCAGTACATGTTTCCTTAGGGTTTCTCCCCTCAATATGTGCTCATTTAAGACTTAAATCAAACATTTACACAATCACCTTTCTAGATTCTCATTTCATCACTTTCATTCCATTCATAAACAATTAATCAAATCAAAATCATGCCTGATTCAATCCTAAAACCAATCAAAATTGAAAATACGCTTAAAATAAATAAGTTTCCTATGAACTGGAAAATCTTTGAAAAATCATACACTTTTCAATTCTCATCCGATTTCTTCAAACCATATGTCATTTCCAAGGTATTAATGTCTATTTTCATAATATAGAATTTGTATTTTGATTGCCTATATGCAAGACAACTTAAAATGAGAAAGACTGCATCGATCTTTAAACTCAAATCCCAATTTCTCATTATTTTCATGCATTCGTCAAATTAAACTCTAAAAGCAACCATTTAAATCAAGTCAACATGATTCTACCATCCGGAACATTCCCTTTCCATATCAGACAATCTAATTTCTGTAACATTCTATACTTAACCTTCATAATCACATATAAACATTTCAGAAATTGTATCCTATTCGCATTCCACTTACATTCTAAACATATATAGAACCTTCCACTTTAGATTCAACCCTAGATCCATTCAATTTATCAAATAGAGTAGAAATCTCCTCACCTAGGGTTTCTCGGTTTGCAGACCTAGCTTTTAGTCGCCAATAGTTTCAAGCTCAACCTGTAACGGTTTCAAATTCAGAGCAATTGTTAGCAATTAACTCTAATTACTCAGATAATTCAAAACCCTAGAATTAGGGCTAGAAATTTGTTCTCACCGGTGCTGGAGATGAGTGCAGATCCGGCCTAAGGTTTCAAAATCTGCCATTATAGGCTCTGCAAGAGTGGCAGAAGGCACGCGAACAGAGAAGTAACACAGTAGCCGCGCGCAGGAAGGGCTATCGCACGCTAGAGCGTGCGGCAGAAGGCTGCCGCGCGCCGGCCAGGCGGCCGCGCGAGCAGCGCCGCAGCCGCGTGCAGTCGCGCGAGCTATCGCGCTCTGTTGCGCGCGCGAGTAGGGACAGAGACAGGCGGCGACCCGTGGTGGTCGCGATGGCTGCGGGTGGTCGCGGGTTGGCGGTGGAGGACCGCGGTGGCGGCGGAAGGAGAGAAAGCCGCGGGAGATCGGGAGCGAGAGGAAGTGAGAGAGAGCAACCGAAAGAGAGGGAAAGAGGGGAGGAAGAAAGAGGGATGCGGTGGTGACCGCGGCGGATGGCGGTGATGGCAGCGGCGGGACAAGGCGGAGGGAGGAGGGAATGGCCGTGGGAGAGGGAGAGGCGGCGATGGAGAGAAAGAGGGGAAAAAGAGAGAGGCCCTAATTTCGAAATATATATATATATATATGACTATTATTATCATTATTATATTTCTTTTTATAAATAAATTTATAATTAATTAAATGAGTAATGTATAAATAAATAAATGAATAATAAAAAAAATCATCTATATATTTTTATACCCACTTTACTTTACCAATCGAGAATACGAATACTTTAAATATCCCAAAAATTTCAAATTACTTACCTCAAAATCGAAAATCAATATAAAGGTTAAAATTTTTCTATATCTATATATATATATAAACGGAGAAAATATTTTATTTAATTTCATGAACAGTATACTTGTACGGACACCGCAGTGTCGGTGTTACATCAAGGGTCCGATCATCCGACCTGCCTGTTAGCGAGGAGGGACTGGTGGGAACTAGAGAGCACGAATTCCCTCAAGAGCATATTGGAGCAAGGGAGGACCGGTCGACCACTTTGATGACGATCGTTGGTACGCCAATCAGAGACAGTAAGGGGAGCGTTGCGGACGAAGAAGTCCCTGAGGCGACGGAGAGTGCTCTGGCTCAGGATCCATAGTTGTAGGAAGAAACTTCGATGGGGTGAAATGTTTATGCTCCTATTTTAGGAGAAACGTCCGAACGGTCTCCCCAAATATCCCAATGTTCCTTGTTTGATGGGGGGATGAGGCCAGCCTTCCGCCTCCCATTTTTATTGAGTCGTTTAATAGGCAGGGGGTTGCTCTAGAGGAAGGGTTGGTTGCAGTTTGTGAGGGGACCGTCAATAGAACTTTATCGATCCACGAGAGGCATTACAGTTGGCCGAACGGTTCGAGTTTCGTCCTGAACTCGTACTCCAGACAATGTCTTCGGATCATACTGCTCTCTGTCTAACGGTAAGTGTTCTTTTATTCGAGCTCCGCCCTCATTTGTTATTATATAATTCTGATAGTCAAGTGTACTTCTTCCCAGACTGTGGCCTTGACTGAATTTCAAAGGAAATAGAGGAAAAAGTTCGAGGGGCGATTTGTCCGTTTGAGCAACCAAGTGCTGGTGCTGAAAGACGCTCTGGAGAACAAAGAAAAAGACACTAGAGGGGAAAAAGACGAGCAGATCGAATGTCTTTAGACGGATTTAGCCTTATCCCAAGAGCATTGCTAGAAGTTGGAGGCCGAGGCACGCGTTCGTGAAGCCAAATTAGCGGTCGCTGAGACGTTAGCTCATCTCCGGGAGGAATCCCTTCAGAATGCTGAGCGAGAGATGGCTAACCTCAAGATGCCTGTTGCCAGAGATGCTATAGCTTTCTCAGCGTAGATTGCTTGAACATTTGAGATGCACCGAGGAGATCCTTCGACAGGTCGGCCGGTATGAGGCTCTACCTCTTTTTGAAGGGTCCGTTGAGAGAGTGATAACGGATCAAGACCCCTCCCACACGGCCTCTATTGTTCCTTCTAACACTATATATTCTTGTATTGTTTTGGTGATGAAAAGATTTTCTTAATTAAGAGTGTCTGTCCGAGCGTGCTGTTCGAACCATTTGTCTAATGTTCCATCAAAATGTAATGATCTTTCGCAAAGAAGACCTTTAGAATACCACATCCTGTTCACGGAGTCCTATGATTTGTTCGCTCGATAGGAAACTATAGATAGGGGGCCTTGTTCATCCGTTCAGGGAGTTTTATCTCGTTTGTTTGGTAAGATTAAGGCGACTTAGACCCAACGTAAGATAGGAACTTTAGACATTAGGGCCGTGTCCACCCGTTCAGCAAATTTCATCTCATTTTGATGACACATTCGTTCGGTAGGATCGGCGCGACTTAGGCCCAACATACAATTGGAAACTTTAGGTGTTAGAGCCGCGTCCACCCGTTCGGGGAATTCCATCCTATTTTGATAACATGTTTGTTCGGTAGGATCAGGGTGACTTAAACCCAATGTACGATATGAATTTTATGTGTTAGGGCCGTGTCTACCCGTTCAGGGAGTTCCATCATATTTTAATGATACGTTCATTAGGTAGGATCAGGGCGACTTAGACCCAACGTACAATAGGAAACTTTAGGTGTTAGGACCGTGTCCACCCGTTGGGGGAGTTCCATCTCATTTTGATGACACATTCGTTTGGTAGGATTAGGGCAGATTTAGACCCAACGTACGATAGGAACTTTAGGTGTTAGGGCCATATCCACCCGTTCAGGGAGTTCCATCCCATTTTGATGACACGCTCATTCGGTAGGATCAAGGTGACTTAGACTCAACGTACAATAGGAAACTTTAGATGTTAGGTCTGTGTCCACCCGTTTGGAGAGTTCTGTCCTATTTTGATAACACGTTCATTCAGTAGAATCAGGACGAATTAGATCTAATGTACGATAGAAAATTTTAGGTGTTAGGGTCGTGTCCACCCGTTTGGAGAGTTCTATCTCATTTTGATGACACGTTCGTTCGGAAGGATCAAGGCGATTTAGCCCCAACGTACGATAGGAACTTTAGATAAGAGGTGACTCTTCCGTAAATCACTGAAGACTTCGTGTCACGAGCCGTCACAAGAATGATCACTAAATAATGAGAAGATGCAGAGCCCCTTCTCAGGGAAAGAGCACCGGAAACTTCGGGTCGTACGCCAGACAAATACTAATGGAAACATAAGGTTTATGCCAAATACTTTTACCAACGATCTGTAGGATCACCCCTTCTAGTCTGTCGAGGTATGGCATGGGGTCTGGTCGGTTAAGTGGTTCATTCTCCCTCAGTAGATTATGCCGTTCTGGGGAAGGTATACTGATGAATCTCTGTAGTCTACCACTGCGAACCAGGAATTCCAGCTCGTCTCTGAATCTCTTGCACTCATCGGTCATGTGACCATAATCCCAACGGAAGTGACAGTACTTGGACTTATCTTTCTCAGGGTCTTTCTCTGTAGAACGAGGGGGTCATCTGACGTACGATTTATTCTTAATCTGATATAAGACCCGACTTGGGGTCTCATTCAGCAGCGTGTAGACATTAAACCTTTGTGAGGGCGGTGCCCCCGGTTTGCTCCTCCTTGGGAAAGGCTGGCGAGGCGATCGACTGCGTTCTTTTCTACTCGGGCGATTTTTCGCCAATCGAATGTCTTCGCTTCTTCTATCGCAATGTATTTCTCAGTTCAGAAGTAAAACTCTTGAATGGTTGAAGGGGGTTTCTTCATAATAGAGGTCTTCATGTCGGAGGAACGCAGGCTCGTTAGGAGAGCAGCTAATGCAATGGAATGGTCCAGAGCTGGAACCTTTAACATCTCTGCTTTAAACTTCTCCAAGAAATCTCTTAGGGGCTCGTCTTTCCGTTGCCGCAACGATAACAAAGAGGTGAACTTTCACTTGGCTTCTCAGCTGATTATAAAATGAGTCTCGAACTACTGTCGGAATTAGGTGAACCTCTTGATACTGAACGACAAGAGAGAATTGAACCACGCCAAGGCATTGCCCTTGAGTGTAGTGGGGAAGTGTTTGCATATTGTCACATCCGACAGGCCCCTAGAGACCATGACTGTTATGAAGTGGGCTGCAGAATCAAGGGGATCAGTTGTCCCATCGTATCTCTCCATGGGTGGTAGGAGGACGTCCCTTGACATCGGTTCCAAGGAGATCTTCGAATCGAAAGGTGATACTCCCGAAGAGTGGAGGGGGCCTTCCTCTATTTTCGCGCCTGCTTTCCTAAGCTCGGCAACTACAAGTTGCTTAATTTGTTTTTTCAGGTCCTCCGGGTCGTGATGAGAGGTCATCGATAGTTCATAGTTCACAAGAGGCACTTGTCGCGGGGGATGTTCATGTCCAGAATCTGCTACGGATGAGTGGCCATCTGGCCTAAGGGCTCGGCTGAGTCCTTCCAGTTGTTTACTCATATTTTGGAGTTTTGACTCTAGTCTTTCCATCTGGAGATGGCTAACTTGTTCTGACGCAGAGGCCATGATCGGCTGTTCTTGAATAACAGGTTGTAGGACCTGCTCCGGATGAGATGGTTAAGAAGAGACCACACGATTACGAATGGAGTGATCAGACGCCATAGGAGAGGCGGCTTCAGAAGCTGTCACGGTGCGCCCATCTATAATGAGGATGACTTTCGAAGTTGTCCTGGTCTTTCTCTTTGGGAGGCATGATTACGTACTCGATTTGTTAGTCTTATAAAGATGGTGGCTCTGGTCTGTTCCCACAAACTGATCCAATCTGTTGGAAGTGGATTATGGTTTCACAGATATTGGCACCTTGATAACTTGAATGGTTATCGTTGACGAGATATGAAACCTGCAAAAACCGCCGGAGGGTATTCTGGCGGAGGAGATTCCGATACTCAATTCAAAAAGAGCGGTTTTCGAATGTAAAAAAGCAAAGCAAGAGTTTAGACAGGGAGAGATTTCGTGTGACTAGTGTACCCAATGTGTAAAGTTCAGAGAGTATACCTGACTTGGAGGGTTTAAGGGTATCTTATACCTGATAGAGTCGTATACTTTTGGGGCATTGTAATCTTACTTTCCTTATGGAAACGATCCGAAAATCTCGAGAATTCAATATTTCAAAATGATTGCGATCTTTATCGTATGGTGGAGAGATCCTTTCCCTATCTGAATGATCCTGGAGATACTGCTCTTTAGCGGGGAATCAGAGTCGTTATGGTGCCTTGATCTTTCCTTAGGATTGATAGAACCGTTAGTTATAGGTCGGTAGTTAGGCCAATGCATAGCCTTCAGAGGTTGACGAACCAGGGGCTAAGCACCCAATCGGGGAGAAAAATCTCATTTGGCAAATATTGTTTGATAGGCGGGGCGGCTAAGGCTTTATGGGCGATTAAAACCCTTCAGTAGATTAGTTGAGTAATCGTTTGATAATATTAAGTTGTGTTCGTCCATCGGTTGATAGTTGTTTTTGTGTGAGCCTTTCAAGCGGGCATTGAGTCATGTCCCATCAACTTAGATTCTTCAAACCCCACCATGGGCGGTAGTACTATTTCCTTGTGAAAGATGAAGATGCAACTTCATTAGTGAATGCTTCAGCAAATGTTTCAAACTAAAAACTATCATTTTTGGTGTCACAGTTGATAAACACAAGAGTTTCGTTCTTCTACTGTTGCGCTCTAGTGAGGTTTATAGTATCACAATCTAGGTATAAGTATAATGTAGGATCTGATGTTCCATTCAGCCCCCTCATGACTTCCTCCCTCCAGCAGGAGTTCTGTCTCTGAGCTGACAACACATACCATGAAGCACCTAAAACCTAAAAAAAATAAAAATAAAATAAAAATTCGTATTAGGGAGTAGTGAGTGAATGGATGGTATTGCAGAGATTTCAAGTGCTTTTCGTGTTAGGGAGGCGAAATTTTCCCTCTCATGTTGTGTGTTTGAATCATGGTTATTAAATACTAAATACGATATGTACATTGACTCATATACATTGACTCATATGTTTTAAAATTTATTATTCAATTAATTGAATCATTGGATCACTGATTCAATCATCGTTTTTTTAATTATTTTAGAATATAAAAATATATATAGCTATATTTTTTAAATATAAAATATCATATATATTTTAAATTTGAATTATGAATAATATTTATAAATATTGCAAAATGAAAATTTTTTATTACTCTAAATTCACCTTTATTGATGAGGGATATTTTTTCAATTAAATATAAATCATAAAAGATATTTTATGAAAGAAATTGATTAAGTGATCTAATTTTTTTCTTTACGGCTCTTTCGAATATGTTAGAAATTTTTTTCACTCCTCTGAAACTTTTCATTTATTGAATGGGGTAAGAGGGATGATTATGACCATGAGGTAGTGCCTTTGAAAGGTAATTTTTTATCATTAATTTGTATGAATTAATTGTATAAACGGTTCAATTTATAAATTAATTATGGGTCAAGAGTTCATTGGATCGTTTAAATAGATGAGTAGATATAAATATTGAGCAGATGAAAGTTTAGCTTGCCACTTGTGCAGATGCACCGGCCCTAAAATTTAGGAATTCAGGAGTTTTCTATTTATTAGAATTTGTTTTTAGTTTGTTTTTCTTTTCTATTTCAGATTAATAAGAAATTGTAAACAAATTGAATTGGGTCAAGCCCAAATATAAGCCCAATAGTTAATCAGTCTTTTTTATCTTGACCAATGGATATCCATGATACCCACCTGATTCGATTTAACTGAAGTGAAATCTAATTTAATGACTGACTCTTTCAGTATTTATTTTTTCATTTTTATTATTCGAATTTAAGATTTTGACTAATAAGTTTAATTTTCTACCATTAAACCCACGGTAAGTTGATCAATAGTTAATCATTTCCAAATTCAAGCATGAGGCATTTAGCTATGACTAATTCAGCATTGATTTACTGGAGTTGAAATCATCTTTTTCATGATTATTAATTGTTTGTTAATAATGATTTGATCACCAAATACTCTCTTTTCCCATGTATATCAATAAAATCATAGGATACGCATACAACATGTATATTATTAAAGATAGGAAACAATATAAAAATATAAAGTCCTGATAATCTATTGTTTTGATCAAATATTATAATATGTTCGGTTTATAGAAAAAATTTATTGTTACAAATATGTAAATAAATATTACAAATATAAAAATAAAAAAATATATTTTCAAAATCAAATCAATAATTAATTTAATTTTGATATATAATTTTTTAAAATATTCTTAAAACATATGATATTTTTTAATATCATCTCAAATTTAATGTAATATAATGAAAATCACTTGAATTTGAAAAAAAACTGATAAGTGTATGCCGATACGGTAGAAAACGTATTTTTCATGATTATTAATTGTTTGTTAATTATGATTTTATCATCAAATACTCTCCTTTCCCATTTATATCAATAAATTCATGGGATATGCATGCAACATGTATATTACTAATGATGAGAAACAATATAAAAATATAAAATCTTGATAATTCATTGTTTAGATTAAATATTACAAAATCTTCAATTTATATGAAAAATTTATTATTACAAATATGTAAATAAATATTATAAATATAGAAATAAAAAAATATTCTCAAAATTAATTTAATAATTGATTTGATTTTGATATACAATATTTCTTAAATATTCTCAAAACATATAATATCTTTTAGTATTTTTTCAAATTCAATGTGATATAATAAAAACCACTCGAATTTAGAGGAAAAATAATAGATATATGTGACATGGTTGAAAAAGTATTTTTGTAACCTTGAAGAACAACTTTTTCACAAGGATCTTCTGGAGGTGCATGTGAATGCGTGAGTGATTGTGTTGAACTCTAGGTGTAACCCATATTAAATGGCAGTTTTTTTTTTCCCAGAATGAATCAAATGTCATATGGATACACATACGGTCGCGTGAGTGATTGTTTTAAATTCTGATTATAACTCATATTGAAAAATAGCTTTTTCAAAATAGAACAGAGATTTTCTGGAGACGTCTGTGGGTATGTGAGTGGTTATCTTGACAGTACATATGCAATATAAAAATATTGAACCTTTAACAACCCATTGTTTTAATTAAATATTACAATATGTTAGATTTATATAAAAATTTACTATTACGAATATGAAAATAAAAAAAAAAAATCAAATATTCTCAACATCAAATCAATATCGAAATAAAAACATGATAATTAACCCCAAATCTTTTCAAAGTAATTTTAACATTTAAACTTGAGTCTTATAAGTACAATCGCTTGCTTCTAAGATTATCTACTTATGTATTGAAGAAATTACGCTCTAAAGAATCCACAATTTGAAGCCTAAGAAGCATCGATTCGACACTTTGATCGGCCACTAACGTAACTCTAGCTTATAAGTTGATATTGAGAAGGTTAGTGAGTACCAATGCAAGGTAGAATAAGGAAAATTTTGGCCTGAAGAAGAATAGCATTTTGAGAAATGGTGGAAAGTTTAAAAGTAGCAGAGTGACTCATTCTCTTAAGAATGAATTTTGCTATACGAAAGGGTACAAGAAGAGAGAGTCCAGCTAGCTTTGAATGAAGTGAAAGATGATTGTTGATTATTGTAAGATCTTGAGAGTGAGCAAAAATGCAACAGATGAGGAGCTCAAAAAGTCTTACAAGAGGCTGGCTATGAATTGGCATCCTGATAAGAACTTGACCCACAAGAGTGAAGGTGAAGCCAAGTTCAAGCAGATCTCTCAGGCCTTTGATGTGAGTTCCTCTCTCTCTCTCTCTCTCTCTCTCTCTCTCTCTCACACACACACACACACAAGTCTGATGGTAAAATATGTTGTTTTATGGGTTTTGATTAATCCAAAGAAAAGATCAATTTATGACCAAAATCTAGAAGAGGGATTGAAAGGGAAACCATCACCGGCCGAGTCAAGAACCACCCCAAGGAAAGGAGACCCATTTGCCAAAGTCTCAACTACTGCCTCAAAGGGATTCAGTAGTAGTCCGCGGAGGGCAGAGGACATCTTTGCTAAATTTTTCAGGCAAAACACTTTTGGGTCTATGAGAGCAGAAACTGACAGGCCTACAGGACATGGTTTTTCTCAAACCAACAAAAATGTTAACGTTGAGGAAAGAAAACAAAAGCCTCCTCCTGTTGAGAACAAGCTAGAATGCAGTCTTGAAGAGCTCTACACCGGTTCAACTAGGAAAATAAAAATTTTAAGAACCACTGGGTATACCTTCTCTTTTCTAATCTCTTTCCATGACCATAGTAGTTTCTTTAATTTATTTTTTATGATGACAGAAACTTTCAATTACAAACTCATTAGCACAAATAAATCTTTCATACCACCCGATCGCCCGTGCATCTCCTACTCAAAGGATTAGTCCTTCTCACTCATTTTTCCAGTCCTGAACTAGATTTAGGTTAAAGAAATTGAGCTACAAAGCTCAAATCTAGATCATCATAATCCAACTTATAAATGAAAAAGGGGATCATATTGAGTTTAAATGATAATATAATAATTATTTAAAATTTTAGGGCATTTCATAGGACATAAACTTTTTTGTTGGCATCGATGATTTTAAAGTTTTTGCATGTAGACTGTCGACACACCAAAACAAGTGCATAAATTAGTTTGCATAGGATGCTAAAAGCTCCAAGCTACATTCCAAACACTGCCATGTACTATGTAGTTCAATGCTTTCTTTCAGTCCTACATGGGATAAAGGGAGACATAAAATAGGCACAAGTATTGTTTATTCACCGTCCTAGTAAGAAAAAGTTTAAGAGCTCTGGTTTTATGGTGTATTCGTATTATGCATCGCCGCATTGGTAAGACTATGGCTGGCCTAACTTGGAAGGTATCAAAGCGTTCAATCCTGGGATAGGATTTTTAGCTATTGTGCAAGTTGGTGCATAGGAGTAGGAGATACATTCAATATGCGACCTTTGCTTAGTGCAAGTAGAGATAGAGAGAGAGAGAGAGATACTAGTGTATAAATCACGAGGGATAAAATTGACATATTGATATAGTTGAGAGCCTAATTTCTTTCTTTTGTTTTCTTCACAAAACTACAATGCAGGAAGCAGGTCATAGAATCAGAGATATTGCCATCAAGATAAAGCCTGGTTGGAAGAAAGGAACGAAAATCACATTTCCAGGCAAGGGAAATAAGCAGCCAAACCAGCTTGCAGCAGACGTTGTGTTCGTGATCGACAAATAGACACAAATTCTACAAAAGAGAGGGACATGACCTCCTTGTGAGACATGCGGTATCTCTGGCCGAGGCATTGGGAGGAACCACTGTTTGTATTGCAACACTTGATGGTCGGATTTTAGCAATCCCAGTGACAGACATTGTAAGTCCAGGATATGAACTTATAGTTGAAAAAGAAGGAATGCCAACTATGAAAAAGACCGGAAAGCGAGGGACTTGAAGATCAAGTTTGATGTCAAGTTTCCAACAAAATTGACCCCTGAGCAACGGGCGGATCTTTGCCGTGTTTTGCAGGCCTGTTCATAGTCCCTGCTCTGATACTGATTTCCCTCTTTATTTCTTGCATTGTATTATTGATGGGGAAAGGAAGCTAGTTTTGTATAACTGAAGTTCTTTTGAATCAAGCTTAAATTTTGGGTAAACATGGAGATAATTAAGATTCAATCTTTATTTCTTTTTGTTCTCATAACCAGTATTCAAAACAATACTCCAGCTAATCTGATTCAAGCGTCTACATAAACCCTGTTTAGAAGACGACTCCCCCGATATAGTATTTTTCATTCTCAAATTTCAAATCCAAAAATTTGTTAAAAGATCTAACATTCCATCTTATTAAACCAATTATCCGTTGGTATGTTCAACCATAATCCCCCAAGGGACTTTTTCCTTTACCTTCAAGAAAGGAAAATGCTATTTACCAGAATTAAAGCCGCCTGATTTTCTCAGAATTGATTTGGCACTTTTCAATCAATGGTTGTACAAGTAAAAAAGTTGAGTTAATAAAAAGAAAGAAAAAAAGTGTCATAACTAATAGAAATTGAACAATGTCAAACGTTAAGAAAATCAAAGCCGCTTTTGGCCACAAAGATAGCATTTTCTTTCAAAAGAAAGATGTCTTTGATAAGGAAACTGCACCTAAGCACTGGAAACAGAATTGAAATAACATAATTGCTTTTCCTGCGTGGCGTGCACATATGTAAAACATTCAACATATCCTCCCGGGAAGTACTTAAGAAAGCCATGCATTTTACAATATATGATGATTTATAGTTAGTAGTTAGTCTTCATATACGTCTTTCACAAATCTGCAGGTTACTAGCACTAATGGAGTCCATGGATAGAGGCAAAAAGAAGCAACCATCAAGCCGTTTACTTGTTTCAATGCAGAGCTGCAAGTTCAACAAGCTCTTTGTACTTGTCAGAGACAAAAGACTTCACTTTTAGTTTTGCACTACCACCATCCTTTGCTGGAGAGGCATACTTCATCCCAATTACAGTTGCTAGACCTGGAATAAGATAAGAAACAAAACCCCAGTGAACATTCAGCCAAGGATTGAGGCATCATATTAAGGTGTAGAGACTATGAAATATGGAATCAATATGATTAACTGGATATCCAAATTGCATTAAGGTAGTTAAGCCCAACCCAGGCATGGAAAGAAAATATTGGATGGTAAAGACAACAATCGTGAACAGAACAGTTCAAATAAGATGGTTTACTCACTTTGATGTATGCGTCCATATAAGAACCTTTCACCTTTCCAATACTCCAGTGGTCTTGTCCTTATTCTGGTGCTTCGCCTCACCCCAGCTTGCCATGATGTACCAGCCGCTGGGTAGCAAGATACATATCACTTAATATAGCTATTTGACCTAAAATTGAAATGGTTGATAAGTAACTTCATCAAACGTTAACTACCTGCAAGGCTTTGCCTTCTAGAGATTTTAGAATCTTTCTTTCTTTTCTCCTCTTTCCGTGATGGTTTTTCTACTTTACTTCGCTTGTTTACTACTCTGCTTGAAGGTTCCTGTCGTAAAGAAATATGAAACAGAGTAAAGCCAGCAGGAATTTGACCACCAACAACATTTAGCTAGTTGAAACAGACGGAAAGTTTTTGCAACAGCACGAGTTTTGCAGTACAAGCATGGTCTTTCATATCTGGGTGTAGATAGCAGCAGGCAGGAACTCTTCAGATATTTTGCACTCAAATATGAACAGCCCTGACCATTGAATTTGTTCCTTAAAAAGAATCAAATATGTATGACATTAAGCCCCAATCAACTTTTGGTGATGATTGTATCACAAAATTTTTGCACATGCAAACATATGCATATGTTACATGTGTATGGATATACGTGCAAAGTACATTGCGGTCTCCATTGTCATCACCTGATATTTATATGGTCACACATATCCATTAAGTTTGGTGTACCTAAGGCCTAGTTGAGTTCTATATCCATTAAGAATCCTCTAAAGTCTAACTCAACATCTTCCCAAACAATTCTTGACTAAAAACAAGAGAGCCACAATATTATGGCCTAGAGACACTATTATTTCCTTCAGGAAATTTGGCTTCAATCCTCAAATTTTCAGAAGGGGATACACTGATAGGCTTATGGAAAAGAATCACCTGTATGTGCTGTGACCAACAAGTGCAATCAAGTTTTCAGGTCTTTAAGGTGACTCGCCAAAACAGTATAGTTAACACACACACACATACGCATATATTGCCAAGATAAAGAACAAAAAAGATTAACAGTGTAGACAGTGCATTAGGTCCTTTCAAGGTCAGTGAAACAAATGTCATTGTCATGTACATTTTTCCTTGCCAACAATGCAATCTTTGAAACAGAAGCATGACAAGCAACTTTAGGCCCAACAAGATTTGGCTAATCTCATGCATGACAAGCAACTTTAGGCTCAATAAGATTTGTGCTAATCTCGTTTTTGAACCATGAAGCATCGACAATCCAAAATACATGACATACTGGTTTCGGACATGCGATGGACAGAGACACATGGTGGACACAATAGGTACACATTGGACACCCCATGTGGTCTGTACCTTTTTTATTATTTTGGAAAATTATGGATACAGCTGGGACACGTGGGGGACACTGGGGGGAGATGGGAAGGGACAAAACAGTGGCTTTCCTAAAGAAATTTATACAAATTTGAAGGGTCTAATTGAGATTTTAGACTATTTGAAGATTTCACAAAAGTTAGAATGTACACTTGCTAAAAAACAATGACTCTTAAATTAAACAACAATAATAATATTAATCTCCTCTTTCTCAAAGTTGTGCCTTTTCAATTCTACTCTTTTCTCTTCATTGATAACAAAGGAGTTCTTTTCCCTTCTCAGCACAAAATATTTTGCCTCCTTTTTTTTTTCCTGCTAATCTTGTTGGTATACATAACTTTGTGGCTTCCCCCCCTCCTTTTGTCTCTGCTTTGTTCTCAGTCCTTCTCCTTTGTCTCTTTCTCTTACAGCAGCTTCTCAGCAGAAAGTTTGTCTTTTTTGCCGTCTCTAGTTTAAACGTTCAATGATTTTGACGAAATGTCCTTTCTTAGGTTGCGAGAGTTGAAGTTTTAGACCTTTATTATGTTAATAACAATATCATTATTATTAGTCTGAATGTATGTATCATTTTATCACGGTGACCATATTCATATTCCTATCCCTGCTTCAATGTTTCTGAGTTTAACAAGTTTATTTGGATAATGCCTCCTTAATATTATCATGCATCATACTACAAATTGAGAATCTTTCAAAAAATGATGCGGAATGGCTTTTCCATCCAATCTTTTCTTTTGACCCTGTTGTATAAAACAGCAAAGTATATATCATATGCATGATCAAGGTCCAATGTTCACCAAATGAGAGAATTTTATGTTCATGCTCAAAAAAAGGTTCTGTGTTTTATTTTGGGATATGGTCTGACCTATTTGTGATTTTTATTTTAAATATTTAGGTCTGAAACGGAAAGAAAACCTTCATGGATTCCAAGCAGCCAAAACTTTAACAAAAGTTATTTGGATATGGCTATCCTTTTTGTCACTTAACTCCGGACTAATTAACATGATTTTGAGCTCACAAGCAGTTCTTTCATATGGATAACCACAGCTGCTCAATAAATTCACCCAGCAACCAACATATACTAGATTCGTAGTTTGCAAACCTGGGGTAACTCAATATCTTCATCAGGACAAACATGTGGAGATTTGGAAGACACCTCTGATTGACAATGTATATCTGCAGTAGTTGATTGATCTGCAAAAAGGAGCAGATAATGCATCAATTTCAACTTAAGGGCAAAGGATCTTCCAGAAAAGGAAGGAATCCAGAGAGAACTGGCAAAATGAAAACATGAGTTTGCAACTCGTTAAATAACCAGAAGTTTTAGGTGAAAACAATTACAGGCTCTTATATAATTCCTCTTAATAACATAGAAGTAGGTTACAATGCTCCCATATTTCTTAAAACTTAGTCAACAAGAGCAAGGAAATACTAATTGATTGGAGAAAAGTTCAAAAAATTCTCAATAAATACAATGTTAAATTTTTATTACAGCTAATAATGCATCAAAGACGGTTAGCCAGCGATTGATTTCGTAGTTGGATTCTATAGTTGGATTCCAAAAGCTTACAGCATGCAGCTAAAGAGTACATCTACAAAGATGTAAAAGCAATAGGCTAAATTGACAATCTGGCAATTAATAGCTAAAATTGCATTACATAACATAACTTCAGCATAAAGAAAGAGTTTGGCAATTTTGAGTTAAATCTAATAGCTTCTATTTATTGACTACTTGTAATTTAGCGGTTCTCTTATCTTATCATAGAATGTCAGAAAACCAACAAAAAAGCACAGTAGCAACCCAACCATTTTTGGAATTAAACCACTTTTCAAAAATTCCCTACTTCAAGAATTGGTCATCTTAAAAGCAAAAAACAATGATGACCCACGGGTATAAAATACTTGTGGAAGTACCTAGCTGCAATATGCCTAAGGCATGTACAGCCACTCCCAAAAACCATTTACACTAACAGAGTCAAGGACTCCAGGTATTCTTGTCATCGATATGAGATGCGAGGAGCTGGCATATTTATAACAATCTCGATTTTGATAAGTTTCCAACCGCTTGTGTTCATATATGTAATATACTGGCCTCAAATTACATTTTCCCTTTCGCACCAATGGTAGCCCCCACAAAAGAAAGGCCCTCACTAAAACAACCCATGTTACTAACAAAGGTGAAACTTACATTTTGTCTGCATTACCACCAAGAATAGATGGCAACTCTGAAATTTTATCCACTAAAAAAATTTTTTTAAAAAAAAAGGAACGCTGTGAAATATCAAATTGTTGATATACAGCTAGTGTATATAACCCCATTTTATATAACAACCAAACCATGAAATTCTTAAAACTTATATCCATGCAACGAAAGATAGCTACAGCCATTTTTCACAAAAGATATCACTACAGATCACATACAGAGGGAAAAGAGTATATAAACCTACCGATGCAAGACAAGAAGCTCATATAAATTGGGAAAATCCATGTCTCTAAAATCATTTTGATTTCATGAAAAGAATAAATGTAATTTTAGGCCATCAATAGATTCACTTAATCTAAATTTTGGGGCCATTAGTAGATCAATCAGATAAAGTTCGGTAGAACTCCAAAAGAATACAGATCTGTAATTTGATGATCAAGAAAAGAAATTAAGCTCAGGGATGAATCTGAGTATAGAGTTATTGCCCATGCTTCATGTAAATTGATCTCACTGAAGCAACAAAGAAACTTGAAAATTCACAATATATGGATCTTGTTTGTTATGACAAGCTAACCAATGTTTCATAAACCAACAAAATATATTGACGTTGATTGTCATAGTTCAAGAGAGAATTTTGCGATCTTTTGATTAGTTACAAAATCTGTTTACCAAATCTTTACATTATACATGCAACAAACAAAAGCAGAAATATATGATATACAAGCACACTTAGCTGCATGTTGCAGTGGGATGACATGTGCCAATTCAAAGGTTTATGCAATTCTATTAAAAAAAAAAGATAATTATAGCATGTAACAAAAAAGTACAAAGGCAATGAATAATTTAGGAGCAACTGTAAGCCTTTTCAAGCCGACCACAAATTTTTGGGATAAAAGGCCTAGGTTGTTGTTGTTGTTGTTGTAAGCCTTTCCAAAATTGTTGATTAAGATCATTAAAATACTCCTCTTCTTGGTCCTTATAATCTTTATTTTTTTAACTTTTTTTGGTCTTTCTGTTTCTTGATCATTTGCTTGTTTTCATTTAAGAGTCTCAACACATAAAGACATTAATTAGCATGTTAATCATGGCCTAAAATCACAATTATCAAATAATCATGACGTGAAATGAACAAACCTCTAACTCAAGATCCAGAAAGAGAATATGTGTATATTAACGCATAGAAGTGTCATGACCCTACCAGTGGAACTAGCTTTAACTCAAGCTCTAAAGTTATTCTTTAATAGCTTCTATGAAATAATTATCTGGGCCCATAAACTCCGGAGAAGTTCATTTTAAATTCTTTTTTAATTTACATACTCGAAGTTAAATTCCATATTTTCTATTAGTTACAATTAATACATGTCAAATTAGAATTGAACTCTAAAAATTTGTTGAATCTGTATAGTTTCAAGCGCAACATATATGCATCAATTTTTCAGTTAGCACATATAAATATCAAATAAATAAAAGTAAAAATGACTCAAATAACATAGAATCAGTTTGCAGCTAGAGACTGAACTCTCCCAGGAGAAACAGAAACAAATCAATGCATGAATAAGAGTAATTATTGGAAATAATCAGAGAAAAATTATTTGAAACACAGGAATTAAATCATAAGTGTAATTTTTAAGAAAACATGGGCTTTGATTTACCCAGCAGACGAAGACATGGGCTCTGATTACAATTTTACCAAAATAGTGCTCAGCAAGAACACTTGCTAATATCTTCAAATTGACAATTTCTCCATACTCAAAGGTAGGTGGATGGACATTAGCGGAAGGGAAATGAAAGATATCATGGGAACACATACTAGATGTTTTTTTTTTTTTGGGGGGGGGGGGGGAGCCACACATTCACATAGAGAGGAAGTTAATACTAAAACATTGGAAGAACAAAATGGCCAGTTCTATTGTCACTGTCTAATGCAGTGACAATTGACTAGGTTTAAGATATATTTATAATAAGCTCTAGCATTAAGGGAGTGACTAGAGTGCTGATAGTTTAGTTAAGGCTTAAGGGTCTGTCTTTATGTACTCCATGTCATTAATAAAAATTCAGGAGGCTATCACATGTTTAATAGCCTCAAAGATTTACCCCAGACCTCTTTTTTTCTCTATGATAATGTAGCATCTGACAATAGAAAGTTTAATTAACTGTAGTGTGAAGAAAATTTCATGCATGACTAGTAATGGCTTAAAATGATTGCCAACTTACTCCCTCCACTGCTCAAATTTCCAATCTTGGAAGGTTCATCCAAGAGAGGCAGCCCTGCAGAAACTGCTCTTTCCTGCAACAGAGCCTCAACAGTCATCATATTGCAAGATTTTGAAATTAATTTAGATAGCAAAGACGTCCAAAAGTCAATACTTACCTTGTCATCTTTTTCGTTTGGTTCATTTGCACCAACAACATTGACAACACCTCCACTATTATCCAATCCATTTTCCCCAACATCAATACCAACACCAACCCTACTTGAGTCACTAACCAAATTCTGGTCAATATCACACATTGAAGCCCCATTAACCTGCTCACTTGAACCTAGGTTGGTGGTAACAACATTATCTTCTTCGAGGACCACCGATTGCACCTTGCTAAAAGCACCATCTCCACCCCCTTTACGTAACTGATCTGATTCACTAGCCAAATTCTGGTCAACATCACAAGTTGAAGCTCCAGTTACCAGCTGACCTGAACCTACGTTGACAGTAACAATATTATCTTCTTCAAGGACCATTGGCTGCACCTTGCTAGAAGCACCTTGTTCATCCCCTTTGTGAACTTGATCCTGTTGCTCATGGGCTGGTGATATATCAAGATGAAGAGGAGAGAAAGGATCACTTGAAGCATTTGACTGCGGGAGGCGCTTCCGCAACAAAGAAATTGATTGAAAAGGACTCTTTGGCAGAGTGGGTGAAACTAGAGATGTAGCATTACTCTTGATCTCATGCTTATTCTTCAAACAGGATTCCTTGTTTATCCCCAGTATCCGATTACTTATGTCAGATGATTTATTCATGTAATTCAGCCAGTTCTCGCTGGATACCATAACATCTCTTGTTGGCACATTAGACATATCAGGCAGGCATAATTCTATTATGTTCATAGTTTTAATATCCAACAGCTCCTGCAAATAAGAGACTGTTTTATCCTCACCAAGATCAGCACAATTACTAGATAACAGTTCATCGAGAACTCTGACATTGTTCTCCATGTTGGGCATCGATCCTATTCAATTTTCAATAAACAATATTAATATGTAAAGGCAGAATCAGAATGAAATTTATAATGACCAACATAAATAACATCAATCCAAGAAACATGAATTTCTTGTCTCCTTTGGTGGCATTCACTCACCAAATGTTTCTCTTCCATGCAAGGCATCTGGACTGGTTGTTTCAGGTTGTGAAATATTAATTTCAGAACTAAAAGTACACTGTTTAGAATTCTCTTGAGACATTAAGTTTTCAGCATCCCCAAGGTCTCCAAATGAGTATTGATGCTTATAACTAGCTGATTTCCTGGAAATTTGGGAGGGGAGTGAGTTCCAGTTTCAATCACAAATCTGTTTGGTGAAATAAATATACCAATAATTCAGCATTACCTCAATAATCCTGGTCGACGTTGGCGTGCAGTTTTCCTTGTATCAAACTTGTTTACATCCACCAGAATGTTGCCCCTCTGTCTTTGTAACTCCCTTTGAGCAGCTATGGTGCCAATCACAAAATAGGACCAATAAACATAGTATAAGGAAAAGTAAAACTCATTTACAAAAGCTTAAACAAAGATAAATCCATTTAAAACTTTTGAAATGGATCCTTACCCTCAAGCTTTTCTTGGGCCAAGAAATATTCCTCTGGATCATGCAGCTGATCAATATCCAAACTTGGCTCCAAACTGACAGAGGGTTGACTGAGACAAAAGTGTAACTCACAGTAAATAATTTCCCTTTCCCATGAAGGTAAATAGTTTCCCTTTTCTCCTTTTAAAAGGAAAAATATAAATTTATCAAGATAATATCAAGGGGTGCAGAGGAAGTATACAAATACATCAAGTCCACAAGAAATTCAAGGATCTAAGTAATAAGCTTGCTCATTAGCTTTTACCTCTTGTTGGGCTTCAAAGAGAACCGTGCTTTCTTGCGACCCAAGTCTGGCCTTCGTTCTTGTATATTACTCTTCTCACTTGATACACCAGTTTCACTTTTGTCTTTTGTTGCTACATAACTTGTGACATCAGAGTTTACAAGTTCTGAACTGGCATCTACTATCATCTTGGCCTGCTTCAGCAACTTAGTTGGACTTCCTAAAGCCTGCAGCAGTCCAGGGAGAAAAAAAAAGGAACACGGATGAGGTTCTGCAATTTTCTTTTCTTGTGATTTTCTACAAATACAGTTCTAATTAGACCTATATTTGTAAAGAAAAAATTTTATTACACTTCATAACTAAAGGAGATGATTTTGATGTCTAGAGACTAGAATATTTCAACAAGCATGAGATGGAAGTAGACCTTACTTTCAAGAAGTATTAGTGGGCTAAGACAATACTTGACACTTTTAGTTTTGGCCAAGATGCAATCTGCACTGCCCTTGTACTTCTATTATTGTCCCAATAAACATCTTGAATTTTCATATCTAAGCCTAGCAGAATAAGTAACTAAAACTGAACTGAATACAACAGGTCACTTTAGTGTGATTAAAATTGTGTTCATGCACTCGCATGAATCACCAAGCCATGTGTGGATGAATTCCAACAAAAGCCACCATAGGTTTTGGCAGGAAGGTCCCCAGCTAAGAGCACATGTTTTTCATTCACCTTCCAAACAACAACTAGAAAGGGAAGAAAGCAATCAACCTAATGATCACACAGGGAGATCAAAGCTCTGCTCATCTTCTAGAAATACTGCATTTCTCAAACAACAGTCAATAATGATATCATGGTGATTAGTCTAGGCACTGAGTGGTTGAATGCAGGCTTAAACGACAGGCTTCAAAATCTCAACTACAATAAATTCTACGTGCTCTCTTTCATGGAGAAGATAAACCCATATCTCTCATTCTTCTCCAAACATGGTAGATAATGCTGCTCAAACGTTCTCTCCAATAAGGTCCTTTAAGATACAAACTTAATTCTCAATATCATTCTCACAGTTTCTCCCTCTGTTAGCATCGTTTCACTAAGCTCTTTGACGCAGTTTACAGACAACTGGGCGAACGATATTGCAACTATTAGTTGGATATGCCCAAGAGGGGCATTATGGTAAATGTGAGGGGTTAGTGGGATAACTCCCACTAACCCATAACTACCTAAACAACCCCCCACAATTCTCTCACGTTTTAGTGTTTTCAAAAGTGAGACTAACCTCTCATTCTCTTACGTGTTATGAGTTCTCCATTGATGATTTTGCTTGAAAAGAGGCTTAACACAAAATTGAGAGAAAAAAGAGAATTCTCTAAAGAGAGAAGGGTTCGAGAAATTTTCGCGTAGGAAAATTTCTCCCGTCACAACGATCGCCGGACTGAGGGTTGCGATGTCGTGGTATTGCGGTGGTGGTTCGATTAACATCGTGATCACCATCCCGACCACGAGATCCGATCGAAGAACGTATGGTCAATTTTTGGGAGACTCTACACGCTGAGGACCCAATCTATTTTATTTTTTCGAAAATTATTCGAATGCTTCCGTTGCATGTAAATCGAGTAAAATAATCTAACATTGGTATCAGAGTATACGTTGAATTATTAAAAAAAATAATTTTCAGATTTATTTTATAGGATATAAAAATTTGGGGTTCGAATCATGAATGAGTTTCGTGAATCCGAGAACACCATTGAGTTACCCATGATCCCTAGAACACGAAAATAATTTTTTCGTAATTTTTTGAGCACGTTTAGGCCAAGAAAATTCCGGTTAAAGCATTCGGCCGTGAATAGTGACCGAACCCTTCAACCCCAGATTTGGCAAGTTTTAGGTCAAATCAGTGCATAAAATTGGTAGATCCGTGTTTGTCTCTGCTAGATCTACATTTTGATATATACATTGCATGTTGTTGATACCGGAACGTGAGGTTTCCGGAAACCGGGTCGGAAAAATTAGTTGCAGAGAAGTCGAGCGAAGAAGACTAAGCCCAACTCCCAGGATCGTTCGCGCATGTAGCGAAAGGGATGTGGCGCGTGCTATTCACGCACACGAGAGGCGCGTGAACCGGCCGGTCCGTCCAAGTCAATTACAACCCGACACGTGTCCCGACCCACGCCCGACCCGAGACAGGCTCCGGACCAGGTTTCGGGTTCTGACCCGCTCCAGGGTCCGGAACCAACCCGCGCACGCGGGTCGCGCGTACACGGGTCGCGCGCCTACGCTTCCGACGTGTGCGCCAACGCGCAGCGCGCGCGTGTGGGCACGTGCCGGACGCGCTACGAATCTGGCATGCGCCAGAGACTGTCCCAAGCGCGTGCAGGCGCGTAGCGGCGCGTGGGACCGCCTGCAGCGCATCTGGTCTTTTGGAATTGAAATTTTTTCAATTTTTGAGGGTCCCACATTCATAAAAGTGACTTTTTATGGGTTTTTGTGCATCGAATCCTAGTCCAAATGGTGAGATGCTATCCCAGATTGTGGTGTATAGTGTCTATTGATTCATACGATCGTCTTGGGATATGCATTCGAATTATTTGGGTCTTGTTGATTCGTAAGGTGCACAAAATGTGAGAATAAGCATCACAAGTCACGATTATCTCTATGACTGCTTCTAAAATTGTCGTATTAGATATTTGCAAGGGGGATAAAATTGAATGGTGATAATTATGTGATTTTTCACCGGTAGATTCAATTTATCCTCGAGGGGCAAGATCTAATTAAAATTCTGAGGTAAGAGATGGTGGACTCCGGGGAGGGTTCCACACCTCAGACAGACGGGATTAGGGGACATCACGTGCATGGAAGAGGAATGATGGCCGAGTTAGGGTAATTCTCCTGTGTAGCATGTACGATGATGTGATCCCAGTCTATAAGCGATATCCTACGGCTTTATCAGTTAGGCTCACCCTATAAAGAGCATTGTGGTGCTTTTACAGATCCTGAGATGAGGATACTGACTTATAAGTGTAATAACTTATAAGAAAATGGTTGATCATACGATGATGTAACATTTGATAAAAATGTCGAGTATGGTCGCCGAGTTGGGGAATGTGACCGAGCCTATTTCAGATATGTTTTCTAGTGCTGGATGCGATCCAGTTCTTTACCTGATTCATGAGAAATCATGAAAGTCTGTTTCACATACGATGAAAATATTCGTACTTTCACTAATGTGAATAGGCACAGTAAGCTCGAGTATGAACATCTAGAGGCGAGTAGGCTATACTCGAGTCATGCTTATGCAGTGGAGTCGAGTAAGGACTCATGTGAGACTCGAGGTTCAGGTAAGAAAAAAACATTCGAGAATACCGATAATAATAATGTGCAGCGAGAAGGAGTTGGATAAGACCAAAGTGTAGTGTTACATCTGTAGTAGACTTGGTCATTTCGCTCGTGAGTGCGACAAGTGGAAATTATCTCTTCCTTCTTTACGTGGTTTGAGTTGCTCTCTGGTTTCTCTCCTTCGTGGATTGTAAACACAGGAACAACCAACTACGTAACTCGAGATAGGAACACGCTTATATAGTTCCGCCTAGTGAGTCCTCAAGTAGGAGGATTTATGTAGAGAAACGGAGCGTTTGTCGACATCAGAGGGAATAGCACTTGCAAGTTGGAGTTGCAAAGTTGTTAAACTCTGTATGTCATTTATGCTCCGAATGTTTGACGGAACTTGATTTCAACCTAGGATATACTCTGTTAATTTGGAAATTTTATAATTTCCATTTATTACGACAATTTTTTGATTGGTTCTATTTTGGTCCGTGAGGGACTAAATGCACCGGAAATGATTCCTTTCAATGGTTTTTCTTGTTATCCTCCTAGTGTGAGAGAGGATGAACCGATTGACAGTGAGTGGTCCATAGGGCCCGCTAACCAATCTTGCCTAAACGGCAAAATTATAAGAAAATCATTCGACATTACAATGAGGGCTAGGACTCCATTGCAGTCGGTTCACTGCAACATCTATGGCCTTTTGAATGTGAGAACCTGAATGGTGTTGGGTACTTTATTACGTTCACAGACAATTACCTGCGTTTCGGTTACGTCTATCTGATCTCGCGCAAGTCTGAGACATTGAGGTGCCTTAAGAGGTTATTAGCGAGATTGAGAATTAGTTAGACTTGAGAATAGAGACTCAGAACCGATCGAGAGCGCGAGTATTCGTCTGAAGAGCTCTATTTCAAGAAGGGCATTACGAGAAACTGACTATTCCTTGCTATTCAGTGGAGTAGAGTAGCTGCGAGAGAGGAATAGAACTTTATTTGAGACGATGAGGTCGATGATGGCGCGAGCCAATTTACTCGTTTCCCATTGGGGAGATGCGCTATTGGCTGCAGCCTACGTTCTCAATCGTGTTCTATTGAAATCCGCAGTCAGTACTCCAAACGGGTTTTTGGACAAGGAGATAGCTTGACCTTAGCCATTTGAGATTATGGGGTTGTGTCACGTATGTTCACTGTTTCTCGCATTTACACGGCGAGTTAGGCCTGCAAGAAAAAAGATGCATCTTTATGAGATACTCAAAACACTCCAGGGGGTTGTGTTCTAATGAACATACAGATGGCACTCTCACTGAGATTGAGTCTCATGATGCCGAGTTTCTTGAAAATGATTTCCCTATGAGAGGTGAAATCAATTGGGACTTTACCTTTTATCAGATGGATGAGCGTAGTATTTTAGCTGATCCCAGTGACAGGACCTAAGAATCCATTACGGATCTTGGTTTTAATGGAAGCGATCCATCTAGAGGTAAAAAGATTTCCCCTCCTCTTAAGAGTAGTCAAGGACGCGTATCTAACCGTCGCTTCTCGATTGAAGGAGAGGCTCTCAGTATGACTCTTGAGGGTTACGAGAAATCTTTAACTATCCTAAAGGTTCTTGAGGGTTCTGTGGAGGACCATTGATTAAAGGCCATGGGTAAAAGGAGTTGATGAGAATCAACGATATCTGAGATCTAGTTGATTTGCCTTAGGGTAGTATGGTCGTTGGGAACATGTAGGTTCTTAACATCAAAAAAAAAAGCCGACGGATCGGTATAGAGGTATAAGGCCCATCTAATAATCAGGGGTTACTTAGACTGAATGTGAGATTACCTCGATCCGTTTACTTTTAGCAATTGTCGTGAACATGATATAGATCTGGAGTGAAATCAGATGAATGTTGAAACTGTTCTCCTGAGTATGAGTTTTGGATGAGCAGATCTACAAGGAACAGCCATCTAACTTTATTTCTGTAGATCAGGATGATAAGGTCTGTTGACTTCGGAAGTCGACATGTGACCTTAATCATAAATCTAGATAGAGACGCTTGAGATTTCATGAGGAAGTGATATCTCACGGTTTCGTGATGATTGAGGAGGATCATCGCGTATACCTTTTACGTTCTTTTGATTTTTTTGTGATCATGTCCTTATGTGAATGACATTCTGTTGATTGGGAACAATAGAGAGTATCTGATGACCACGATGACGTGAACATTGTCGAGTCTTGATGTGAAGGACATGGCTGAGACTCAGTTCTTCCTCGAAATTAAGATCCAGTGGGATCACTCGAAATAGGTATTGACTCTTTCACAGGAGTCCAACATCAAAGGAGTTCTCGAGCGTTTCGAAAAAATTAACTATGACCCTAAAGATACTCTTATCGCTAAAAAGGTTAAAGCTTAATTCTTGACATATGTCCTAAGACTCAGAAAATAACAAGGGAAATGAGTAGAGTCCCTTGTACCAGTGATTTGAGAAGTATGATGTACGCAATGTCACGTACACGATCGAATGTTTACTTTGCAGTCACTATGGTAATTAAGTATCGATCGAATCCTAGAGTGGATCACTGGAAAGCAGTGAAAGGATTCCAAGATATCTGGAGAGAACTGCGGACCTTTCATTGTGTTACGGAGGAGGTGATTTGCATTTTGATGGGTATTCAGATACCGACTGGGTTAGCGATCTGAATGTATTCAAATTGATATCAAATTTTGTTGTCTTTGAGTAGTAAGAAGCAAACCTATATATCTCTATCTACGATAGAGACTGAGCTTGTGGTACGCTCAGTGACAGTTCAGGAAAGTGTTTGATTTCGGATATTTCCGGATCACTTAGGGGTTGTGACAAACAATTGGAGGCCAGTAATGATTTATTGAAAAAATCAGACCGCCTTTGACCACACTTGAGACTCTAAGTATCAGTAAGTCCAAACACATTGATACCTAGTACTACGTTATGAGAAACATCACTGAGAATGGTGAAGTAATGATTTATTTAGGGGTTGTGACAAACAATTGGAGGCCAGTAATGATTTATTGAAAAAATCAGACCGCCTTTGACCACACTTGAGACTCTAAGTATCAGTAAGTCCAAACACATTGATACCTAGTACTACGTTATGAGAAACATCACTGAGAATGGTGAAGTGACAACTTAAGTACATTACTAATTGTAAGAGACTTTGAGAGTGGCCCTTCAAATAAACCCATTGTGAGAGATTCCTGTATGAGATATAGGAATCATTGGGTTTGCATGTATATTCACATTTCTCACCTTGTACTGATGCTTATTGTGTTATATATATGACATGTGTGCATGATTGGGTCACTTATTTATAACACTATTTTATTGTCATATATTTTCTATTTTGTTGTGATAAATGATATGTGCGGGCGTGAGTCGCGCTCCTCACACTAGTAACCACCTCCAGCTCTGAGTGAGCGGAGATAAGACGATTTCTAATTGTAAGAGACTTTGAGAGTGGCCCTACTAGAACATAAATCGTCCTGACATGTGTTCAGGATGAGATCATATGCGATATGACCGACATGGAAGTACCCACATCCATGTTGTCTGTTAATAGTCAGATTTGAGATCTCAGATATCACATGCAACTAGTGATATTGTCTCTGAGATACTTTCTCTGAAATTTCTGGGTAAAATCTTATGTGTAGACTGAGTCCCATACCTGCACAATGTTAAATAAATCTAACATATGCCTTTTGAAAGATGGGGGAATAACATTGTGACACGCGTTTCATACCGCGTGTGATATGTCGACCAGAGATAGTGGGAGCATTATATGAGACATTGACTGATTTAGATCCTCGTTCCCACTGTGTGAGACACGAGATCCATTGGGTGAGATCTTTTGTACCCTCATCACTTTCGACTGTTTCTAGAAGTTTTGGCTCAGTGTTGCTACTTTAGTCTGTTTACCGATGGTCTGGAAGATAAATTAAGGTCTGAAGGATAGGTTTAGGAAAGCAGCTGAATTGAGGCTAATAGATTCGAGTTTGGGAAAAAGAAGATCAATTGATATTACATCACTGTGTTGTATTCACCGACTAACCTATTATGTCTGTCCATGTTGGGATGTAAGCATAATAGTTGATATACAGTCGAGCGTTTATTGAGGATTATTTTCGATGAGGAAAGTAGGTCGATAGATGTAATTAGTCTTGGATCTGGGGTACAGCGAGTTCTTTTGATACTAACGATGGCCTCTCGATCATCCTAACAGGTGCATCGAGAGGTCTTTACTTGCAGGTGTACTCGTAGGTCGCACGACGCTCAATCCTATATGAAAGTCCAGCAGGATGATGTGATCGCATGAGTTGTGATCTTGTGACAAATATTAAATGCACTCGTATGCATGTGGAAGATATTAGTTGGATATGCCCAAGAGGGACATTATGGTAAACGTGAGGAGTTAGTGGGATAACTCTCACTAACCCATAACTACCTAAACAACCCTCCGCAATTCTCTCACGTTTTAGTGTTTTCAAAAGTGAGACTAACCTCTCATTCTCTTATTTGTTATGGGTTCTCCATTGATGATTTTGCTTGAAAATAGGCTTAACACAAAATTGAGAAAAATGAAAATTCTCTAGAGAGAGAATTTCATTTGATTGTTCGAGAAATTTTCGCGTAGGAAAATTTCTTTCGTCACAACGGTCGCCGGACTAAGGGTTGCGACGTCGTGGTATTGCGGTGATGGTTCGATTAACATCGTGATCACCATCCCGACCACGAGATCCGATCGAAGGACGTACGGTCGATTTTTGGGAGACTCTACACGCTGAGGTATTTATTATTATACCCCGATCTATTTTATTTTTCTAAAAATTATTCGAATGTTTCCGCTGCATGTGAATCGAGTAAAATAATCCAACAGCAACAATGTGGGAAATGGGTACATTCAAGTCCAAGAATAGTCAAAACAGAATTTATGAGCGAGGCATGGACATTTCGAAAGGTACTCACGTCCGTGTCCAACAGTGTCAGATACAGTAATCATCAAACACTTGCCAAACACACCACACGGCAATTCATTACCACTCTTTACACACTTGTAGAAGACCTATCAACATTTTACAGACACTTGATGCAATTAGTGTTACTAATATCAGAACCCACGTATTGTGTAATTTAGTTGACTAAAAACTTATTAATATTACTTCAGTTAAGGCAATATACTTACACGCGTAGATTGAATAATGTGTCACACGTTGTTACGAACTTGTCATATCTGGATGTCTCGTCTCAATGTCTGCAGTAATTTTCTTGCCCTAATTCCATAAAACAAATTCATAGCTAATAAACATAGCAAACGCATAGTCACTGTACACAAACCTACAAACCCTTTAATCACTAAAATCCATGAAATTACACAACAGAAGAAGCTCAGGCACACTAACTGAATTCAAGAGGTCACGATTCCGAGCTCGATCCAACACGGTGAAAAACCAAGAGAGGGATAATTCAAAAGACATAAGCATAATTTACCATAGATTTGAGGACCGAGTGGAGAGACTCAATGTCGTTGTTCTTGATGTTGAGGGGGTTGGAAGCCCTAAAAGTTTGGGGGAAGAGAGAGAGAGTGGAGAGGGTGTGTAACGGATCCGTTTGATCGAGTGCGTGAAGATCGTTCACCATCTTGCATTCACGCTTTTGCCTGCTCGACTCAAAGAAATCCCTAGAGAGAGAGAGAGAGGCGTGGGGATTCGAAAAGAAGAATGTGAGCGGGAGGAGTTGAGGTCTCCAATTTTTGGTCTTTTGGGAATTTCTGTAAACGGGCAGGCTTTTGACGTCGTTCGTTCGAATTTCTAATTTTATACACCAATCTCATTTAATAAATTTTAAAGAAAATTACGAAAATCATCTTTAAATTTAAATTTAATTATATTTTGCATCCCAGGTTTTGAAAATTTATCCTTAACACCCTGATGTTTGACCCCCGCTTATACTTTCCATCCTCTGTTAATAAGGGCCTAGAAAATTAAAAAAAAAAGTGTATATATTTAATATTAAAATGTTTTTTTTTTAAACCCTTTATGTGAAAGTCTAAAATACTCTTTATATATATATATATATATATATATAACAAATAATAAAGAGTCTCTCAATGTACAAAACTTACTTCACATGATACAAAATTAATTAATTTATTATTTTTTATATAAGTCATAATTGTTTAGATTGTCAAAATATGATATAAAAATTCTAGGATTAGTGTTGCAAAGAAATTTAATTTTAAATTGAAAAAAAAATTGTAAACTCATGAATTGGTGATGATTTCACACAAAAAAGTTGATGATATGGAACAAACAAGAGATGTCAATTTCGAACTAGATTTGAGGAGTTCTTTCTTTCTTCCTCCTATACTAAACTCGGAGTTTCAATCTCTACCGTGAAGTTAATGCCAATAGGTGATAAAGTTATGGAGAAAAAATAAGTTTTCTTATTATATGAATAATGTTACTAGATCCAAATAGGTTAAAATTCAGGTGAGTTAAATTTTACTTTAAAATTTATTTATTTAATTTGAAAAATATTCTGATCAATTTAAAATTATTTAAATTCAAAAATCTCTAATCTTTTAATAATATAAACGGTCTGTTACGTGGAATTTAGCTTATTTAGTTTTTCACTATTTGATATATTTAACATTAGTCATTTTATATTAGTACTTCAATACTAAACATTAAAATTATAATTAATTTGAAAAATAATTTTTAAAATAAAATTAAACCGTATATTTTCTTAACAATAAATTTGAAAATGGTAATATATTTTCACGAACTATTTATTGTTAAATATAGAGTTACTTTTTATTATTGTAAATATATTAAAAAGTGCAATCAATGTGAATAAATTTTAGAAGTTAAATGCATAAGAAAACATAATTTATCGGATATGCATATTGTCGGCTTCTTTTAGGAAGCATATTTGAGTTCTAATGATTATAATTTATTTCATAATTGTATAGAAAAGTTTACTCCTATTTGTAACCCTATGAACCTCCAAATGACAAAAGAAAAAAAAAATGTGTACATTTGATAGGTTTTTTTTTAGCTTTTATTTTATTTACAAGGAGAAACATAAAGTAATAATTTTTGAAATAAAATTAAAAGTCGTTTGGTATTTTTATTTTTAAAAACAAATTGATTTCATGTCTTTTGAGATAAAATTAAATGTTAAAAATAAAAAATTTAAAGTTAAGGTTAGATAGAAAGAGTTCGGATCTAAAGAATATGAAAATAAATAAATTATGACAATAATATATTTAAAATTTTATATCCTTCAAGTGAAAATACAATTTCTAAGAATTTCAGTTAAGCTGAGCTTTCCGTAATGCATCACAATTTCATATCTTCATGTTTGATTTATTTAGCCCTACTAATTTACCATAAGGTTGTTTTATTTTAATATTATATTTTATCTCAAATATAATATAAAATTACCATGAATTATGAGCAACGATATCAATACCTTCCTTGTACACTAAAAACATTAGTTTTATGATGATGAGATATAAGTTAAAGATATAAAAAACTAATTGATTCAGTGATTGGATACTGATAATTTTTTAAATGAAATTTTAAATTCAAATTTTGTGTATAATAAAAGTAGATATCGGTAGAGTCTTTCTCTTAAAAATTTATCTCAAATCAAATTTGGTTAGATTTAACATGATTATCAAATATTGATAATTTATAAATATATACATATATACGCGTGTGTGTGTGTACTTGTGTTAATAGTTATTGTATTTGATAGTCTTTAAGAGAAAATGAATTCAAAATTTAATAGAGATTTTAATTTATTTAGTGATCGTAAAAAATATTATTTTATTATATAACTGTGAACTCTTAAATTTTCTTTGAAACAGGGGAAAAAATATTAGCTTTCATGTCCTTCTTGTCTTTTAAAATTAATATAAATAATTGTGACAATTTTTTAAATCATATTCAATTTAATAGTTATATTGAAACAAAGTAACTTTACCCTATCTCTATTTTATTTTCAGATTTTGATGATGATGTAGCTGGTTTCGGACATCATTTACACGAAGTCAAATGATAATAAATTATAATTGTAAAGAAAGAAATTCAAAATATGTTATGATTTCATTTACTATATAAATATATATGCATATTAATGTTAGGTTAGATAAAGGGATCAATATGAAAATTAACAAATCTATGTTATAATATTCATTAGAAAATTTCCATTATTTGCATAATTACTCATACTCATTTAATCTAATTATCTTCATCAATTTTTTTTAAAAAAATGTTAAAAATATTTATTTAAAAATCTATTTCAATTTAACATTTTTCATAATTTATTGTGCTAGCAGAAAAGTACTCAAAATTGGATATATTTGTTGGTATACTAAATTATTTTAATCAAAATCTCGAATTCAAGTTTTAAAAATAAAAGAATAAATGTTGAAAGAGTTAATCCTTAAATTGATCTTCATATCTGTCTGAATTGAATTAGTTAGGTTTCTAGATATCAATAATTAAGTAAAAAAAATACTCATAATATTGAGAAAATAAACTTATCCCGAATAATTGAAAAATCAGTTTTTATCTTGCCATTATTATTGATTAACTACACATCAATTACAATAATCTTTTATCTTTGGACAAATTTTTTCTTTTTTTTTTCACTTTTAAAACCTTATTGTACGGATTTTTCTAAATAAACGGACACGTTTTTAATTAAGCGGAAGAACAAACGAGTCCGTGAGTTGCCGAACGACACAGAAAATCAAACTTCCGATGCCGTCCACAATATCACAAGAAATATGGGGCGAAAGTCGAATTAAGTGAAAACCATGATGACGCTCAAAAGGCAAAAGTGCAGGCGAGGAGCCCCAAATGTACGATCTTCCGTCTCCCTTCACCGGCCGGTGATCTCAGGTTCCCTCTCTCTTTCTCTCTCTCTCTCTCTCTCAGTTCTTTCAGAGCTTGTTTGTTCTAATTTTCTGTAATTAGAGATGACTGCTCTCGTGTTCTTCGATTGTAATCCCTAATTTTGCATGGTGCACTAACAAAAGTCTCATTCCCTATCGAAATCACTGCATCAATTTGTCAATTCAAGCACTTTTTAGTTTGGACTTTGAGACCTGAGATCGCCTTCAGTAAAATTTAGTAGGGATGGTTTTAGAGATTTTGAGCAGATGCAAGATAATGTCCCCCTGGTGTGATTTCAATTAGCATGAAACCTTTTAGGGCTTATGACATTATGTGCGAAACAAGGGTTACCATGCTCTTTGCCTCTTTTGCCTGCATAAAAATCCATGTTTTATTTCCTGTGGTCTTTATTGGGAGTTTTGACATTGTTTCTTGCACATTCAGGGTATTGGACCTTAGTCATAGTCAGTAATTGAGGTTACTATGTTGTTAAAATGATCAGTTAAGAAGGTTTGAAGTTAAACATTTCACGTGCAAACAGCAACTCAATACCATGGAAAAATACACGTTCTTAATAGCATTTAGCCTACAAACGTTGATGTTGTCTTGAATTGGTGGAGCTAATAGTATGTCATTCTTTTATGCATTATGCAGGTAGTGCTGCATTTTGCTCCTCTTTGGACTTCTGTGACACCAAGGACTATATATGTCAGATAATAAAACTGTGAAGCGTAACCTACCATCATGGATGGGTTCTGGAGACACAGGGGGTAAATCTCGTGGAAAGAAGCCAAAAGACGATGATGGGAGTGAAGAAGAGAAGGAAACAACAAGGGTCAAGCCACAGAGTAAAGCACATGCAACAAAAGAATCTGAAAGCAGCAAAAAGGCAAAGTTGTCTTGCACAGATACTGTCAGTTTCTCTAAGCTTCTGGTAATTAGTTTCAATCTAGTTTTAGCCAGTGCATGCTTTAGTACATAATTCTAGTGTTTGGCCCTGTTCTAATGACCTCCATCTGGCAGGATGGGGTAGTTTTTGTCCTATCAGGGTTTGTTAATCCCGAGCGAAGTATCCTGAGGTCACGGGCCCTTGAAATGGGAGCAGAATATCAACCTGATTGGAACTCAAATTGCACTCTTTTGGTTTGCGCATTCCCAAACACTCCGAAGTTCCTGCAAGTTGAGGCCGATTGTGGCACTATTGTTTCGAAGGTTTGTATCATGCTTGATCATGTTGATTGGATGAGAATAACACCTGACTTTTGTGCAGGCTGTCGCTTTAGTCACATAAAATATCTTGATATTAAAGTAGTCATCTGGTAGGAGAGTATGGGTTGGCATTGCTAGTTAATGTCATGTTCCCCTTTATATATTGGCACCTCCAATAAGGTCTAAGGATCAACTGATTATACTCTTTCCTTTTAAGCATCTATGCATAGTTTGAGCATTTGAATGCACCTTGTCAACCGATAACAAAGAAGAAGCCAGTTAATGTGGTTTTCCAGTCATCAGGTGCATTAAATATTGAGTTTATTGTATATCAAAAAAATATTGAGTTTACTGTACATATTTTATATACCTTTAGGTAGAATTGGAGATTCTTTTTCTTGTTTGGCTAAAGAGAGCTTCTCTATCTTTATGTTTCTCAGTTCCTAATATAATGAAACCTTAAAATATCCTGCCTGATCTCGTTGTGGTGCCTGTAGCTACTTGCAACATTTGGTTATCTGAACTGGGTTCCTTGCCAGCATGATCTTGTTTGTAGAATATGAACCCAAGACCCTGCCAAGAAATGCTCTTTGGGCTTTGTAGGGACTGAGCTCTTGTAATCAAGTCAAAAGGAGAGAGATTAGACAGGATTTCATCTGAGAGAGAGTTTTCACTGTGCTGATGATTTGTTTACATCTAAGATGTAATTTAGGGTATTAGGACTCATCTTAAACTTTACAAGAATTAATTAAAGATACCATCTGCTCCAAGTAAACATTGTATAACCATACACATAACTCTGATTTTTGTTGGGTTCACTCATACATTTGTAAAGTATCCACAAAGCCCAAAACTAATTTGACTGATAACAAGCTGCCAAAGGTCTAAGTTGCAACTTTATGTGAGTTGTCAGAACTTGTGCTTTTAACCAGAATCTGCCAAATTTCAGCCAAAATGTTCATTAATTCACTGTCCCACTGCATGATGTGGCGGGTATGATTAAAATGTCAAATTTCCTTTTGAGTTGTAAGATATTTTCATCCTAGCCCATGTCTGAGGTGGCAAAAAATTAAAATAACATGAAAAGCTTCTAAACCTAGGTAGAGTTGTAGCTCCCATTAATTAGCATGTATAAATATTTGAAATGTTTCTACGTGGGAAGTGATTTATTGATCTCTAGTTTGCTTGTCCTAGGATTGGATATCAGAATGTTACAATCAGAGAAAGCTTGTTGATATAGAAAAGTACCTTATGCATGCCGGGAAACCATGGCGGAGAGGCAAAATCTCCCTTGAATCCAGCCAAGGTTATTATCTCACTGACCCTTGATTGCTATTCATTTTTCAAGATTTTTGGATAGACTAATGGACAGTTCTATTATAGCTGACATAATGCCCATTGTTTAAGCCTTTAACTTATATAACTCATGTCAGTTGCATGTAATGTCCACTGTTGAAGCCTGTAGTTGCATGTGCTACATTCAGGTCATTATGAGAAAATATTGAGGCCTTATTTTTTGTGCATTGGGTGAAATGAAGATGATTTTATAACTGGTAAGGCAGAAGTGTTGTACATAAGATTTTGTGTACAATGTTCTCAGTTTTCAATTTCCTGAAAAGTTTCCTTCTTAATTAGGGAAATTTGCTTTTATATATATGATAACAGATGATGATGCATTAGGCACTTGACACATTGGTCCAGCGAGTATTTCATGACTAGATTTTTATTCTTTTATTTTATTCTTCTATAAGTTAAAAACAAAAAGTAAAAAATTTGCAATATTGCAAATCAACTCTACCTTTTTACAAGTGTGTAATATATTTTAGTTTTTGACCTTTGAATAAGTTTTTACTTACCGATAGGTGCTCTTAAATATTGGATACTTTTCAATTTTACCTAAACAAGACATACTGAGGAACCAACCACTACATGCCCATTGGCAATGTCACAATGGGCATATCAACCAGCCCAAGTTCACTATCAACTTCAAGCTTATGCATCGATTTTTTTTTTTTTTCCCAATTTGTGATTGTATCTTCATCCCTATTGCAAGAACTATAACTGGGAAGCCTTCTTGTGTAACAATGCTCCAAAGAATTGGAACGGCTGTGTCTTTATCGGCCATATTCACGATAGTTGCAGCCATAGTAGAGAATGTACGGCTTGAAGTTGCTAGAGAACATGAGCTGGTTGATATGCCAATTTTGACAGTGCAAATGAGCATTGGTGGTTGGTTCCTCAGTTTGTGTTGTTTGGAGTTGCCGACATATTCACTACGGTTGGTTTGCAGGAGTTATTCTGTGATAGGTACCAAATGAACTGAGTGTGGGGTTCACACTGTATCTTAGCATATTTGGGGTTGGTAGCTTCTTGAGCAGCTTTCTAATTTCTGCAATTGAGAAAGCAGCTGGTGGATATGGGCGAGAAGCTCGCTTGCTAATAATCTCAATCGGGATCATCTCGATTACTTTTGGCTTCTTTCTGGACTTAGTTCACTAGAAATGAGTGCCTATCTTTATTTTCCCAAATCCTACATCTATGGATGGAAAAGTGGGTTGGGAACATGCTTCATTTTGTCAATCTAATATATTGCAAAAAGTATCCGGATCTCTTATGAAGAATTCCAATGCCTCAATATTGTTGGCATTACTGATCTCCATGGGTCACTATGTATGCTATTGATACTTTCAATAGTAAAACATGAAGCTCTTCCTCTCCTACCACTTCCACCTCTTCAGTTCAAGTATCTAGTATAGTATATTATGCTGTGGTTGTTGAATATAGTTTCTGACTGAAATCTATGAAAATTCTTTTTCTTGCCTTTGTTTTAGTGTGCTTATATTGGCTAACTAGTGTCCTATACATGCAAAAAGTTTGGGCAGATCGAGAAACACCTCCATCTAGAAAATTTGTGAAGCAAGTGAAGAAAGGAACAAGTGATGCTGCCTATAAGGTTAGTTCTGAAGTCCATCTCTATCTCCTGTGTCTGTTGCGTGTATATATGCTAAGGCTTATATAACTCTGTTGAATACTGTGGCTTTCTCCTTTCTGTTGGCACTCTGTGGCAGAGGGAACTAGGAGGGCCTTTGATAAGTATCATAATATAACAGCAATTTGTAATGCCGGGAAGCCAAAACTTGAGATATCTTTTCCGGCATACACATCCTATTTGAGTCAATTGTGCCACTTCTTGCACAGGGTGGAGTTTCTAGTTGTGTCAAAGAAATCTTTGCTCCTTCAGAAGTGAGGAAATGGGTTCTTGATGATTTAAACAGAACAATATCATGGTTGGAGAGTCAAGATGAAAAGGTCTGTTACATTCTGCTGCTCCTCCCAATATCTGTCTTGCACTCATTTTTACTTGTGATTTCCTACTTTGTTGGGAACATCAAAAATTTATGCGGTAACAATCTAGAAAATTTCATTCAATGCAGCGCTAACCTTTTGAGAAGGCAGTATTAACATGTCATGTGCTGATTGTTACACAAAATTATCTTTCTTGTTCACGTGATGGATCCAATTTCATGTGGTTATATATAATACACTGAACAATCGCATGGTCCTTTTCTCCCAGAAGTGTCCTATAACAGATTATGCCATGTAACATCCTTATTTTGTAAAATTTGGCGAGGCAGAATATTTATGATGTAGATTCCATCAGTGTTGAGCAGCACTTCAGTCATTAACTAGATTTTTTTTTTTTGGGGGGGTATAGCTCTTTGATGAATTATGGTTGCCCCCATTGTTTTTCTTGAATACCATTCCATGTTTCTTAAGCATGATCCTTTTATATATTTTGCTTTCAGCCAGAGCCAAGTGAGTTGGAGAACATAGCTGCTGAAGGGATCTTAACTTGTTTACAAGATGCTATAGATTCTCTACAGCAAGAGCAGGTAGGCTGCTCCAACTCTAGTACTCCTGTCAATTGTCAGCACCTATTCATGTTTAATTTTGAGCTGATCCCAGCTAAGCTGGAATAAAGATTTAGTTGAGTTGTAGTTGAGTTGAGCAGTCATATTTAATTTAGTTTAGACATCTTTCAGGGATTTATAGCTGCTAAGGTACATGTTTGAGGTAGAAATTTTAAGCCCTCAATCAATCTGTCAGGGAATCAATAAATCTTATATTCCAGATGGTATTAATAATTTCATCACCTCATTTTTAGCAATATTATTTCTGGGCATAAGAAATCTAGTCTGCTTCGCCCCGGCTGTTTTACTAGTTGATGATGAATCACCTTAGGTCTTTTCATTCTGCATTATAATATACATATATTTTTAATTTAATTCTAAAGTAGACATTAGTGCTGTGATCATGTTTGCCTACTAAAATTATTATGCATACCTTCTGATTCTGAACCTGTAATCCAGACTGTTAACGTAGTTTCAGCCCCGCCCCCGTTGTGGTACTTCTATGGTCATGCCAGATTTACTTGAGAAAGTGTTTATAGGATTGTGTGTTCTTGAGGGGTCTATCAGTGCTTGTTTTAAATCACGTGCTGTTATCTTCCTGCCTTGTTTGATGCACACAAAAAAAAAAAAAAAACCCCACTCTAGAATGTTTATCTAGCTATTATTAGGTTAGGTTAGTATACAGATATATGCGTATAATTTAATTCAGAATTGGAAAGCAATTGTTGATTCTCTTATGTCTACAAACTTCTTGTCTCATTTCTGCAAACTTGTATCTTAGGATTTCCACCAAATCATTGAGCAATGGAGTTGCATTCCTCGAGTGGTTGAAGAGCTGGCAAAGCTTCAGGGCACCGGACATAATTCCAACTCACTTGAAAAGAAAGACATTTGCAAACATGCTATGGCCTGTAAGAAGATATATGAGGCAGAACTTCACCGACCAAATAATGATTCGTCCAATAAAACGAAGAGAAAGACAAAGGGTCATGAAAGTGAGGAAGATGTTAAAGATCAAGCCAGACTGCACAACACTGATGCAGCGGGATATAATAGTGATGACACTATTGAGATGACGGAGGAGGAGATAGACTTTGCTTTTAAAACTGTTTCTTCTAAGCTTTGCAAATGCTGAAAATTCCTTTTTGGTAATCAGTATTTTTGTAACATTTGCATGAGAAAAATCTGTTTTCCTGGTCTCTCTCTCTCTCTCTCTCTCTATCTATCTATATATATATATTACCCTATTATATTATATAAAGAGCGAGTTAGGATTACTGTTCATGGACACTGTTCATGAACAGTAACCCAAAATTTTTTTTGGACCCGCCCTCTTTTTTTTTTTCATCCAGCTTTTTTTTTTTTCCTCACACGGGTCCTCTACTGTTCATAAACAGTAATTCCATATTTTTTGGACTCGCAATCTTTTTTTTTTCTTTCATTTGCATCCTTTTATTATTTTTTTCATCCAGTTTTATTTTTTCTTTTTTCGCTTAGGTACTCTATTATTCATATGCTTTACTTCGAAACCGCTAAGTGATCTATTCATATTTTTGTCTAGCTTCCTTTTTTTTTCATTCACATCCTTGATTGTTCATGTGCTTTTCTCAAAAGTACCTATTTGATCATCCCATTTTTTTGTACTCCATTATTTTTTTATCATTTACATCCTTTTTCTGGGTGTAGTTTTTTTTTTTTCCGTTCACATCATCTTTTTTTGGAGATGTCCTTGCTTGGTCGTTCTATATTTTTGGAACCCTGTTATTATTTTTTTTCCATTGAAGTTTATTGCACTTTTTTGCGGACACTAATATGTTCTTTTTTTTTCGTTTAGGTCTTTTGCTTTTTTTTTTTAATCCATGGGAGTCCGTTGTGTTTTTTTTTTCCTTAAAAGTCTTTTACACTTTTTTTTAACAATTTTTTTCACTTAAGTTTCTCATCTTCTGCGAACCATATTTTTTTTTTCATTAAAGTCCTTTCACCTTTTTTTAACTCGTAATGACACATTTAGTTTTTTTTTTTCCATTCAACAGCTTGCACTTTTATTGATTTTTTTTTTTCCACTTAGATCCTTTGTCTTTTTAGAACTATACTTTATTCATTTTTTTCAATTTTTTACCTTTTTTACCATTTTTTTCCCTGAGTCATTCATCCTTTTGAACCTAGGTTTTTTTCCTTTTGTTTTTTTTTTTTTTTTACCACATGGATGGTTGTCTCATTATCTTTAGATCATAGCTTTTTATTTTTTTTTATTTGGATTTTTGCTCATTTTTTTTAACTTGACTTTTTTTCCTCTTAAATCCTTCATCTTTTTTAGATGTAAGTTTTTCTCCTTTTTTTTTTAGCATCACGAATGATCATCCCTTTATTTTTAAATCATAATTTTTTTCCTCCTTGATCTTTTTATTTTTTTTACTTAAATTTTTTTCTTAAGTTATTCTTTTTTTTAGACAAAAGTTTTTCCTCCTTTTTTTTCCCTACTTGTCCATTCAAATCCTTTTCTTTATTCAATTTTTTTTTTTAATTTAACTTTTCATCATTTTTTAATATAGGTTTTTTTTTTTCTTTTTTCACCTTATATATGGTCATCCTTTTATTTTTAAATTATAGTTTTTTTCTATTTAGGTCATTGCTCCTTTTATTTTTTTATCCTTTTTTTTTTCTCTTTGGTCGTTCATTTTTTTTAACACATGTTTTTTCACTTTTTTTTGCTCCACCAATAGTTATCCCTTTATTTCTATTACCTTTTTACTCTCTTTATTATTCATTTTTTATTTCATTCGTTGGTGCTTTTTAGAATTTCAGTTGTTAGATTCTTTTTTTATGTCACTAATATACATCATATTTTTCGTTGATTTTGATAATAATTTAGTTCAAATATTGAGTAAATTATAAATTTAATAAATGTTTATATGATAAAAAAAATACAATTCATATTTTGTGGACATTCTGTGCATTAGCGCTGGAAAAAAAATACTAGTATGTATGTAAAGTGGGAGGTAATTGTAATTATTTTGTGTGTTATGCCTGATAATATTATCGCCAATATTTAAAATTTTGGAAGTGGTTGTTATGTGGCTTTTTTTTTTTCCTTTGTTTTGATGGGGGCTTTGCTAAAAGCACACCTAGAGTGAATCTTGATGTAGAATCTATAATAGGCTTTTGTTGAGTTCTCTTGAGTTTGGTTCACATGGGTCCTGATATTTGTATACGGGGAAATGTAAGTAATGTATAATGTAATGTTTAGGAATAAGTATATTTGTATGAAATAGTTAATACAAATTTAGTATTGGAACACCTAGGCACACATTTTTATACATATCTGTTGCCAAACAACAATGTTATTTTTAGTATTTACATGAATAAATTTTAAGAACAAACAATTATTTCTGCACATTGAGCTTGCAAGTGTCAATTTCTTTCTATCCTTACTTTTTTTTTTTTTTTGTGATTTCCTATCATTTGTTTTCTAGTTTGTGTTGTTCTCTGCTTAGGATGTTCCAACTTAGCACTACTAAGTACCAAAAAAAAAAACGGAGGGGCCGCCCCAAGGTTCATGAGTTTTTTTTTTTTTTTTTAATCATCTGAATCTAGTAATTATATTGAATTTGACTAAATTCGATTTGAATCGAGATGAACCTTTTAAAAAGCAAAATTCTTCTTACGCCTATTTTTACTATACATACCATTTAAATTTGAGACTGATATCAATGTTTAGTTATCATACCAACTAAGGCCATTGTTAGTGTTGGGGTCCTCTTCTTCACTACCTATAATCATAAGTAAAAGCAAGATATATGCGTGCCGACGCAGTGCATAAGTAAAACAAGCCCTACACTTTATATATGCAAGATCAATGGGCACCAAGTTTATTAGTCCTCTACTTGTATAAAGTTTAATCCTCACCATAATAAATGCATAAATAAATATATTAGTTAAATAAAATAAGTCTATTTTTCTACCTAGTTCAACATAAATAATAGAGTAAATACAAGAGAGAGAACTCAATTTTTAGTGTCCAAAAAATTTTTTTTTTAACTCTAAAAAAATATAGGAGCATGTTATTGATAGAAGTGTTTCGTTGACTGTCAATAATTGATTTATTTTAGAGTCAAATGTATTAAATTGATTTTTTAGAGAGAAACTTAAAATAAATATGTTTGAAGAGAGAATGTAAACTGTTATTTTTTTCGTGAGAGAAAATTAATGTGTTTAATTAAAAAATAATTTAGTTTGTATTCTCTATCTAAATATATTTATTTTAAATTTTCTCTCTAAAAATTATTATTTTCTTTCTCAAATATTATATACTTTAATTCCTTCTCTATAAAAATTTGATTTAATTCATATTTTGTCTCTCCAGACACATTTATCTTAACTTTTCTCTATCTAAAAAAAAACTAAATTTGTTTTTTCACTCTAAAACTCAACATATTAATTTTCTCCATCTAAAAATTCAATTTAATTCACATTTTCTTTCTCTAAAATTAAATACATAAATTTTATCTTTCTAAAAATTTTCCCTTTTTTTCCCCCCAAAAAAAAAATTTATTTGGCATTTTTTTCATAAATATATTTATTTTAAAATTTTTATTTTCTTTCTTCCTATGTTAACTTGCCCCTAGGGATGACAATTTGTATCTAATCTGGTGGAAAGCCACCCCTACCCTACCCTATGGAGGTGGGTAAGGAGGCGGGAGAGAGTATGAAATTTTCAAATTCGTTGAGAATTGGCTAAAGTGTGAATATGAGTTTTGCATTCACTGTATATCCTATTTGACTCTATATATTTTTTATATATATGTGTGTGTGCGCGCGCGTGTGCACACACAACTTGTGTATGAGAGAAAAAATGAAATTCTAATTATGAAAAATATTAAATACGAAATTTCTAAAATCCTAATTTTGAAACACTCATTTTGAAATATATTAAAAAAAACCCATGATACTATTAAACATGAATATTAATAAAGGTAAATATCAAGTAAATTTGAAAACAAATCAACTTGTGAATTCAATAAATCGACTTATAAAGGCAACAAGTCGACTCGCTACGTGGGTGGATAGACCCACGAGTAGGAGCAGGTGGAGGGTATAAAGTAAAATATATTACCCACCGCAAGTAGAGGGTCGAGGTGATGGAGTTTTAAGATGGAAGAGCTCTAGGGTTTAACAGAAATCCATCCATACCCACCTCATTGTCATTCCTACTTATCCCAAATTATGCTGATATTTATATTTATTTTGGGAATAAATATCATCCTTCGAGAAAATTTAGGGGGTAAAAGGGATAATTTTTCACTCCATTTCTCCCATCTATCAATCATATCCTTAAAATTTTCCTCATCCATTCAAACATGTCCTAAAGATCAGCATTGCACCATAAGACTACCAATTTTTTACTTGATTAAAATTTCTTACAAAGAACTGAAAGATCATCAATATTTTAAGAATTTATAGATTCGAAATATCAAAATATTTCTGCAAAGTTTTTTCCTCTTAGTACCATGCATGCTCCAAATAAGAGAAAATAGAAAAATAGCGATTTACTTAACCACTTATTAGGAGCTAAAATTGTAGGCAACACTGTAAGGAAAATAATAAACAAATTAAATACAAAAATTGGATGCCTATTTTTAACAAAAAATTTAAATATTATAATTTGAGTTTTGAATCGTACAATAGTAAAAAATTTTCATATTTAATTACGTAAAAAAAATTAAAATTTTAATTTAAGGGATAGAGAGAGGGTTTAATTATATTTATGGAATGTTTTATATTGGACAAAAAGTAGAGAGAGCTCTACATTGTGAAAGATGGGAGTGCATTAAACTTGCTTCAAAATTTCAAAATTTATGATTGTGAATTAATTTATATTTATATTGCCTGGTGATCAATTTATAAAATCTGCTAATAAGCAATAGTAAAGAATAATAATTAAAAAATAAATAAGTCAAAAATTAAATGGACATGATCTTTGTAAGACTTCGTGTTAATATGTTTTAAAATGTTTTTATTTGATTTAAAAATATTTTGATCAATTTAAAATTATTTAATTATTAATATAAATATGCATATTATAAATTATTTAAAATTATTTAGCTAAAAGGTTAATTAAACAGATAATTTCAGACAGTAACAAGTGGAGTAAGAGAATTTTAACAAGTTAAATCATCACTAAAAAAATTATAAATGTATTTGAATAATGTGTGTGTGCGTGTGTATTTTTTTATTCTATATTCGTCTCTCAGATAATCGATTCTAAATTTTGAAATTAAAATTCTAATTGTTATTATTATATATTATATAGTAGTATACATAGTTGAAATGAATTGACAAGGTTATAACATGAGTATCCCTCATCCATTAATTTCAACTTTAGGTATATTATAAATATGGATAGATATACATATACATATAGATTTATAACAAAGTTAAATTTGAGAATAAAAAAATTAATTTTTAGGCTATTTTCATTTAAATTGACTAGGATGATGTTATTCTTTATTTAGGACATTTGATATATTGGGAAAACATTTTTTATTAAATTAATTTATTTCTTAATTGATATTTCTTTGCATCTCTCTTTAATATTAACAAATCTCAACTATAATCAAAATCTTCCTTCAAATAAAATACATAGTAGTCTCTAGAACAATTCAATCCCCATAAAACCAAAGCACTTAGCTTGTATAATTTTTCTGATTAAAAGAAAAAGTAAAATTATAAATAAACTATTTATGTATATTAATGAGAATCAATGATGGATCCAGGACCCAGGGATAATAGAGACAAAATATTTTGATGAAACACGATGACATGTTAATAGGTCGATTGACGACCTAAGTATAGGTAATATTTTATGTTAAATTGAGATAATATTTATTTGATATGTAAAAATTAATGAAATTATTTTGGTTTAGTGAATACAATTATCCATCATCTTTTCTATATAACTCCGTCACTGATGAGAATGATTTGATATGTTTTATGTTTCTTTACTTATATTTATATGATAATAAATAAAATAATATTTTTAATATTCATTAATAATAAGTGAATAAATCACTAATTATCATATAATTCATTAATTATTATAAAAAATATGAACTATTTAATTTAAAATTTGTTTAGTTGGAGTGGAAGGAGCCCGTGGAACTGAACTCCGACCGAACCCCACTTCGAGAACTTTTGGGTTTTGACGGACAGACCGGTCATAGGTCCAAGCTTCCGGTAAAGATTTTGGAAATGACGGGGCAATTTACAAAAGAAGACATGAAATTTGTCAAAAGTGTAGGACAATTATGTAAATTCACAGAAAGACAGAGGCCCATATTGGAACGAAATTACAGATTAAGCCCTTATTGTGAAATTGTAGAGGGTTTTCACGGGGAGGATTTTCTCAAAAAGCCCAAGCGGTCTCTGTTCACTTTAACCATAGTTTCTGTGTTGGGTGCTTTGCTTGGACTCTTGGGGTTTTGGTTTTTCTTTGCAGTCGTAGGGTTGCAGCAGATAAACGCCAACATCCCACCCCCCTCTCTATCTCTCTCTCAGCACTTAAAACTAAAACCTTACCTCTCTCTCTCTCTGTCTCTCTCTCTCGAAGGGGTGCAGCAATGGGCGCGTCACTGCCTCCCAAAGAGGCCAATCTCTTCAAAGTGATTGTGGTAAGCACCTCCGATTCTTTTGCCCCTCTTCTATTTACTTAGGGTTTTGTTTCGATTATTCAATTGATGCGTTCTGATTACCCGCTTACTTCTTTGTTGAAAAACCCTAACTTTGCTTCAGTTGTTCAATGCGTTTGTTAAAAGTTCTGCGTGAAATGATTAATTTGAGTAATTAATTAGTAAGCTTTAATGGGGCTTTCTAGTATCCGAATTAATCAACTGACTGTTTCAGTATTGGTTTTTATTCGTTTTGGCTTTGTAATTGCATTCTGGGGTTGGGTGAAATTAAGTTTCTAAATGCTGGAGTCAATTATTTATTATCATCGCATCCTTTGTACTAGGTCTGAGGACTTGAAACTAGGTCAGAGGATCATAAGAAGACATTTATCAACATTGAATTTGATCTTGGTTTTTATGTGTATTGGCTTTGGTAACTTCGGCGTATTGAGTTTATAAATGAAGTAGAAGTCATTCTTTAGTCCCCTTTCTTTCTTCTGTCTTTGGACTGGAAACTAGGTTATAGGCACAGAAAAAAAAATGGACTTTGTTGTGGGCCGGGATAGAGAGTGAATGAAGTGCAATGGGTCAGCTTTTCAAAAAATTATAGGTGGAGTCTTCTGCATTTAAGTTAGATGATGCCCCAGATCCTTAAAAGATAATCTAAAACCATGTAAGGATGGATTTGTGAAATTTGATGGATTTATGATGGTCTTAAATTCAACAATGGCTTAGGGAAATAGGTCAAAAGACGAACATATGTAATAGAGGTTTGTACTGGAACATGAGGAAAGAAAATAATGTATCTTTGAAGATAGGAATTACTGCTGAGCCTAAATTCTATTGAGAATTAAGATTTGGTGCTTCATAGAGCTCAGTCAAATTCAGTTTTTTTTTTTTTTTTCCATTATTGATTAGGGCTGTTTTAAGATTGAAATAACATATATAGATGGATATACTGTTAAAAGTGCTGTGTATGAACCCCACAATGTGCAGCTTCCATGTATTGGTGCATTGAATGGCAGTGGAAGAAACAGTTCCAGGACTTGTTTAAGTAATTAGATAAATTTTTTACTATTTTTTTAAGGTGGTTTTTACCTTTCTTTTGGTGGCTTGAGGGAACAACTTTGGTTCCTTTGTAGCAAATTTTTTATTGGCTTTTGCTGCACAATGTTTGTGTGGTACCTTTAGTGCCACATTTATTATATTTATGATGGAAATAATGTTAACTAGAACTTTATTTATTTATTTATTTATTTTTATAACTAAAATGCGACAAGAACCATCGAATTTTTGATCATATTTGTTAAGGTATTACCGAAACTTGGCTGCTAACTATGGTCTAAGGGAAGGCAATATGGAATGCTCAAAGCCTTTGGACCATGTTTGAGCAATGGTACTACCAAAGACCCAAACAGCACCAGAGCAAGATTAAGGAAAAAAATAAAGATATTAAATATTGGAAGGGAGATAATTTAGGAAGCCTACGATTTTCTATTGGAATAACAAATCATAGGAGGACATCTGTGCGAAAAGTGGAGGGCGGTTGCTTGCTGTCCAAAAAAGCTTTTATTTAATTTTTTTTTTGGGGGGTGATGGGTTTATGGTTTAAATATGTGGATTTTATTTAACTGCACAATTAAGAAAAGTTTCATGTTCTAGATTCTCTTTGTTTGGTGGGTATACTTGCTCTAATACCTGTTGTCGCATTAAGAAAAATAGCTGGATTTCATTTCTTGTGTTTAGTAGGAATTACTTGCAAATATTTTGAATAATGATGCCTCCTATTGTTCTCAATAAATTATTCAATTTGAGAATTTGTCTTCTGCTTTAATTTTTGCAGAAATCCTATGAAACCAAGCAGTACAAGAAGGGACTTAAGGCAGCAGACACCATATTGAAAAAGTTTCCAGATCATGGAGGTGAAACTGAAATTATAAATGTCACAAAAGTTTTCTCATTGTCTGTAATATGTCATGAAAAGTGCCCTAACAAGATTGAAAGCCCAAGGGTGTAACAAACAATAAGCTGATAGCACGTTCAGTGCTATCTTGAGAAAACATTGCAATGCTAATCGTCCGTTCAGCTGAAGCATGCCAATGTTCCTGCTTTGATCATCTTTCATTGGTATAAGTTGTCCTTTTCTTTTGGAGGAAATTCGCTGATAAGTTAGTACTTTTGGCTAATGGCTATCACTGTTCATGGCGAACTGGTTTTTCATTTTTATTGTGGGAGTTCTTATTCTTATTACCACCACCATTAACCTTGTGCTATCATGCTGCTTCTTATCTTAGACATGGATATATTCTTTTTCTAACTGAATTTATGAATTATTTGACAAGGGGAAACCTTATTTTACCTGTAGTTGTTTCTATTGAGAAAAAATGTATAATTATCTTCATCATTATTAATTTTACCTTGATTTGTGACTCTTCTTGGCCTTTGTTCCCTTTCCATCTATTAGAAACATTGTCAATGAAGGGCTTGACTTTAAATTGCTTGGATCGTAAGTCAGAAGCATATGAACTTGTTCGGCTCGGGCTGAAGGTATTGTTATCCTTTCCAATTTAAAAGATATGTGAATTCTGCTTGATATTGCAAAGGTAGCTTACATATTCTGTCTTAATACAGAATGACTTGAAAAGTCATGTTTGCTGGCATGTTTATGGTCTTCTATATCGATCAGATAGAGAATACAGAGAGGCAATTAAGTGCTACCGAAATGCCTTGAGGATTGATCCAGACAACATTGAAATACTTCGTGATCTGTCACTTTTACAAGTATGTATATGTTATTTGCATGTTTTTCTTTTTATGAAGACAAGTTCTTGACAATAACTGTAATTTGTGGAAAAGCTTTCGAAGCTTTCCTCCCCCCCTAAAATTATTTATATTTGTTGTTAGTCTGGATAGTTTGTTTTGTACTTTCTAATTTGAAATTGCTAGTCCTATGGTTGCCTGTATAGGCTTGTGTGGCGATACAGACCTGGAAATTTGTCCTTCAAAAAAAAAATGAGCATACAAGAACTTTTCCTTGCCAATCTGAATACAAGACAAAATCACAATTGAGATCTAATGGAAGTTAGTTAGATTGATATTTTGAAGAGGGATGGCAGGAGTGGTGCCAAGGAGGTAAGGAGAAGAATGCATGTGAAAAAGGAGATTTCTAATGGCATAAGCCTTGAGGTATCCTTGTGGCATTAAAAGTCTGGCATTCGCTGGTTAAAGGAGGACGATAAAAGCATGGAGGTTTTTTTTTTTTTTTGATCATGTTGCTTTGTTCATACATCTTTTTTCTGATCTTTAAAATGCCTTTTTCATTTACCGCTTTATGATCTCTTTTCTGATCATTGACAAAATGCATAGACTTTGTGCTGGTGGGTGTGTGAGATGAATAGACAAGGGAAAAGCTTGTTCATCTTAGTGCTGTCACCATTTTTTAATTGGTGTAGAGAGGAAGGAGTAAGAGAATTTCTTCCAGCCTTAACAGAGCTTTGGGTATTTTTGTGCCAATTTTTTGTTAAGGATAGTAGCTTTTTGGTTCTCATCAAAGTCTGCTTCTTTTGATGATGCTGGTTTGCTTATGGTCTTAAAAACACTGAAAAAATGTTAGGGTGGTCATGTTTGGTACCTCCTTCATGCTAGACTACTCGGTGTTGATGTTACTGAGGTATGGAAGTCCATTATGATAATACTTCCATCCATCTCTTTTTCTCCCAGAAGTTTTACAAAAATAATATTCTCCTAGAAGTTCATTATGATGCTTTGCACCTCTTGGATTGGTCTTTTAGGAATTTTATTTACCAAAGTCAAATGCTACATTTGTGTTTTACTGACTTTGTATCCATTGTATGTGTGATTTGCAAGTTATGGTTGTTTTCTAGAACAGAAAATTTTTATAGAACTACAGTAAAACCTGCACTATTATATGGTATCGAGTGTTGGGTCATTAAGCAACAACAAGGACAGAAAATGGCTGTAGTTGAAATGAGGATATTTAGGTAGATATGTGATAAAATTAGAAAAGACAGGGTTCGAAATGAAGAGATATGAATTAAGATGGAAGTGAGTTTTATTGTGGATAAAATGCGAGAGTATCATCTGAGATGGTTTGGATATGTGCAACAAAAATCCAAAGATGTATCAGTTAAGAGAATTGAGAGTTTTAATATAAGAGATTGTGTGAAACGTTGGGGTAGACCGTTAAAAACATGGATACAACTTATTTGTAAAGATATGATAGTTAAGGGTTTAGTTAAGGAGATGATTTTAGATAGAAATGAATGGTGTAGGAGAATTCGTACAAGTTAAACGATATCTCTTGTCATTATTTTTATTTTTATTTTTATTTATTATTATTATTATTATTTTTTTCGTTTTGGAGTGTTATCTTCTTTATTTTGTTTTAAAATTTTAACTATATATGTTTTTATTTTTTATTTTATTTCATCTATCCTATATTTATTTCTTAAATGGCCGATTCCAAAATTTGGGATTAAGGGTCAAGTTGTTGTTGTTGTGGTCGTTTTCTAGACTACATGGCATAGGCCTTTCAGCTAATAGTTTCTTTTGGACTGACAATACAGGCACAGATGCGAGACTTGACTGGATTTGTCGAGACAAGACAACAACTTCTAACTTTGAAGCCAAATCATCGTATGAACTGGATTGGTTTTGCTGTTGCCCATCACTTGAACGCAAAGTATGTTTTGATATTTGGATGTCAGAGACCCTCTTCTTTGATTTTCCTTCTTCGTTTCTGCATCTTTCGCTTTAAGGTTTTTTTTTTTTTTTTTATTTTCAAATGCTTTTCTTATTAATTGGATGAGGAAAATGAAAAGAGAATAAATTGTTTTGCATTTGTGATAATTCAAGTGCACTTAGTGTAAAAAAGAATCTTTTAGTTGCACTCTATCCTTTGCATATATTTTCGAGGGTTAGTAATACTAATAAAATGGAGATCAGAAGTATAAGAAAAATAAGTTTCTAGCTGAATTCTTGATTTTATAATCAAGGAGATGCTAATATTAGAAAGTCTTTCTTCTCTTGTCATAAAGACGCTTTTGAAGCATGCATTCAGGTGTGCCTTGGGGTGAACCTGTTACAAAGCACTTGATGCCATTAAGATAAAATCATGTTAGTGACATTAAGATAAAACCATGGTACCATATGTGTATTTGCAAAAATAGTTGCCAATACTGTTTAAATAAAGGCATAATTTTTTATTTTGTTTTATTTTTAATTTTTAAATCTGGAGTTATCAAGTTAAAAATTTTTAAGCAATTTAAAATAAGTTGCAAGTAAGAATTAAACTTGTAATAAATGAGATAGCGAAAATAGGTTTAGCCAATTCCTCTCATATCTCCCATCTTAAGAAAACACAAACTGAGGCTTATTTATCTTCTCCAAGATTGGCATATCAGGAGATAAGGGAACAAAGGAGGATGTGGTGTCTGCTCTCAGATACTGAAAAGGCCAAAGAATCACAGAAATGAAGTGGGAGAGAATATCTGGTTGTTGGACTTAAACAAACTTAACTAGATTGCTGGTATCCACCATAAGTTGATCTTTCTCTATCTGCTTCATTTTTCCAAAAAAAAAAAAAAAGAACAATAAATAAATAAGAGAAGCAAACCTCTGCCACAGAAAACCCCCTCTTCATTCACTTGTAATATCTGTGGATGATGACTTGCAACTAGTAAAATATTCATTCAAGTTCTACATAGAAAGGTCCTCTCTCTTACAATCCATTTGGATGGAGGGTTTTGATGGGAAAAGGAGGGATTTTAAAAAACCCACCCATATTTGGCAAAGCAATTAATTGGAAGGAAAGATTTTGGGGGGTTTCTATGAAACCTTCAAACCCAATTTTTCAATCCCACCAAATTGGTGGGTTTTGGAGGGAAGGGATTCCCTTTTAAAATTATAAATGTTAAATTTACTTTTATGTCATCTATTTTAAAAAATCTAATAAAAAGCAAAAAAGATAAAATAATAAATTTATACGCTTTTTGAATATATTTCCTCCTTTTCCCTTGTCTAACCAAACGTGATTTTTTGTTTTACTTCTCTTTCCCTCCCTTTCCTATCACATATTTTGTTGTCAAATGTCATTTTTAATTTTAGCTCCCTTTTCTTCCCTTTCCCATCCTTTATCTTTTTTTTCCTTGACCTCCCTTTCCCATGAGGTTGCCAAACACAACGTTAATCTGTGGTTAACAGCTTTTGAGTTTTAAGTTATGTTGCAGGAACACTTCCATGTCTAACACATTTTTGGAAACCACTTGTACAACTGAAGGCACGTGTTGCAAACTTTTTGGTCATGTTCACATTTATTAATATTTTGCTTTATACTAGACTCTTATACAATAATTGACACTTAAATTTGACGTTAGAGGCACAATTATTCATGTATGTGCAAAGTTGGAAATAGAAAAACTTCATAAAACATGAAATAAAACTACAATGTGCATAAAACGAAGGCATAAGCAAAGTTTCTTGCAATAATAAGAAGTTTATACTTGCGCACGTGCACACACTATATATATATTTATAAACTCTAGATCTTGAAGTCCAGTTGTGTATTGTTATGTTTGACTTTGTGCGATCGGGTCATGTTCTGTGTTTTGTGTCCGTGGCTATGTCCATGCTTCATAGGTTTGAATTTATAAAATTCATTTAATATCTTAATCTTGACATTGCAATATTATGTGTACCAGTTGCCATTGTGGGTACGTCTCAACCAGCTGTGCCCTTTTTTTGGTGATTTGGTCCGTGGTTGTGTGCTTTGGTTCAAGTAGTCGTAACTCAATCAAACATTATGCAGCAAGTGTAATCCTCATGGTCACACTTACTGGAGATTGCCATGATGGTCACTCTTATCCCTCTTTTTGTCTAGAAAGAAAAGTAGTCAACATTTTGGAATATGCAACATTAACCAAGATGTTATTCTTGGTCAAAACAGGCATCTTTTTGAGTTAAATACTATGCTTTACCCTTTTGTAAAACAAGGGGGTTAAATTTGCATGACAGTCCAAGTTTGATTTGAACGTGGAAACTCTTCATTGTGTATTGGGATTAGTCCTTGGCCATTTGGGTCTATATTATTTTGAATTCATCTTTCTCCAATTTTCATTCAGCGAACTGCTTTCAAGATGCATCGCTGCTCTGGTGTTCCTTGAAATCATCAATTTAGTAATGAAATCTTGTGTCTTGTATCTTGATTTAACATGCCAAATCACAATGTCAGATGAGACATCCTGTTGCAGTTATTGTACAGAGTATCTTCTACGTATCTGGCTGCAAACATTGTTTTTCTTTTTACATTAGTTATTTACCACTTGTTTTCTGTATATGATAGTGCTTCAAAGGCAGTTGAAATTCTTGAAGCGTATGAAGGGACACTTGATGATGATTATCCTCCAGATAATGAACGTTGTGAGCATGGGGAAATGCTTTTGTATAAGGTACTTATTGCTTGAAGCTGAAAGCGAACAACTCTGTTTTGCTTAAAAAATCCTTTACTATTAAATAATGTTCAATAATCTCTTTCGTTGGCCTTCTCTCTGTTGTATATGCAAAATTGATCCTGTATCCTTGCTTTTATAGTAAAGATGCATTCTCACTTTCAATAGTTATGACATATATGAGTAAATAATATGCATGATCACCAGGGATTAGCCTAGTTGTCATCTGAAGGGGAACTAATTCTAAGGTATAAGTAGGTTGGCAGACACTTCTCTCAGTACCACCTTAAAGTGAATTACCCATAAACTTGCTGGAGCTTGTGCTTGTAAGTTGAATTACTGTACTTGAAATTACAAGTTTAGCTTACTCTCTTTTAACTAATTCCCACTTTCCCCAGCCGAGTGGAAACAAAAATCTAATTATGAAAAGCTTGGGTAATATACGAATTGAGGGATCTGGGCTTGAATTATGTAAAGTTCAAGATCAGATCACAGCTTTAGAACAACTTTAATTTTTGTAGATGAAGAAAACATTTATATCCATAACATGTTTTTGGTAAAAAAAAGTCTGGTAGATTTTTGGTCATAGTCAACAATTGGATGGATTTTTATTTTTTTATTTTTTTATTTTTAACTATTATTTGCAATGTGATGCCTACATGCTTGGTGATTTTAAAATTTTTTCTGGTGCTAATATATGGTCTTCACTTACAAGGAAAGTGGGCGATAGCTTTGGAGATGTATTATTTTCTTACTAGCAAAATAGATAAAATATTTGCAAAGAAATAAAATAATACTTGGTTGGAGTTCAATGACTCAGAACAGGTTAATGGTATTAGATCTGATCATTAGGGGGTAGAAAAAGAACTTTTACAGAACTGTAATAAAACCAATGATGCTGTTGGATTATTAAAAAAATCAATATAATATATTATAAGTATTGTCACACACATATATAACATGAATATAATGGATATGAAAATGTTATCATGGATGACTGGAGTAATACGAGAATACAGAATTAGAAATAAGCATGTTGGTTTAAGTTCAAGATTAGGTCCAAAACATAGATAAGATGAGAAAAAACATGTTCAGATAGTTTGAGCATGTTCAATTAGAATACCACCTCCTGCCGTTGTTGAGACCACTTAATGGTCTTATTAGAATGAGTGAATAGTATACATGTTAAACATACATTTTAATAGAGTTGAATGAAAAATATGGATTTATATAGCTAACCCCAACTATGTTAGGATAGAAGTTTAGCTGAGTTGAGAAATATGTGGTCTTTTTGAAATTCCTCCGAACAAAATCACGTCTAAAACCCCATCAAAATGCAAGAGAATTTGTCTGGTAACAGACTTTGAAAAATTTGGTGCATTTTGGCACCTTAGATGTTTCCCTTCACTGTCCCAACTATTACAGTTGTTTTATGGTTCCACTTAGCTCTCCATTAATAGTCAAGCACCATTACTCTAAAGATCCTGGACTGGCTTGTTTTTCTGATTACTACTGCAGTCCTCGATATTCATGATTTTGCTACCCCACAGATCCCATTTGAAATCTCTCTCCTCTGTTTAGTTCTGAACCATTCAAGAAAATATCCTACCCAAAACCAGCTTTTCTCACCTCAGTGAGCAAAATAAATCATCAATTCTCATTCCTTTCAACCCCAACATAAATTTTCTTTATTGAGATCCTTTTTTTTTTTAAAAACCAATTGTCCCTCCTCTTTCTCATTCCAAATGTATAAGAACACACCCTAGACCAAGCCTCATCCTGCAAATTAGAAAATTGATTTCTTCCAAATTCTCAAAGCATCCCTATTGAGGGAAATCCTATGTCCTCCTCTTATGTAGCTACAAAAATCTTGTTGAACAATTTATGGTCTGTTCAAGTGGGAGAGCCACTTTCTACAGTGTGCTTTAGGTCCTTTCTGTTTTATGGCTGTGGCCAGGATGAAGAGGCTATTTACAAATTGATACCAAAGTATCCTCATGTTGTTTTGGTTACAAACTTTTTGCCCATTCCTCTGTTATAGTTTGTTCCTCGCTCAATAATTTTAAGTTCATGTTTCATGATGTTAGTTACATGGGTATTTTGTCACACTTGAAGACTGAGGAATTTTTTTTTTTTTGGGCGATGGTTTTAATCATTTTCTAACTTCAAGTTCTTTTGTTTTTACTTCTCATCATGCAACAAATGATTCTTACACTTTTTTTCACCTGAATCTTTCACATGGTTACCTTTGGACGTGCTAGAGATGAGGCTTTCATTGTTCACATTGCTGTTGAAATGAAAATAAAAACTGCTGCCATATTATGATTGATATTGTGTTGTCAAAAGTTGAACATATTATAGATATGTGCTGCATCACCTTCATGTTATGCAAATGCTATGAGATCAACATCATGGGCAGTTGACACTCTGGCTAAAAATTCTTACTGTTTTCTGGAACATGATTGTTAAGCCAGTGTCTATCCTATTGAATTTTGAAAATCGAGTTGCCTCGATAACATGAGAAAAAGGGTTCTTATATCCAATCAAAGATCTTCTCTTGTTATAAATGATTCCATCTTCTTGAGCTTTGTCTATCTGCCTTATGATTCTTGATGCTAATTTGTCAAATAAAAAGTCTATGATGACTGCCAATAAAGTTCAATACTTTGTATCCATTGCTAACTGTGCTTGGTGCAGTTGATTAGCTTTTCACATAATGATAAACTTCATTGTGTTTAATAAATTCTCATCTTCTTTTTGGAAACTAATTGAAATGATATTCTCATCCAGATTTCTCTATTAGAGGAATGCAGATTTTTTGACAGGGCTTTAGACGAGTTGTACAAGAAGGAGCCAAAACTTGTAAGTGTGATTATTGCTGGAATTTTGACATGTGGGACTCTTGGGATGCTCGTCTCGGGTGCTGGAATCTTTTCCTTGTTCATTATGTTCTAGGTTGATAAATTGGCTTACAAGGAGCAGGAAGTTTCTCTCTTAGTGAAGCTTGGACGCCCAGAAGATGGTGAGAAGTTGTCTGCTGCTTACAAGGCTCTGCTTTTGATGAATCCTGACAACTACAGGTAAATTTGTATGCCATCTAACAATATAATCTTGGCCCTTTAAAAGACTTGTGGGTGGTGTTTTACCGGAAGTCCGTCTGTCCCATTGGCATGACTTTTCTATTTATTCTACTTTGCTGTTGCTGAGTTGGGGAATTTGATTTTCATGGTTTCCTTCTTCCATGAATCTTCACTATCTACATGTCAATTTAATATGTGGATGATGCTGAAAGGGAGCTAAAAGCTAGTGATTGTTAAGAACAACATATGTTGCACCAAGTGTTCAGAAATCATTGTCTTTGTATTGTGTCCTCCCTCAGGCATAATTCTGAGACAAGGCACCATGTAACACTTTGTAACCTTATACTAGTGGAAAATTCTTATACCTTTTCCTTGTGACCATATCCATGTTATATTGTGTTCCCTAACTGTGTTGGTGCTTCTTTAGGATCTAGGTATAGTATTTGGATGGTTATATGCAGCATAGTCTTAGTTATGATTTGATGCCATTGTTTTGGATGGTATTGGCAAAATCAATGATCTGATTACCATGGAGTTTAGAGTTTTTGGGTGTGTTAAGGAAGCTAAGTTACCGTATCAAAGTGCCAGCGTGTCTGTTTTGGTGCATTTGTTGGGGGGAAAAAAAATTGGGGAGCAAGGGATTGCCTAAATTGATCCATACATTTCTATCTCTTGTTGAACAAAATTGTCTTTGATGCAGTTTTATGGTCTCCGTGACAGGAGTATTCAAAGTGTCCTGCTGATATGAACGTGGATTGTCTTCCCCTTTGGTGCCCCATTCTCTTCCTCATCTTATTGGTTAATATCATTTTCTTGCCAATCTTAATCAACACTTTTTAAATCTAATTTTATGATCTAAAACAACAACCTGAGCCTTAATCTCAAATTTTGGGGTCAGTCATTTGGGAAACAAATATAGGATAGATGAAATAAAATAAAAATAAAATAAAAAAATATATATAGTTAAAATTTTAAAACAAAATAAAGAAGATAACACTCCAAAATGAAAAAATTAAAAAAATTAAAAAAATAAAAATAAAAATAAAATAATGACAAGAGATATTGTTTAACTTATACGAATTCTCCTACGTCACTCATTCCTATCTAAAGTCATATTTCAACAAAATTCTTAACTATTATGTCTTTACGAATAACTTGCATCCATGTTTTTAAAGGTCTACGCCAACGTTTCACACAATCTCTTATATTTAAACTCTCGATTCTTCTTGGTGGTGCATTTTTTGGATTTTCGTTGCACATGTCCAAACCATCTTATGCGATACTCTCGCATTTTATCCACAATAGAACTTACTCCTAGTTTAGTTCATCTCTCTTCATTTTTAGTTCATATCTCTTCATTTCTAACCCTGCATTTTCTAATTTTATCACACATCTACCTAAACATTCTTATTTTAGCTATAGTCATTTTCTATTCTTGTTGTTGTTTAATGGCCCAACACTCAGTGCCATGTAATAGTGCAGGTCTTACTGTGATTCTATAAAAATTTTCTGTTCTAAAAAACGACCATTACTTGCAAATCACACATAGAGGACACAATGTCAGTAAAACACATTTGTAATGAACTTCTAGAAAACGACCATTACTTGCTTCATTTGTAATGACTCGGGTAAATTAAATTCCTAAAAGGCTAATCCAAGAGGTGCAAAACATCATAATGAACTTCTAGGAGAATATTATTTTTGTAAAACTTCTGGGTGAAAAAGGGATGGAAGTATTATCATAATGGACTTCCATACCTCAGCAATGTCAACACCAGCATGAAGGAGGTACCAAACACGAGCACCCTAACATTTTTTCAGTGTTGTTAAGATCATAAGCAAACCAGCATCATCAAAAGAAGCAAAAGACTTTGATGAGAACCAAAAAGCTACTATCCTTAACAAAAAATCGGCACAAAAATACCAAAAGCTTTGTTAAGGCTGGAAGAAATTCTCTTACTCCTCCCTCTCTACACCAATCAAAAAATGGTGAGAGCACTAAGATGAACAAGCTTTTCCCTTGTCTATTCATCTCACACACCCACCAGCACAAAGTCTATGCATTTTGTCAATGATCAGAAAAGAGATCATAAAGGGGTAAATGAACAAGGCATCCTAAAGATTGGAAAAAAGAAGTATGAACAAAACAACATGATCGAAAGAAAGAAAGGAAAAAAAAATGAAAACAAATCTTATTAGGTGTTATTATAATAAAAATCTCAATAAATTAATACACTAGTTTAGTGCAAATATAAACTAGTTTATCTTAATCATTTACTATTTCTGAATTTTCATCTCATAGTCTTCGAATGTTAACCAATTTTGATTAGACTAAAAAACATTCATTTTATGCTTCTAATTAATTAAATAGAAGTTTTTGGTACATCTGCCAATATTGTTCCTCAAGCCAATACAAATAATGTTTACTTCTCAAGAGCACAGCTCACTCACGCTCCAAGCAAATATCACCCTACTTTTACTTTCCATTTTCTAATTTTTATCCTTTTTTTTTTCCTATTCTACTTTGTTTATCTTCCTCAAAAATGTCAGCTTTTTTTTTAGTTATATTTGTATTGGACCAAACCCAATAAATCCCAAGAATCAAATTAATAGCGCTGGAGTTTTGACAAAGAGTTTGCTCCCTTCCTCTCCTCGGTTGAATGCTCGGGCTTTCTGCTTAGTTGAAAGATTAATTGTTTGATGGATAATCCCATATAAGATTAATAGTCCAAAGAAAAAAAATACTTAGACAATTTTTGTAGAATAACTCAAATAAATAAACAAACAAAAGAATAGTTGTTTAATATTTTGTACATTTCTTAATTAATCTGAATTTTAAGTTGTAAAATTTTAAATTTTGATAGTTACACCAAAAAAAAAAAAAAAATAATAAATAAAATTTAAGACCACACATTCAAAATTTGCTCAGTGTGCAGGATTTATAAATTATTGTGTGCGCTTTGGTGTACATTAAAAAAGTAGTGGCCAAAATTCCTAATATTGTAAATAAGAAGTAATTATGATTTGTAAATTTGTCCACAATGCATGATTTATGATCTATTGTTTGTGCTATAGTGTATGTTAAATAAGTAATTGATTAAAACGAACTGGTTTATTTTTGTAGTAAAATATTTTCCTTATTTATTGAGATTTTATCATAAAAATACCTAATAAAATTTGTTTCCATTTATATTGGGGTACTGATTTTTAATAATAAGAAAATTCATTAGAATTTTAAATTTAAAAAATCTTTTTTAATATTGGCAGGAAATAATATTAACCAAAAGATGAATGGGGCAGAGAATGGGTTGCCAAAAGGGGGCAGCAGACGATTCACGTTCGGTAGATATAAAGTGGATTTGGGATACTTCCCTTTTAGAATCTCTTTTTTGGCCCCTTTTTTTATTGAATTCATTCTTGAAGTGCATTACTCATTCTCTTGCCTGTCACATTTTTCTCCCTTTATTAATGAAACCTTCTCTTTTGATAAGAAGCAATAGTAATTGAAACTTATATCCTAATCAAAATTTCTGATATTTCTACCGTATCACTTTTAAGATTAAGTTCCTGCATCACTTATGAGATTGAAGTGCTGGATCTTCTCTCTCTCTCTGACAAACATATTTCCTGTTTTCCCAGCTATTATGAAGGCTTGCAAAAGAGTGTTGGACTGTTTTCTGAAAGTGGTCAGTATTCTTCTGAGGAAATTGAGCAATTAGAGACCTTGTACAAATCACTTGAGCAGCTGTACACCTGGTCAACTGCTGTTAAGGTGAGATTTAAGATTGCACTACTTCTTCGTATTTTATTGTCTTATTTATTTTCCAGAAGACAAACTAATTGCAAATGCTCTCTCTATTATTATTTTAGAAGTAATCTGGATCCTTCTCAGCGGGTACATATATGAAGCATTCTATGGAACTCCTATTCTTTGACCGGGGTAACATAGACATGGACAGTGGCAGATGAAGGTGTTAGGTTTTATTAGGTGAAGCTTGTTGAAGATGGCTTGAAATCAGTTGATTTTCTTGAATTTGGTGACCGTTTACATTTTAAAGCAATGGTCACCCTATGCTTAATGCATACTCTAAACGCGTTTTTATAAGGAAGAGGTAGCATCCAAGAATGGAGCCCAAGATCCAATTGAGAATAATGTTTCTGGAAAATAAGTTAGAGGGTTCTCATGAGGTTAATAGAATTGAGATGGGGAAGGCTGCTAATGGATGCGATAAATTAATAAAAGGATGTAGAATTATGTTCCTTCTTGGGGATCTCATTCTGTTGATCTTGTGTTTGGCCTTAAAATCACTGACTGCCGTGGTTGACAATTAGTCAAAATGCCCCTTATGCTTTACTCTGTTAGCAAAAATAGTCTTGCAGACAGATTCATTTATTTGAAATCACATTAGCTACTTGTTGTTTCTTAAATATATGAAATGCCGACTGTGCTGTTTTCAATTAATAAAAGCTGTCCCTTTTGAGCTTTTGATGGCGAACACTGATTTTGCTATAAAGGATGAATATGGCCAACTTTTACATGCATTCATCACAGGGCTGTAAAGTGTTTTTAGGCCAAATCACACATTGAGAGCATATGGAATTCTCTTCAACCTATCTGTACCTTTCATCCATATGTAAGTGCTCAAATGGTAAATCCACATTTTGAAATTAGTACGAGCGTCTCAGTCGGTGCTTCTTCATATTGCATGGCAGTGAGTCGATATAGTTTCTTTGTACAGATTGTGAAGGCAAAAGTTCTGCCAAAGTTAAGGCTTTTAACTCATTTGCGATGCTTAACAAGATCAATAAAAATAATTTGTTTATTGTTGCAAGAAAAGAGCTTTTTTAAAGCTATCTTTTTGGATGCTCGCGTCATGTGTTACAATGATTTTGAAATTAGATACTACCTATTTTTTCATTGTTTTATCGCATTGGAGATTAGGAGATATGGAACCGCCTTTTGCTTTGTGTGGTAAGCAATAAGTTTGTCCTAGAAGCATGCTGACTAATTTTAGTGGTTTTGGAGGGTAGAAAGATTTTTCTTCACTTTGGATGATGTGCTCTTGTGGTTATCACTTGGTGTATTTGGAGGGAGTGGAATGCTTGAAGGAGTTGAGGAGGGATTAGAAAAAACGGCTCTTTACTAGTTATTATTATTATTATTGTTATTATTATTATTATTTTGGTTTCTTTTGCTTCTAAGGACTTCTCATCCTTATAGCTTTATGTACCTTTTTAATACATATGATGCAAATCCTTTTTCTATCCATGAATAAAAGAGGTCTAGTTATGTTTCAGGAGAAGACTGGAATGTTGTAAGATATAGGTTCTCTTTTTCAGCTACAATACCCGTTTGCAGTTACATTCACTTACTCGTACATTTGATGAAGACGTTTAAAGTATAGAAGAGAGACTTGCATATGATATTCATTCATTTAGAAAAAGCATACGATAGGGTTTCCAGAGATATATTGTGGTGGATGCTAACGAATAAGGGATTTCCTTAAGATACATTGATTTCATCAAATATATGTTTGAGGAAGCTGTTATCAATGTGAAAACCTACGGGGGTTTAAATGATAACTTTCCAACTAACATTAGATTTCACTAAGATTCGACATTAAGTCCACTCCTTTTTGCAATAGTGATGGATGAAACAACGAAAAACATCCAAGATAATGTACCATGGTGTATGCTTTTTGTAAGTGATATAGTGTTGATCGATGAGATTAGGGAGGGTATTAGTGCTAAATTGGAGTTATAGAGGGACATACTTGAATTCAGAGGATTTAGATTGAGTAGATCAAAATTTAGTATATGAGATGCACGTTTGGTGACAGTTATCAGAATGATAAAGAAATGATTAACTTAAAAGGATAGGACATACCAAAGAGTGAACGCTTTAGTTATCTTGGATTCATCATTTAAAACGATGACAATATATATGGAGACATAAATCATAAGATTAAAGCGGGTTGGATGAAATGAAGATGTGTTTATGGAGTTATTTGCGATTGTATGATACCATTATAGTTGAAGGGAAAGTTTTATAGAATCGTAGTAAGACCTGTATTATTGTATAACACCAAGTGTTGGATCATTAAATAACAAGAGTATAAAATGGTTGTAATTGAAATGATGATATTTAGATGAGTGCGTAACAAAACTAAAAAAGAAAGAATTAGAAATACAGAAATACGTATTAAACTATGAGTGAATTCAATTGTAGATAAAATGAGAGAGTATTGTTTAAGGTGGTTTGGATATGTGCAACGAAAATCTAAAGACACTAGTTAAGAGCGAGATCTTAAATGTAGGAGATTTAGTGAAATGTCGGGATAGGTTGTTGAAAACATGGATGCGATTTATCAGTAAAGATATGAGTGCTAAGGAGTTTAGTTGAGAAGATGGTTTTAGATAGCAACGAATGACGTAGGAGGATCTGACATCATCATCATCATCATTTTTTTTTTAAGTTTCTATAAATATTTTATTTTTACTTCTCTCTTTTCATTTTCATTATTGATTTCTCAAATGATCGATCCCAAAATTTAGGATTAAGATTAAGTTTGTTATTGTGGTATTGTATTTCCTTGTTTCCTGTGGATATTTCCTTCTTCCCTTTACCTAGTTTCTTTAAGCTTTTAGTGCCGACGTGCTGCTTCTAATTCCCCGTTTACCCTCACTGTCTTCTACTGTTGATTTGTGCTATTTAATTTTTATTTTTTTAGTGGAAAGTGTTTGAAATTTATCTTATGTAATGGCATAGCATTTAGAACCAGAATTGCTGATTAGAATGCTGTAGAAGATAATTAATCAGGACTCATTTGTGATACTAAAATATAATGGACTGATCCCCTATGCCGTAATCATGGTTGTGGCTAAATTGCTCCAAGTTTGGTTGATACTCATTATTTAGTTAAAGTTTGACACTTCATTAGAGTTCATCAGCGGGAAACTTTTTTTTTTGAATTATATGACAAGTAATAAAACTTACATTTAAGTTGTACCTCTCTCTAGAGAATACCACTTGATTTTCTGAATGGAGAAAAGTTCCGGTCTGCAGCGGATGGTTACATTAGACCACTTCTTACTAAGGTATTTGCAATCTTGTGCTTCTGTTACATTGGTTGGTTTGCATACATGTATCTGAGAAACTTATATTTTCTCTGTCTGGGGTTCAGGGGGTTCCTTCATTGTTCTCTGATCTTTCTCCTTTATACAACCACACTGGAAAGGTCAGCTGCTTCTTTCCTTCTCCCATCAAGAGGTATTAAATTGTCTGTTTGATTTTTTACTACATATTTGTCTTAAATCTTTTGTACAGGCAGACATTTTGGAACAATTGATTCTTGATTTAGAGCAGTCGCTTAGGAAAACTGGGTGTTACCCGGGAAGGTAAAACCTATTTTCCATTGGCATTTTCTTGTTATTGTTTTCAGATTATGTTTGAGTTGCTGTGGGGTTGAACATATTAAAGGTATCTTAATCCTGAAGAAGAAAGGGGTTACAAGCCGTGGCATCCTTTCCCCCCCTTCTCTTTTTTGTTCTTGTCCTTGATATCAAGTAGCTATCTGCTTTATGCCTTGTCTTTTAGGATATACTATGTTTGCTTCTGCACTACAGTGGTTATATTCGGGTACTCTAACCTCTCAAGCTGAGCGGTGTTACTAATTTTATAAGTATTTTAAGCATTGTTACATGGTTGAATATTTGAAAGAAAATTAAATAAAGATTGTTTTCGTGAGATTTTCGAGAGCAGGAGTGGCATAGTACTCATGATTTGACAAGTGATGGACAAAGTGGTCAAAATCTGAAAGCTTACTGTCCATTCATGTAGTGGTTCTATTAGAGTCCCGAACTTTGGACACATATTTTAAGACAGAAAAATGGAAACTTTCCCTCAAAATTTGGTCTGAGGGAGTAAACTTTATTCCTTTTATGCTGTGCAGTTGGATTTATGTGTTGCATGTGAAAACTAGTTAGAATTAATTCAATGTGGTGCTGATGTGCTATATGTGAAATACCATGGGCACTCCAGAAAGTCGTCTGCCTGTATCTTATGTGTTGCAAGTCCATCATGGTGAATCTTGTGTTTTGATTTAACTAGTTGGATGTTGGGATCAGGGGAACATTGACCCTTTTTGATTGCATTGCATACTGAATGCAGGAAAGAAAAAGAGCGGCCTTCAACACTTATGTGGACTTTGTTCTTATTGGCCCAGGTTCACTGCCATCATAGTGCAATTAGTTGTTATTTTGGATATTGTCATATTTTCTGCATTCACTTATTATGCTTTTTTTCCGATGCAGCAATATGATAGACGGGGCCAATTTGAGGTTGCTATTGCTAAAATTGATGAGGCTATAGCTCATACTCCAACGGTCATTGACTTATATTTGGTTAAGGTTAGTTTCTCCTTTCGTGCCCATTCTTTATTAATTTTGTTTTTTTTTTTGTGCATGTGTTTTTTTTTTTTTGGGCATTCATTACTTCATGCATATTATTAGCTTCACTCTGTTGGCCCCCTCATTTTGGTAGTCTACTTTCTGTTTTAAATTCTTCTTATTATTTGCTCAGTATCTATTCTTTGATGAAATCACAAAAAGCACCCAAAATGAATGCTTTTTTTGTGTGCTTTTTTTTTTGGCAATAGTCCCATCCCTTTTGCAATAGTGATTGATGAAATCATAAAAAAGTATCTAAAATGAAATACTATGGTGCATGCTTTTTATTGATGATATAGTATTGGTTGATGAAACTGGAAACGGTATTAGTGTTAAATTAGAGTTATAGAGGGTCACGTTGGAATTCAGAGTATTTAGATTGAATAACTCAAAAACTATGTATATGAGATGTAAGTTTAGTGGCAATCATCAGGATGATGAAGAAATGATTAAGTTAGAAGGAGAAGACGTATCAATAAGTGAACACTTTAGATATCTTGGTTTTGTCATTCAAAATGATGACAATATAGATGGGGACGTGAATCATAAGATTCAAGCAGGTTGGATGAATTGGAGAAGGGCATCCGGAGTTCTTTGCGATCGCACGATACCATTGCATTTAAAGGGAAAGCTCTATAGAATCGCAGTAAGATCTGCATTATTGTATGACACTTAGTGTTTGGTCATTAAACAACAACAAGAACATAAAATCACTGTAGCAGAAATGAGAATGTTTAGGTAGATGTGTGACAGAATTTGAAAAGATAGAATTAGAAACAAAAAGATATATAATAAGTTGAGAGTTAGTTCAATTGTGGATAAAATGCGAGAGTATCGTGGAGATGGTCTTGGATAGGAATAAGTGGCATAGGAAATTCCGTACAAATTAAACCTTTTTTTTTATATTTGTGTCTCTAATGGCCGATCCCAAAATTTGGGATTAAGGCCTAGGTTATTGTTGTTGTATCTATTCTTTGATTTTTTCGTTATAGTTAAATGGAAAAAAACTTTACTGAACATTTCATGGTGTTTGGACCTTGTTTTATATTAAGAATATGGTTTGTAGTTTGTTTGTACTTCCCCACTTAAAAAAATTGGTTAATATGTATTTTTTAATTATATTACATCCATGGGCTGTCTTGTAATACATAATTGTTCTTTATATGTTTTTCTCTCATTTCCTTCTTGAGGTGCTTTTCTTTGCCATGGAGTAGTTTAATTTGTTGAAAGATGTAGAAAAAGAATCTTTGCATTTGGGAATTATTATGAAGGGAACCACAAAGAGACATTCTTCATATAAATCGCATCTACAAAATTTGTGCTGCTATCGTTCTGGAGTTTAGAATATCTTGAATTCTTGATTACTTATTCTTTTTGCCAGTAATATTACTTGCTTAAAATGCCAAGACTCCCTTATTACCAGGCCTGCTTTAAGAAAAATGCTTATTCAGAAAAATATGTCAACTCTCATAAGTATTTGTCTTCAAGGGTTATAGTCACTGGCAAATTTGGATTAAAAAAAAAAGTCACTTGGAAATATGGATTTTTTTTCCCTAAATTAGAAGAGAAAGGGAAGGAATCTGACGATGGACTTTGCCCAAATGGTTGTACTCAGGGTCTTAGAACCCTTGACTTATGGTAGGTCAGGGATCTAAGTCTCATCCCTTCTTGTTGCCTAGCAAAAATAAAAGGAATAAGCTACATGTATAACATTACAATCAACAAAGTTTTCATGATGTATTTTTATTTGGATCTGAGTTCAAAAAATGTTTCTCTATTTCTTCTTATAATATCATAATCTCAAAATGAACTATCTCAATTTAATTGAAATTCATAGTGCCACAGTATACACACCATATAAGGACTATCTACGTCATAACTGGTTTATAAGTGCAAAAACATTTAACTCCTTGCATCACTTGCACCAGCATCCATAGACATTGGACTCGTAATAATCTATAGGTTGTTGGAAACTGCAACAAGGCGATTAAAATGGAATGAAAGCATAAAACTTTCAGAGTCTACTCTAGCTGAAAATTGTTATCTATTTTTTTGGGGGGCCCTTGGGGGGATTGGGACAGGTCGAAGGATGGACAAATATATCTGGCTCAATAAAAAGCTCTAATGAAAGCTAATGACCATGAGTTATCTCAGAGCATTATTAGTTTCGATTTGTGGCTTTTTACCGTAAGTATCCGGAAACTTGATTCATGTTTTCAATCTCCATCCCAATTATGAAGGTGTTCTAATGGAACCACCTCTCAATTGCTTTGTCTCTCCTATGCTATCCAAGGGGTGCTCTGTTAGTGCAGTCATTGCTCTCTCTTCCTTCGGTAAGGGGATAACTAGCATTGTTCATTTTCAGGGAAAAACTTAACAGTGTTGTTCAAGAATTTAATGCTATTACCATCTCTTATTTAGAAAATGATTTCATTCACAGAGTCCTTCCTTATAACAAAGTTCTTTATCTTGCCCTTTCAACATCCAGCCACTTTCTTATTCTTCAGTTGCCCTCTTCTTGCTTCCATATTGTGAGGAAATTGCTCTTTCTTTATTCTATGCGCTTCAAATATTGCTTCTCACTCATGATGGCCATAAAACTTCTTATGCATTCATGCCACTTAATTTTGAATTTTTTGAGTGCTTATCCATATCTATTCAGTTCTTCCTCCGTATTGGTAAACAAAATTTCACAAATAAACACCTCTTCAATTATTTTTTTAATTATTTTTGTCATGTTTATCACTGAATTTTGAAAACACTTGGTTTACCCTTTTCTCAGTACGTCCATCAGTAAGTGGGATTCTCATGGCTTCTAGATTAGTGCTCCCTTATACTGTGGCCTAGACAGTTTCGAAAGATGTTGTTCACTTTAGACTTTAATCGATGGGCTTAATTTGGACCATCAGTACGTCTACTGAAAATTGCTGATTTAGATTCTTTGAATGCTGGTTAAATCTAGTGAACTCTTTTTTTAAAAAGAAAGTATTGCTGTGTTGATAGAGATATATATATATATATATTTTACATGAGTTCTGGAAAATATTGAAAAAGTGTTGAGTTTTTATTTTTTTTGTTGTGAATTATTAATCAGACCTATTATTTGACTATAGGGTCGCATATTGAAGCATGCCGGAGATTTGATGGCTGCTGCTGCATTAGCAGATGAAGCTAGGTGTATGGATCTGGCAGATCGCTACATTAATAGTGAATGCGTGAAGAGAATGCTGCAGGCTGATCAGGTCTGGAAGTTGCTTCTTTGTCCTTGCCATCAATTTGAATAAGATTTTATGGTTGTAATTTGTATTAGGGTACTTAAGTTTCTTCCTTTCCTGCTTTGCTGTACAATTTTTATTTGAAATATTTTGTCTTGAAGGTGACTCTGGCTGAAAGAACAGCTGTGTTGTTCACTAAAGATGGGGATCAGCACAATAACCTGCATGACATGCAGTGCATGTGGTGTGTGTTTTCTGTGTGAAACGGTTTATGTTAATTTTTCTCAAGTTATTTTATATAGAAGGAAAACTGGTTTGCTAATCCTTCTTTGTAATGTGTTTACCTGCAAGGTATGAACTTGCTTCAGGTCAAAGTTACTTCCGCCAGGGTGACCTTGGACGGGCCTTGAAAAAGTTTTTAGCGGTGGAGAAGCACTATTCTGATATTACAGAAGACCAGTTTGACTTCCATTCTTATTGCCTGAGGAAGATGACTTTGCGTGCCTATGTGGAAATGCTAAAATTTCAAGATCGATTGCATTCGCATCCATATTTTCACAAAGCAGCTGCTGGAGCTATCAGGTAACTGCTTGATCTGGGGTGGAGATGAATTTTTTGTGATTTACCATCTTTTGATCTACTGTTTGTGTTGAAGTTTCATTATGTTTTGCTTTTTGTTAGTTATGGTATGTATCAGTATCCTTGTATTACTGTCCTTTACTTTTTCCTTTTTTGGTTTTCTTTCTGGGAGGATATCTCATTTTCACCCTAGTTGATCTTTTCGTATCTGACTTAATACAAAATGATTGCCAATACCTCTGTTCCTTGATTCGTTGTTAAACTTATTGAGACGCAAAAATGTTGCATACAACTGATGCATATTTGTTGTTTGATGTTGATTGTTACTATCTGTTTAAATTTTTTTACCCCTTACATACTTTTAATTGGAATTGACTTAGTTTTTTCTTCACTTTTTGTCTATCGTTCCATGTAAGCAAAATGAGTTTCAAAGATGCATCTCATCATTGTGTATAAAGTAAGCAGAATCTGAACTTAGAAGCACATAAGTGCAGCTATCTTGGAGTCTTTGATGTTTTTTATGCTGCCAGATCAACTAGAGTGAAAATGAGATACAAAAGTCATCATCCATCCAACTTGCATGCTTGTATATATCAACAAATTCTGGGTGTTATAAATTTGATTAGTTTCAAACCATATGAACCTTATTGTTGTTAGTAAGCATTTTGATACTTCTTGCATGCCATACTAAGAAGTGAGTTCTTTGAATTTTTTTCCTTTTTGTAGATTAATATCTGGATTCGGATTTCCTCTTTTTGTAGATTAAATTTTTTTTTTGAAGAATTCTCTTCCATTTGGTTTAACAGTTCTTATTTTCTTTTGATGATTACCTTTGATAGACTTGTGCATCTGCCAAGTCTCTCTGTCTCCCTCTCGTAAATGCTGGTTTTGTATTCCTTTTTCTTTATTTTAATGGAAAAGTTTGAAGTTGCTGGTCTCTTGGTGCAGATGCTATATAAGGTTGTATGATTCTCCTCCAAAGTCATCTGTAGAGGAAGAGGATGAGATGTCAAAGTTGCTTCCTGCACAGAAAAAGAAAATTAGGCAAAAGCAAAGAAAGGCAGAAGCCCGTGCTAAGAAAGTACAATATATTTCTCCGAGTCTGTAGGTTGTCTTGTTAGTCCTGTTGATTTTAATCTAGTGTCATTTGTAATATTCTAGGAAGCAGAAGAAAAAAGTGAAGAATCAAGTGCCATAACTGTCTCCAAGTCTGGAAAACGGCATGTGAAAGCAGTTGACCCAGATCCACATGGGGAGAAGCTCTTGCAGGTTTAATCTATATTCTTGTCCCTGCTTTGAGCTCATGTTAAATTCCTGCTCTAGATGATTTCTGAGGTTTCTTAGGAGAGGTGCCTCTTTTAGTCTGATCATGACGGGATGTATTTTCTTAATTTTCATGCTCTTAGGTTGAAGATCCATTGTTGGAAGCTACAAAGTACTTGAAGTTGCTTCAGAAAAACTCTTCAAATTCGTTGGAAACTCACTTGCTTTCATTTGAAGTAAATATGCGAAAGCAGAAGATATTGCTTGCTTTCCAGGTATCATTCTAAAATTTAAAATGGCTACCACCTTGGCAACCATCTACTAGGGATGCCCATGCCGACTATGGGCTCTTTTGGGGTGTGCTTTCTTTATTAAAATGTCTCTGGGAATTTTTGATTGTTTCCTGCATTGTCTGGTTAAAGTGAAGGATGGTGCTATTGGTTATTGAATCAAAATTTCAGATTCCCAAAACTATCAGAAGTCATACTGTTTGCTCAATTCAATGTCTCAAGAATTTAAATTAGGATGTCACATGATTGAATTGCTAATCCTCCTGCCTTCAGACTATCTATGTGAATGAAAAGCACAGTAGTTTTTGCTTAATCTATATTATTCTGGAAAGGTGAACGTTGTGGCGCTGGTGCTGTTTTTCTTTTTCATTCCTTTCCCCCCCTTCACCTGTAGGCTGTAAAGCAATTGATGAAATTGGATGCTGAAAGCCCAGACTCACATCGATGTTTGGTATGTCTTCTTTATTTTTTGCATATTTTGAATTTTTTTTTCTTTTTAATTTTTCATCATAATATTCACCGCATGTAAACTGCTGCAGGTAAAATTCTTCCATAAAGTGGGTTCAATGTCTGCCCCAGTTTCTGACACAGAGAAACTTATTTGGAGTGTGCTGGAGGCTGAGCGCCCTACATTCAGGTTCTTAAAATTTATCTGTTTCATTAAACTTAATGTTGTTATTAATGAATTGATCAAATTATTGTGTTAGATCTAATGTATATTTCTTACAACAAAGACCAAAAAATCACCAGTTAGGAGAATCGAGAGTTTAAATATAGGAGACTTGGTAAAACGACGAGTTAGGCCATTAAAAACCTGGATGCAATGTATTCGTAAGGATATGATAGTTAAGGGGTTAACTGAAGAGATGATTTCGGATAGGAATGAATGACATAGGAGAATTAAAGTAACTTAAATCATTACTTTTCGTATTATAAAATGTATTTGAATTTTGTGTGTTTTTTTTTTTAATCATCTTATATTTGTCACTTAAAGGGCCAACCCCAAATTTTGGCCGATCCCAAATTTTGGGATTAAGGCACAGGTCATTGTTGTTGTTTTATCTAATGTATATTTCTTTTTTTTTTTTTTTTTAAACAGTCAATTGCATGAGAAGTCGCTGATGGAGGCTAACACTGCTTTCCTTGAGAACCATGAAAGTAATCTATGCACATTTGTATTCAACTCACTGACTTGTTTAGTTTGCCAGACTTCATTTTGTGCCTTTTGGCGTACCCCTTCTCATATTCATGTTTCTTCCCTGCAGATTCCTTGATGCATAGAGCAGCAGCAGCAGAAATGCTTTTTGTGCTGGAGCCTGACAAGAAGGCTGAGGCCATCAAACTGATAGAAGATTCATCCAACAGTCTGGTGTCAATGTAATGTCTCTTGATAAATTTGTGTTTGAATTGATGCTTTGCTTCTGTTCCTTCATAATTTCCTGTAATATTGGAGCCTTGTGTGCTTCTTCACTTTTCAGAAATGGAGCACGAGGACCAGTCAGGGAATGGAAACTTAAAGATTGTATTGCAGTACACAACCTTTTGCAAACTATTTTGGTGGATAATGATGCGGCTTTAAGTAAGTCTGGCAAATCATCGACCACTGTTCCTCCTTAGCGTTGCTTATAACTTGTACTTCGCATCTTGTGGTATTATTTTTCTTTTCATGGCTCGTGCTTTTCTTGTTGCCTCATTCCAAGTCTCGTTAGAGGCTTTTTCTACGCTTAAATTAATTTTGGTTTATTCAATATGACAAGTTCTTTGATATAGTTATTATATTGAAAAAGTGTTTCATATAGGCGGGGAAATATGCTAATACTAAAGTTTTGGTTTCTAGGATATCTTTTGTGTTTCATCAATGTCGATTGGGAATGGGGCTAGCTCTGTTGATAATTCTTGTTTCTGTCTGACGATGGTTATTTCTATCTAATTGGTTTCTGTGTTGATAACTCAAAGATACAGAGATTTTGTGGTGGGAATTAGACTCTAGCAAGATGCCTAAGAGAGGTCCTTTTAGTAGCTTGATACATAGGGCTTTAGTTGCCCAAGACTCTACAATGCTTTTGTGGTTCATGATAAACTCAATGTCATGTAGTTTAATGTTAGATCACAAAAAAACACACTAATATTGTTGGGTCAATGGGGGTAGCATGCTGCCCTCTTGAAATTGCTCGGAAAATTGCATGTCATTAACATGTGTGTGTGTGTGCGTTTTTTTTTTTTTTTTTTTTTTTTTTTTTAATTGATGCCCTCAATATTCTTTCTTGAACTAGCAACTTGTTTTAATTAAATCATCGGAAAAGCTCATGCCTTAACTGTATCCTCTTATATTGCCTTGTCTGATGTAGTCTTGGTGAGAACGGAGTCTCTATTATGGATGAAATTTGTGGTAGTGAGACTGAACTTATTCCCTCCTGTAGGATGGAAATTGCGATGTGCCGAGCACTTTCCTTACTCAACATACTTCGAAGGTAGCCAAAGCTCTGCTGTTCCCACCTCGGCCTACAGCCAGATATCTAAGAATGCTGCTAATGGCACGATAAACCATGCTGGAGTGAGTCAAAGTGTAGACTCTCTTGCATCAAATGGTAAACTGGAAGGTTTCAAGGACCTCACTATCTAGTTGCACTTTGAATGTGTTTTGAAGCTACATATGTCCTGGAATGTAGTATTCAGAGTGATAGATTCGCAAAACCAACCTGTGGCACCAAGGTTCATCGAACAGAGATCTGGTTGGCTGCTTATGCTCTTGGATGACTCCATGTTTTGATGCAATATACAGAAACCACCCTCATAGTTGCTTCAAGATTGAACTTTTTTCTTTCGCACAAATTCTACCACCCATCTGATTTAAAATGCATTTCTTTGCAAAATGTGTATAATTTTAACCTCCGTCTCTACAGTTATCAAAGTCTTTATTTGTTCAGCTTTTCTTCTGAGATCCGTGAATGGTGGATGGGCCCTTTCATCTTTTTGGTTCAGGATGAGAAGCAGTTGAAGCCTTTCAAGCCTTGGCCCTACATTGATCAGCATCCCTTGCGGTGGAGCCTGTTGTACTTGACTTTAATACTGTTTCCTGTATACACGCTAAAATTATATGAAAAATTTTGGCATGAACTTAATACTTCTGCATAGAGATGAATATGAGTTATTTGCAGTTCACTGTTCTATTATTAAGTTTTTGTAAAATAAAAATTTCTTATTTTGTTCGTGTCTAAATAACCTGTTCTTGGCCATGGGCCGAACTTATTCAGATGCTTTAAATTTCGTCCCAAGACATTGCAGAGAGGATATGGGGATGATGTCTGGTGCATCTGGCGTCTTCATTTTTGAACTTGTGCTTGATGGAAATTGTCTTTTCAGACCAAGTTGTGTTCTACACTTGATCTTAGCCAAGAGGCCGAGAAAGGTATATATACTAAGTCGTGTTCTAGGGGCAATAATATTGCCGAGTCTTGATGCCCACGTTGTGGTGCAGCATATATTTGGTTGCCCACATAACGGTGCAGTATATGGCTGGACTGAGGTGACTATGCGCTGCTGAATGAACCGACGCTTGACTGCCTACAACTGGTTACGCAGGCAAATGGCCCTACACCAGCTGCAGCATTATTGTTCTCCTAACTGATCAGACCCAAGATGGAAAACAAATCTACTAATGACACATGTATTTAGCGGCCATGAAAACTTTGGCATCTGATCAAGTGCTTACAATGCAAAAAGCATTTTGTGAGTCATGAATTCATGCTGATAAAATTTGTAACTCCGAAATCGATTTTTTTTGCATTAGTGGAAATGAGAAAAGACCAAAATATCCTCCGAACATAATGGAATCCAAGGAAATTTTGAGGGACAAAATGGTAAATTGGCTCTAACGCTTAAATGGATTGGACAGCCCCTTTCATTTATTTCATTTTCCTTTCCTTTCTTTTTGTGCTTTGTATTCGTCTCTTCACCCTCTCTCTTCAATCTCCCACCACACCTTCAATAAATTCTTAATTAAATCATAGCTTTAATCTTCAATTAATTCAAGCAACTCAAGGAATGGACATTGAAGGAACAAAAAAAAAAAAAAAAAAAAAAAAATCAAGGGTTGCCCGATGAAGGAGAAAAATTAGGGTTTTGAAACCTAACTTCCAAAGTTCATTCCAATTTCGAAATTTAGGTAATTTCTTGACCTTAAACTTGGATTTAGAGTCCGTTTGACAGATTTTTTTTAGTTTATCTTCTCCTTTTAAGGAGAAGACTTGCCAAACATTATTTTAGAGAAACTATTAAAAAAAAAGTAACTTTTTTTAATGAAAGAAATAGAGTTTTAACAAAATCTCTTTGGAGGAGTTTCTGCTTCTTATTTTTTTTTTTAAAATCTAGCTTTGTATTTTTTTACTCCTTTTATATCCCCACTTAAAGGATATGAAATCTCAAATATGTCAATATCATAAATTCATTTACCTTCATATCCTCTTTTTTTTCTTTAATTTTTAATTTTTACTTTTAATTTTTTACTTTTTACTTTATTTAAAAATTATCAAATAAGTTTGTTTTTAAAATTAAAATTACCAAACAAGTTTTAACTTCTTTTTTTTTTTTTTAAAAAAATTCTTAATTTTTGCTTCTCCATATAAGGAGAAGAGAACCCAAAAATAAGTCATACCAAACGGACACTTAATCTTTCCATTAGTAGATTATAACTTATTGTAGAGATTTATGAAAATCTTGTTAGTGAATCAAAACCCTAGAAATTCTGTGAATAGTGAAAATTTAGGGGAAAATGAAAATAAAAATTCTATTTACATATAAATGAGGTGCAATTGATGAAATTAAAATGTACATTTATGAATTGAAAAATTAGGGTTATGTTAATTTGGAAAAAAATTAGAAAAATTGTTTGAAAATAGGAAAATTTAGGAGAATTGTAAATAGGAATTTTATAATGATGCAAATGATGACAAATTGACAAAATGAGAACAAGAATAAGAAAATATTCGAAAATAGGGTTTAAATAAAATTTGAGAAAATTTGTAAACTCTTAAATTTGAGGAGAAATGATCCAAAAATTGTTATTGTAGGTTTAAAACAATTAATTGGAGCTTGAAAGGAGATTTCTTTGGAACTGATAATGTATAGAGAATGAATACCCTCTCGAGAGGTGAGTGGACGGTTATGTTTTATATGAATGAGTAACTGATTTCATTTATGCTTTATAAATTGAATTTTGGAATGAATTTGAACTAAATTTATAATATTTTGTAAATATGGTGTGCCTCAAATGAAATTTGAATAAATCTATGACTCTTGTACTAAATTATTGAATTGTTTGCATCATTTTACAACTGAATACTCACGTGAAACTTGTATTGTTGCTTTACGTTGAAATTTGAGTTTGAATTGATTTATAAACTAAGTTTGGTAACATGGTGCTGAAAAACGACTATAGTCTAAGTCTTGTCACGGATCAGGCCATTGGGACGGCGTGATTAAGACTATTTAATTTGGCTTGGTGGTAGGTGGGTTGGAGAGCCTCCTCAAGCCACCGTGATAACGTGGATGCATCCCACGGAGCTCCGGGCCAACGCCAAGGTGAAAGGGATTTTAAGAAAATTATGAAAAATCTCTTGGTGGATCCTACCAACGGCTATTGTAGGATAATGATTTCGTCATATCCCAAAATTGTAGAAAATGAATGTAAATTATTTGATTTGTACATATGAGTCATGGGGGTTTGAGATAAACTGTTTTATACCAATGTTTTCAATTATCCCAATGTATTTTGTATATGATTATTAGGCACAACCATTTTCACCCCTCATTTATGTATTGTATGCCATTGCATTCCATTCACTGGATATTTTAAATACTCACTCATCTCTTCTAAATTTTTCAGAGGAACCTTAGGCAGAAGACATTACTTTGGAGCCAAACTGAAGAAGATAGTTGCTGGACACAGTTAGGTATTTGAAATGAAAACTTTATTTTGAATTTGTGTAGAATGATCCTTAGAAGGAAATCTTTGTACATTTTATTTTGATTGGATGTGTAAATATTTACTTAGCCTTCTTTAGGCAAGAATTTGAGAAATTCATACTCCTATGATAGAGAACTTGTATTTTCTTGATTTAAAAACTCCTTTTACAATTTTTGTTGTTTAAATGAGTACATTTGGATACTTGGTGGTGAATTTTGAACTATTTTGAGATTGTAAATTTATGAGAATATTGGAAAAATTCTCTGGAATGGTCGGGATGGCCCATTTGTATGCGTGCATGAACAGGGATGGATTGGAGTGATCCTTGAATTATGTGAAAATACATATCTTTGATACTGGATGACTTAAGATGGTCATTAAGGTGATATTTGAATTGTTTTTAAACAGATTGAATGTTTTGCGCTATCCCGATATATGAGGAGATACTGCCCGTGTACTGAGATAACGCGGTGGTTGTCGTGTGCTCGACGGAAGAGTCGAGGCGTAATAATTCTATTGGTATCAGAGTTTAAACTCACAATTTTAAATATGTAAAGGTTTAAAATGTTTCCAAATGTTCCTAAAGGTTTTTCAAAGGTTTTAAAAGTATTTGTCTTTTAAAATTTCAGATTTTTTTTAAAAAAGAATTTTTTTTTCAAAGGATGTACAAAAACCTTCCATGGATTTTTAAGGACTAGGATCAATTTTATTTTTAGGGAATTAAATACTTAGTTCAATGTCTAATTTAGTGAAATAATGATAGTCTCTTCTTATAGGAATCATGCCTCCTAGGCCAAGGATGAGGAATGTTAGTGAGATTCCTCCTTTCGAGCATGAGGATGAATTGTCCTCACATACTCCAACTTCTCCTCCGGCCGCAGCTAACACTCACCCGGCACCCTCAACCGGGATTCCTCCACCGCCACTCGATGCTCTTCGATAATGGATTGAGTAGTGGAATACTTATGGCGCTCGTCTTCAAGTTCCGCCTCAAGTGCCAATTCCTTCTTCACCGAGGCCAACCATTCCACCTACTCCTCCGGTAAAACCAGCTGCTCCTCCCACTTCAACGGCTACTCCCATTACCCATCTAACCTTTGAATTGTCCAAGTTAATTAAAAAAACCCGACAACTTGGATGTGTCACCTTTACGGGGACAAGTGATGCTATGGTAATAAGAAATTAGATAAATCGGGTATGGGAAACGGTATACGACATGAGGTTGGACGATGAGGATACTTGATCATGGTGGGATAGTCTTAAGGAGATATCGACAACACCTATCTCTTGGAACGAATTCCTTAGGGAGTTCGATGAAAAGTACTATACTCGTTCCACCGAGACTTGAAGAGGAAAGAATTCCTTCACCTCCGTCAAGGTAGTAAGTCGGTGGTGGAATATGAGATAGAGTTGAGAAGATTGTCCACATTTGTCCCGGAGTTGGTGATTTCGGATGAGTACTTGCGCTTCAAGTTTGAAGAAGGCCTAAACTTGTCTATCTGGGAGAAAATGTTGGTGACCTCTGCACACACTTAGAAGGACGTTTTGGAATTAGCTCTAAGGGCCTAGAAAATAGTTGAAGAAAGAGGAAGAACGAGAGAAGGGAAGAAGAAGAAAAGAAGGTCCGAGCATATGTTGAGCCAAAGTTCAAAGCAGAGTAGGAACACAGGTTCCTACGGTGGAGTCTCTGTTACCAAACCAGTTTGCATCCCTAAAGGCCAACACATGTCTCAATTTGGGAACCTTGCTCTTAGTGCATCATTGGAAAGCAAATCAATGGGGAATACAAAGGAAAAATGTAAAACTGTGAAAAATTTCATGCTGGGGTTTGCTAAGCACCCAAGAGGTGCTACCACTGCAGAAAGGAGGACCATTTCCGCAATGTTTGTTTGGAGTTGAGACGAGGAAGCCAAACAAGCCAAGACCATCCTAATGGATCTAGGGGTGGCCAAGCCAACATTCCTGCTCCACCTTCAAATGTCACTCCACGGGCGGGGACCGAGAGCAACACAGTGGGTGCTCTAACCCAGCGTTCACAACCAATGGCTCAAACCAGAATCTATGCAATGACCAATGAGGATGCCCAGAATAACCTCGACATAGTCACAGATAAATTCCTTAGAATTTGAGCTTGGTAACTTATACATTTGAATATGAACAATTTGAGATTATGACTGCATAATTTTGAATTTGAGATATGTTAGAGATATTGCTTGATACTGAGGTGATTGAAAATGATTTTGATGATTAATGATAGTTTTGTTGGCATTGGGGACTTTAAATTTCAATTGAATTTGATTAGATCGAGAGTTAATTTTTATCCTCCATGTGTATATAGGCATGATGAAAATTCTTGGAGTTAATACTCGTGTTCTAATTGATACGGAGTCAAATAAATCTTTTGTGAGCGTGGAATTTACCAAACACTCTAGACCTTTGACCTCACTTGAAGAGGAGTTATTGGTTATCACTCATTTGGGGGAACGGTTGAATAGAAATACTGTGTTCAAGATATGTGAAGTGGTAGTAGAGGGTGAAATTTTTGAAGCGGACTTGATTCCGTTAGATGTGAGAGACTTCGATGCAATATTGGGTATAGATTGGTTGCACCCTCGTAGAGCATCAGTGAATTGTTTCACCAAGGAAGTGGAGTTTCGTAGACCGGATGTCCCCCACTTGTATTCACTGGTGAACGACGAGTCTTACCGAGTTGTGTAATTTTGGCAATAGAGGCATGGAAGTTAGTGCACAAAGACTGTAAGGTTTACTTAGCCCACATCATTGACGCCACTATGCAGAGTCCAGAATTGATGAATGTTCTAGTGGTGAATGAGTTTTCAGATGTTTTTCCGGATGAGTTGCCTAATTTGCCTCCAATTCGGGAGTTCGATTTTGCTGTCGATTTAACTCCCGACACTGTGCCTATTTCCATCCCTCCCTATCGGATGGCACTTGCGGAGTTAGAAGAATTGAAGGTCCAACTTTAGGAGTTGTTGGACAAGCATTTTATTCGACCGAGTACCTCACCTTGGGGTGCTTCAATTTTGTTCGTGAAGAAGAAAGATGACACCCTCCAGTTGTGTGTCGACTACTGACAGTTGAATAAGGTGATCATTAAGAATAAATATCTTTTACCGAGAATTGATGACTTATTTGATCAACTTCAAGGGACTAGTGTCTTTTCGAAGATTGATTTGAGATCCTACTATCATCAATTGAGGATAAAGGATGATGATATCCACAAGACTACGTTTAGGACGCGATATGAATACTATGAATTCTTGATGATGCCTTTTGATTTGACGAATGCTCCTACGGCATTCATAGACCTCATGAACCGAGTCTTCCATTCCTACCTCGACAAGTTCGTCATAGTATTCATTGACGACATCTTTGTGTACTCCAAGAATGATGAGGAACACTCCGAACATCTTCGGATTGTGCTACAAACTTTTCGAGAGAATCAACTGTACACTAAGTTCTCCAAGTGTGAATTCTGGCTAAGGGAAATTGGATTCTTAGGGCATATTGTATCCGATGAAGGGATATTTGTTGATCCGAAAAAAGTAGAGGCAATTCTGAGATGGGAACAACCTAAGAATGTCATCGAGGTGCGTAGTTTTCTTAGTTTGGCAGGGTATTACCGAATATTTATGGAAGGATTCTCGAGAATTGTAGCTCCATTATCAAGTTTGACTTGAAAGGGAGTTACATTTGAATGGAGTAACAAGTGTGAGCAGAGTTTCCAAGAATTGCAGAAGAGATTCACGTCGACTCCAATACTTGCTCTTCCAATTAGTGGTGGCGACTATGTGGTTTATAGTGACGCTATTAAATAAGGGTTACGATGTTTTTTAATGCAAGGTGATAGAGTCATTGCCTATGCTTCTTGACAGTTGAAGAAGTATGAATTGAATTACCCTATCTATGACCTAGAGTTAGCCGCAATTGTTTTCGTTTTGAAAATTTGGCAGAATTACTTATATGGAGCCGCATGTAGAATCTTCACCGATCACAAGAGTCTCAAGTACTTGCTCACTCAGAAGGAACTCAATTTGAGACAAAGAAGGTGGTTAGAGCTGAGCAAGGACTATGACTTGGTGATTGATTATCACCCGGGCAAGACAAATATTGTTGCGGATGCTCTAAGCTACAAGTCCTCATCTTCTTCTTCAGCTCATGGGAGTTCTTATCTCTCATGTTTAGTAGGATTCCGTACATTGGGAGTCCAGTTGGTCAGTGATGAAAACGGTGCACTCTTGGCCAAGTTTGAGGTACGACCAACCCTAGTGGACAATATTAAAGAGCTCCAAACCACTGATGATGAGCTAAAGGGGATAGTAGAAAACATTCACAAGGGTGAAGGTGGTGATTTCTATATTCGGGAGGATAGTATGGTAATGTATGGGAAAAGAGTATGTGTTCCTAAGAATGATAAGTTTCGAAAGGTTATACTTGAAGAGACATACTCTTCGGCTTATGCTATGCATCCCAGAAGCACTAAAATGTACAAAACCATCAAGAAAACTTATTGGTAGTCGGGATTGAAACGGGAAAGAGCAGAATTTGTAGCAAGGTGCCTTGTGTGTCAATAAATCAAGACCGAACATCAGAAGCTGGCTGGAACACTTCAACCCTTACCTATACTTGAATGGAAATGGGAGCACATCACCATGGATTTCGTGATGAGATTCCTACGTACTCCGAGCCATCACGATACTATTTGGGTGATAGTTGATAGGCTCACTAAGTCGGCACACTTTCTTCCAATTCAGAATACCTACTCTTTGGAGAGATTAGCTAAATTATATCTTAATGAGATTGTCCGACTCCATGGCGTTCCGGTAATGATTGTATCAGATCGTGATCCCCGATTTATATCCAGATTTTGGCCTAAGCTATAAGAGGCTTTGGGAACCAAACTGAAATTCAGCACTGCATTCCATCCTCAAACTGATGGACAATCCGAACGTAGAATTCAGACGTTGGAAGATATGCTGAGAGCATATGTTATGGATTTCCAAGGGAGTTGGATATAATACCTCCCATTAGTTGCATTTACCTATAACAACAACTATCAAGTTAGTATTGGGATGCCTCCTTATGAAACTCTCTACGGAAGGAAATGCCAGACTCCATTATGTTAGGATGAAGTTGGAGTGCGAAGGATTGAAAGTGTGGAGCTAATTGAGACAACCATAGAAAAAGTGATGGTGATTTTGGTAAGGATAAAGGCAACTCAAGATAGACAGAAGAGCTACGCCGACAAAAGAATGAGACCTCTGAAATTCGAGGTTGGAGACATGGTTTTTCTGAAAATATTATCTTGAAAGGGCGTAATTCGATTCCGAAAACGGGGAAAATTGAATTCTCGGTATATAGGGTCATTCAAAATCATTGAAGGGATTGAAAATATGGCCTATCGATTGGAGCTGCCTTCGGATTTGGAGAAAAATCATGACGTGTTTCATGTCTCAATGTTGAAGAAGTATTTACCGAATCTCTCTCATGTAATTGAAACTCCTTCGGTAAAACTAAATCCAGACTTGAGTTTCAAGGTGCAGCTAGTACAAATCTTAGATCGACAACTCAAGCAATTAAGGAATAAACAAATCGCGATGGTGAAAGTATTGTGGAGAAACAATCAAATAGAAGAATAGACTTGGGAGACTGAAAAATCAATACAGAAGTAACACCCGCAACTTTTTGATGTATAAATTTTAATTTAAATTTTGATAACGAAATTTTTTTTAGGGGTTTAAGTGTTGTAACACCGAAATCGATTTTTTTTTTTTTTTTTTTTTTTTGCATTAGTGGAAATGAGAAAAGACCAAAATACCCTCCGAACATAATGGAATCCAAGGAAATCTTGAGGGACAAAATGGTAAATTGGCTCTAACACTTATATGGATTGAACAACCCCTTTCATTTATTTCATTTTCCTCTTCTTCTTTTTGTGCTTTGTATTCGTCTCTTCACCCTCTCCCTTCAATCTCCCACTACACCTCAATAAATTCTTAATTAAATCACACCTCCAACCTTCAATTAATTCAAACAACTCAAGGAATGGACATTGAAGGGGGAAAAAAAAATCAAGGATTGCCCGATGAAGGAAAAAAATTAGGTTTTTGAAACCTAGCTTCCAAAGTTCATTCCAATTTCGAAATTTAGGTAATTTCTTAACTTTAAACTTGGATTTAATGTTTCCATTAGTAGATTATAACTTATTATAGAGATTTATAAAAATTTTGTCAGTGAATCGAAACCCTAGAAATTTTATGAATAGTGAAAATTTTGGGGAAAAATAAAAATGAAAATTCTATTTACATATAAATGAGGTGCAATTAATGAAATTAGAATGTATATTCATGAATTGAAAAAATTAGAGTTATATTAATTCGGAAAAATTGAGAAAAATTGTTTGAAAATAGGAAAATTTATGAGAATTGTAAATTGGAATTTTATAATGATGCAAATGATGACAAATTGATAAAATGAGAATAAGAACAAGAAAATATTCAAAATTAGGGTTTAAATAAAATTAGAGAAAATTTGTAAACCCTTGAATTTGAGGAGAAATAACCCGAAAATTGTTATTGTTGGTTTAGGACAATTAATTGGAGTTTGAAAGGAGATTTCTTTGGAACTGATAATGTATAGGGAGTGAATACCCTCCCAAGAGGTGAGTGGACGGTTATGTTTCATATGAATGAGTACTGATTTCAATTATGTTTTATAAATTGAATTTTGAAATGAATTTGAACTAAATTTATAATATTTTGTGAATATAGTGTTTCAAATGAAATTTGAATAAATCTATGACTCTTGTACTAAATTATTGAATTATTTGTATCGGGATACAATTGAATACTCATGTGAAACCTATATTGTTGCTTTACGTTGAAATTTGAGTTTGAATTGATTTATAAATTGAATTTAGTAATATGGTGTTGAAAAACGACTATAGTCTAAGTTTTGCCATGGATCGAGTCATTGGGGCGGCGTGGTTAAGACTATTTAATTTGGCTTGATGGTAGATAGGTTGGAGAGTCTCCTCAAGCCACCGTGATAACATGGATACACCCTACGGAATTCCGAATCAATGCCAAGGTGAAAGAGATTTTAAGAAAATTATGAAAAACTCCTTGGTGAATCCTACCAACAACTATTGATAGGATAATAATTTTGGCATATCCCAAAATTATGGAAAATAAATATAAATTGTTTGATTTGTACATGAGTCATGGTGGTTTGAGATAAATTATTTTATACTAATGTTTTCAATTATGACAATACATTTTATATATGATTATTTGGCACAATCATTTTCACCCCTTATTTATGTGTTGCATGTCATTGCACTCCACTCACTGGATATTTTAAATACTCACTCTTATCTTCTAAATTTTTCGGAGGAACCTTAGGCAGAAGACATTACTTCGGAGCCAAACTGAAGAAGATAGTTGTTGAATATAGCTAAGTATTTGAAACGAAGACTTTATTTTGAATTGGTGTAGAATGATTCTAGGAAGGAAATCTTTGTACATTTTATTTTGATTGGATTTGTTAAATTATTGTTTAGTCTTCTTTAGACAAGTATTTGAGAAATCCATACTTCTTGTATTTTCTTGATTTAAAAACTCTTTTTACAATTTTTGTTGTTTAAATGGGGACATTTGGATACTTGATTGTGAATTTTGAACTATTTTGAGATTATAAATTTATGAAAATGTTGGAAAAATTCTCTAAAATTGGCCTATTTACATGCGTACATGAACAGAAATGGATCGGAGTGATCCTTGAATTGTGTGAAAATACATATCTTTGATATTGGATGACCTAAGATGGTCATTAAGGTGAAATTTGAAGTGTTTTTAAACATGTTTAATGTTTTACGCTATTCCGGTATATAAATAGATGTCCGTATATTGAGATAACGTGACGGTTATCGCGTGCTCAACGGGAGAGTCGGGACATGACAAAATTGGCCTGTGCAAATCAAAATGGAAACTGAGGTCTTGAAATAATAAGACTTGAATGCTAAGCATCACTCGGTTTCAGGGGAATATATGGTTCCCCCACATTCTTTGCATTGCTATGATTTTGTACATCTATCTTACATAACATTCAGAATTGCATGAACCAATATAGTACTGGGATAAGACCGCAGCCGCTTGAATACAGGTACAAAAAAGACATTGGACTCTGCTAGGTATGAGCTTCGATGACTATTTCAAGGATTAAAGCATAGTGGACCCATAGAAAGCTCCTTCAGCCGATCCATTTGCCACTCTTTCATTTTGCAGTTGGATCGGAGTGGTTGCAACAGTTGAATCCCTATTTGTCTCCCCAATCTCGTATTTACAGAGGGGACACTGAGCGTTGATCTTCAGCCATTTATCCACACACTCTACGTGGAAGAAATGGGTGCATGGAAGCTCCCTTAGCTCATCATTGTCAGCATACTCTGACAAACAGATGCAGCAAACCTGAAAGATATTGAGGGGTCAAGAGATTCAACATTCTTTTCGAGGAAAGCCAGCAAGAGATCAGACGATCAAGTGAAACTTGAGTTCCTTATTCTCGTAAGAAAATGGCAGACCATGGATCTTTAAGCTACAGTATCACAAGATAAATTCCAACCCTAAAAGGGCTTCTGGGTGTATAAAACTGTACAATTAATGTGAACATATCAACTCTGTAATCCAAAACAGCTTGGACGGTGTTCCATCCAGGTTATGAAGCACAAGCATTGACATGGGACTTGCACATGGCAATGTGGCAAACTTTTTCAAAAGTAGGATAAGAGCTAGGACACAGAGCTAAACTAAGATCATGTCTATGCATACATATAATTCACATAACACGAATTAGTTTTGAGCATAAATATTGTAAAATGGGCAAATAAAGAGTTTCTATAGTTTAAAAGGGCTGCTATTAATAAGTGCCCAGAAAGCATCCAACAAGTGTTCAGTGCCCCAACGTTTGAAGAATAATAAAGAAATTGGGCACATCATATGCTGTATCAGGGCATCGGGTGAGTGTTCAAAGGGTATCATTTCTGACATAATCACTTTTTGGTTTCCATTTTAAAGTGTCATTCTTTGTAGATTGATGGAAAAAGTTACTTGCATGTTCCTACTGGCTCAATGTAATTTCAGCAAAAGCATAACATATTCAACTTACAGCATCTTCCCCAGAGATAGCACGTTCCTTTTCTGTGCCTGCGGCCAAGAGACCAACTTCACTGATACCAGGGCTGACTTCTTGACCATTACAGGTTCCATTTTTCTTTAACTTAAACTTGTAGGTGGGCAATGCATTGATGGATTCTTGAGCAGCGCCTCTAGTTAGAGAGGGGTCCTCCCGTAAGCCTAGAATTGAAATTATACATGGCAGGCAACAACAGATTGTTGCACATAATATAAATGGCATAGCATACCCAATACAACTGAAGGTAAGAAACACTATACATAGCCTGCAAGTGCCAGCAATTTATTTAGAAAAATCTTTGATAGACACAAAAAAGATGTCACGTTAAATTTGGATTAAGTAATACCTGTACAACTTCGGAGCATCAGCAGAGGAAGAATGACCTCCAAAAATCCACACATTGCCCACGACAAACCAGACAGCAAAGAAGCAGTCCAAGGCCATCTTGAAGTGATCGACAAGTCTGTTCAGCCTGCAAAAGTCAGAAATTATCTTCTCTGAGGTCGTAAACTAGATGGCAGGTGAGAAAACAAACTCTAATAGCATAGGATGGATTTCAGTTTCCAGAAAATCACAATAAATGCACATGGGACAACAAACTTAAACCTAGAAATTACACCTAGCAATATGAAAAGGAAAAAAGGGCAGACATGATTTCATAGCTACAAAAGCTTCATATTTTCCTAATCTTGTGAATCAATTCAAGACAGATTTGTCCTAATATTTCATCAGAACAGTGCAATCATGACTCAGCAGTGGACCAATATCATCTCATTAGAGAAGTGCCTTAATGATGTAGATTTAGAAGGTACTGCTTTCACTTAGCAACACTTCAGCTCCTAAAATCTTCTCAGACTAATAACATTCCCAAAAAAGTAACAAATAATTCTTCTTGTGGCAGATTACATCTGTCTCCGATCTAGAGAAAAACAGCAACCTTGGACTGAACTAGCTTCCAAATGCACCCAATTTCAGAGAACTAGCCCCTCCTTTCACCCAACATTTATTTTTATTTTTATAATAATTATAAATGAAATGTTAACTCCACCAAGGCTGGTCCCAAAAATTATTATTATTAAAGGAAGAGAGTTGCATTAGGTAGCCAGCTAGCCTAGTGCAATAATTTATGTATGAATCCTTTATAATATTGTGCTAATACTAGATTGTTCTCCAATAGATACACATTGTAGGGTCCGACTGTAGTGTCTCGACAATGACCGCCGCATCTCCATAAGAACTCGGATGTAATGGTAAGTATGCAAGACTTCTCATGTGTGCACGGTCTGACTGCGACGTTTAGGCAAAGACCACTACATCTCTATGGGAACTCAAATATAGTGTTAAATAAGCAAGAGTTTACACTTTCTAAGTTGGATAATAAAAGACAGCATAGGACTGGGGATGGTAATTTGGAACTTGGAACTTGGAACCTAGGAACCTTCATTGGCAAGGCTATGGAGGTAGTAGATAGAATGATTAGGAGAAAGATTAATGTTTTATGCTTGCAAGAGACGAAATAGGTAAGTGAGAAGGTAAAAACGTTAAGAGGATTCAGATTTTAAGTTATCGTACACAAGAAAGACCAAAATAAGAAATGGAGTATGTATTATTATAGATAGTTCATTGAGGGATGAAGTAGTAGTAGTTAGAAAAGAAGATAGGATTATAACTCTTGAGATAGGGATGGCAAAAAAAACTATTAATGTACTTAGCGTATATGCACCTCAAGTAAGATTAGATGAAACTACTAAACAAATATTTTGCGAAAATGAGATAGTACAAGGAATTCTGCAAAGTAAGAGAATTTTAATAGAAGGAGACCTAAATTGGCATGTAGGAATGAGAGAAGAGGAATATAGAAGGGTACATGGGGTTATGGTCCTGGAGGAAGAAATGAAGAGGGAAAAGCTATTTTAGATTTTATGACAACATATGAGCTTATCATAGCCAACATGTTTTTCAAAAAGAGAAAAGAACATTTGGTTACTTTTAATAGTGGGAATAATAAGTCGCAAATTGACTTTCTTATGATTAGGAAGAGGGATGAAAAACTTGTAAGAATTTGAAGGTTATCCCGCGAGAGAGCTTAAACATCCAACATAGATTAGTGGTGTTGGATATGCGTATCAAGCGTAGTATCCACAAAAGAAAAGTGTGCATAACCCCGATGATTAAGTGGTAGAATTTAGGATAAGAAATGAAATAAATTTAAGAAGAGAATAGAAGAACAAGCTTCAAGGGAAATACATAGTGATCTGAATTTGGCATTGGAGAAGAAGGTACTTCACGTGAAAATGGTGGCTAAGAGTGTACTTGGTGGGTCAGTCAATTAGTTGAGAAGTATCTAAAGAAAAAGCAAGAGTTGCAAATGGTGTTCATCGACCTAGAAAAAGTGTAGGACAGAGTCTCCATGGAAATTATGTGGAGGATTTTAGAAAAGAAGAGTGTAAGAATAATGCATATTGAAACAATCAAGGATATATATATATAAGGACATAGTGACAAAGCAAGGACATCACATAGATTAACTGAAAAGTTTCCAATAAAGATAGGGTTACATCAAGAGTCAGCGTTAAGTCCCTATCTTTTTACACAAGCAATGGACGAACTTGCCAGGCACATCCAAAACGTGGTACCATGGTACATGTTATTTGCAAATGGCGTTGTCTTGGTGGATGAGATACGTGAATGAGTAAATGCTAAACTCGAATCTTGAAGGTAAACATTGGAAGCGAAAGGATTTAAACTTGTAGGGCAAATACAGAATATATGGAATTCAATAGTAGTGTTAGTGAGACAATGGTTTAGATTGGAGATAATGAATTATCTGTAAATGAGAATTTTAAGTACCCATGATCAATTTTACAAAAAGACGAAGGGATTGACAAAGATGTAGGATGGTCAAAGTGGAGAACTGTATCAGGTATTCTATATGATCGAAAGATACCTCTAAAACTTAAATGAAAGTATTACGAGATGACTAGTAAACTTACTTTGTCGTATGGATCTGAATGTTGGGTGATAAACCAAAAGCACGAGCAGAAAATGAGAATTACAGAGATAAAGATGTTAAGGTGGATGTGTAGACACATAAAGATGGACAAGATAAGAAATAAGTTTAATAGGCGCCTATCAAGTAAAAATTGAGAGAAACACGACTAAGATGACATGGATATGTACATAGGCGGACTCCAATTAGGTGGTGTAAGACTATGAAAAATACTCATAGTAACCAAGGGAGAGGGAGACCTAGGAAAACTTAAATAACAACAGTAAAACATGATATGAATTATTTAAATATAGATGAAAATATGATATAAAATAGAGTTCAACGGCATAGAAGTATCCATATTGTCAACCTCACTTGGTGGGATAAAAACACGATTATTGTTATTGTATAAAGAAAACAATCATATAGATGAGCATGTGATATGAAATAGAGAACAATGACGTAGAATGATCCGTATAGCCGATCCCATTTAGTGGGATAAGTGGGATAAAGGCTTGATTGTTGTAGTTGTTGTTGTATATGGAATGTCATCCTCACAATCTGAACAAATCAATGGTAATGAATAATAAGAGACAAACCCCAAGGCATTCAGTAAAGAGAGGGTTTTGAGCAAGATATCTATTGAAAATGGAGGAGCGTGATTTGTCCTTTCCTACAAAGATCCTTCTATTTCTCTCCTAGAATAACCCAAAAGGAATTGAAGAATCAAACAATAAAATAAATTTTCCCCAGACAAACCAACAGCCCTCACCAAGGCCTAAGCTTCTGGACAACAAATATGACCGGCACCCACTAAATACAAAGAATGGAAAGAGTTCCGACAGCCTTTCAACTCTGGAACTACTAAACGGTGAATGCTAAACTTTTACATCACTTCAGCTCTTATTCACTAAGGTAATTAAGTTATAAATAAGAGGAAAACACGAGAGGAACCAAACCAAGCAATAACTGACTATATATACGAACACCAGAATTGAAAAATGAAGGAAAAGTGGAAAAGACGACAACATCATCTGGTGATATTTTTGAAGATAATATTGGGGATATGAGATAATTAATAAAGTCCTCTAGAGAATATGAATAGAAGTCCTAGGAACTATACATCATATTTGTCTTCGGAATGCTCCAGTTTGATATGTATAAATATAGGTGGTGAGTGCTAATCACTTGTGCTACTAGGGATGGCAATCTAGGTTACAGGAAAATAGAAATGGATACAAGACAATATTTTGTGAAAATACAAAAAATAGAAACTTGAGAAAATGCGTAAATATAAAAAATATAAGAATTTTTATATAAATATTAATTATTTTATGGAAATAATAGAATAGACATCTTTTATAATAAAAATCTAAAATGATCAAATATGTAATTATTAATTATAAGACAAATAGTATAAAAATTAAAAATTATAATTAAACAACCAAATAGTTCATTAAATATGAAAAAATGTGTAAATATAAAAAATAAAAAAAATTTTGTGTAAATATTAACTAATTTAGTGTGTTGAGATATTTTGAAACGAGAAATGTTAGTATTTAAAAGTTTTTTTGCATCAGAGATAGCGATTACCCACCAGAAGGGCAGGAACAATAGGATCTGCTTGTATGGAGGTGGAGGTGGGAGACACTTTGGCCCCACAGGGGGTGGGGTGGATGGGAATTTCGCCCATTGGGGGGGTGAGTGTATGGGGAGTGAGAAGTGCTCGCTGCCCCGCACCGCCATGGAGATCCCTGAGATATAAAAAGTTACAAATGTATTCTTATTATATTACATGGTATATGTTATATGTAAAGGCTATTTTAATAATTTAATTTATATTCAAAAAATAAAATGAAAACCCAAACCTAAATCTCCACTTCCTTTCATCTAATTTGATCCCTTTTCTTTCTCCATTATGCTACTACCACCCCTACATTCTATCTCCGACTCAATTTCACTTATATTTCATGTGCTTCTAATTCAAAACCTTCATGTTGCACAAATGAAGATATGGATGTTTTCTGATGAAGTATAATTAATAACTTAATGAGTTTATATTTTATTTTTTAATATTATTTTAAAAAGTATACCAATGATCTTAATTTGTTTGTAGCAGAAATCAAGGATTATAAAGGGAAAATTTGGTGATTTGATCAACAAGAAAGTTTGATGATGGAGTGATCACATGTTGTTAAAATTTTAGTTTTTGTTTAAATTAATTTCTTATTAATTCATGAATGGTCAAGTGATTTTATATTTATTATGTTGAATTCAGTGAATGCTAAACTGATTTGAATGAATTTGTGTTCAAAATTTGATATTTTCACTTTCTAATATTTTGATTTTTAAATAGTACAGGGAACCTCATGGGTTCCGTGGATACAGCAGGGAGTGGGGAGGGGGATCAGTTGAACCCGTGGGGGGTTGGGGCGAGGGAAAATGAGTGAGAAAGCCTCCCTGCCCAGCCCCATTGCCATCCCTATATGCTACCCCATCACCATGTAACCATTCAAGTTAATCGGTTTCTCCTTTTCCAACACAAAAACCATAGCAATCTGACCATCACACTCAAGACAATGTTTGCTGAAGCAACATAATATAACATTGACAGTTATTATCATATAATAGATAGAGACAGACCATCAGTGACACAGACACAACCAGACAACACAGACAAACGCAGATCCTACGCCATGACAAAGAGCTCAAGCAAGACAATGAAAAAAAATATGACAACAAAATCTGGATGAAAAAAAAAAAAAGACAATTGGGATTAAAGCTCAGGTTGTTGTTGTTGAAAAAGAAAATGATAATTGAAATTGAAAAAAAAAAAAAGCTCAATGCTTAGCTTTTTACATGAAAAAGCTTATTGTGTCCCCTTCAAAGTAATTGTAATCCACAAATCACAGCATGAATAGGTTCACACATGATTGGACTGACCCAGCATCTAGAATGAGTGGACATTGCTCATCTTTAAGTGGCATCATCTCCGAAAGGCTAGGTAACACTATTTTTTCATGTAGACAACACACTCCGCTATGATGTGCACATAAGATTATACGAAACCTTGTCTTTCTCCTTAATTTCTCCATGTTCAATCTTATATTAAGCTTCTTATCTTTTTAATTAATTCTGTCCATTTCCCCTGGCCTTTGATTACAAGAGCTAATCTAATTTTATTTCATTTTCTTCTTCTATTTTTTTTTTCCTTTTTTGTTGCAGTTTGAATCAATCTTCTGAATATCTTGGATTTGCTTGGACAAGTGAAAGATAACACATATGACTTAAGTAAAGAAATGAAAAAGGAATACGATAAAGTGGCAACAACACCGAGGGGGAAAAAAAAAAGCTCTCCAATCATGTTGTGTATCTTGCAAAGAGTGGCCTCTAAGTGCCCCATGTGTCGAGTGCCACAGCGATGCTAAGGAAACAATCTCATTCCAGAAGGATAACAAAATGAGAGGTTGTTCTTAAAAGATCCTTCCCAACCAAATACACCAAATCACCACATTATTAGTACAATGCCACAATTGGCTTTTTACTCGACCCAAAATCTTTAAACCATGTGAGAAAAAAAATCTTCAAGAGATCTTTAAACTACCCATCTCTTGCCTATTGTGTGGAACTTAATATTCCAAAGTAACCATGCAACCAAGTTGTATAAAGTGGCGATCTCTTGATTCATCGCGCTGCACCAAATTTATTACTTTATTGTCATGACCTAACCATGCCACATTCTATATTTGGGGATTTTCCATGTCGTATGGTCTCATTGTGGCATGTTTGTGTCTATGCTTCGTAGATCGAAATGTATGCTCTGTCACCTTGAGTTTCAAAATTACCGCATACTTTTCAAGAGAAACCTCCTTACCCTAGGGTAAGTTGTTGCATAACTAGAAATGCATAAACTCTGAATGCATATTTTTTATTTAAACTTTGTAATTTGTTATGATTTCCCAATTTCTCTAATATTTTTTGTTTACACTTTGTAATTTGCACATTTGAGAACTATGGTATAAAAAGCATAGGTGTTATTCTTGCTAACATATTGGCAGGGAATTGTCCTACCAGAAGATCGGCCAGATAGGAAGCTACGACATGTCAAATGGCAACGTTTGATGATTTAGCAGTCACTTTTCCATCCATTAAATAATTGTATTTTGGAGTATCAGGAACAAAAATCCTCACTTCTATCTATGTGCATTAAATAATATGACCTGATCTTTGGGGAAGGAAAATGCATGAGTAAATAGATGCAACACATACAGATGTCATATCTATGAGAAAGCAACTAAGAAATCATTAGAAAGTGCACACTACGCAGCCTTAAGATATGTCAAAATTAGTGCATCACTTGTCGTGGTACAACTTCCGAAATCCTTTTTGTTTTGGGATGATATCGTTTAGCTTGACATTGATCTGTAACTCGTTTGAAAAAGTTGTCCTGTGTCAAATTCCATTTGAGGCTAGGAGATTTCATCCATCTCTTGTTAACCTAATCATAGAGTGTCTGGGGCAACAAATCCATGTCTATTTTTTTCTCAACTACGAGAGGACTTTTTCAGGGTTCTTGAAAGTTCTTACCATGTGCGTATCTATTCTCATTTTTCATTATATTGGTCAATATCACAATTTTACTGCACCAACAACAACCTTATTGCTTGATACTAAAGGACTCCTGCTTTTCACATGTGTGTGAGAGAGAGAGAGAGAAAGAGGAAGGAACATTAAGAATTGGTTGCATTCATACTTATATGATGTAATATAGTGGCTTCATGTGTTATAGAAAGAAAGAAAGATTTGAAAAAGAATTTTTAACGAACACATTACATTGCATTGTGCATCAAAATTGGAACATTCACAAGGTGTTTATCGTTTGAATGGATATGCATGTCTATGCCGATGTCTGGAGTTCTACAGTAACGATGTTCAATGAATTAATAAGGGAGGAAATGTGGGGCTCCAAAATTCAACCTCTAACACAACATCCCCAAGTAAAACCTATGATGAACAAAAACTTCTTGACACTAACGTTTCCCCGTATCCAAAATATTTCTCGTTTTCGAAACGTTTCAACACGGTAAATTAATTAATATTTACATAAAAGTTTTTACACTTTTTATATTTATAATTTTTTTCATACTTAATAAATTTTTTGTTTATTTAATTAGAATTTTTATTTTTTATATAATTTGTCTCATAATTAATAATTACATATATGATTATTTTAGATTTTTATTATAAAAGATAACTATTCTATTATTTTCATAAAATAATTAATATTTATGTAAAATTTTATATTTTTATATTTATGTGTTTGTGTATGTTTACATTTCCTGTATTCTTATAAAATGCCGTTTGTCCGTATCATTTCATATCCGTTTTCGTTTCCCTATTTCCATTTCCGTACAACCTAAGGTAAAGCTACCATGGACTCCCAAGGATAACTGAAGTAGGATTAAGACCGATCAGAAAAATTAACAGATAGACGGCTCACTCTATGATCACACACAATCTAAAACTAGCTCCGGATAGTAATGAAGAAGCTTACCGGGCATGCAAACTTTCAGTAATTCTGTTGCTCACAGCCGCAGGTGCAGTGGTATGACTAACTTCTTCTGATGCTTGAGCCATTGATACAGCTGCATAAGAAGCAGATTCAGTTTGAGCATTTGCTTGGGAAGAGGTCCTATGAGCTTCGGTTGAATCTTGTTCTTGACCCCGATTACGGTTACGATAACGCCAGTAAAGAAGTGGAAGTGTTGCAACACAACCACATGCATATCCCACAATCCATTCAAATAAAGGGGCTTGTGGATTTTCATCTTTGGACAAGGACAAAACAACAATGGATGCTACAATCTGACTAACAGTGACTACAAGCTCAACAGAAATCCATAGTCCAGAATTCAAGGGACTCTGACGACGACGAAGACCATATCCATCACGTCTCCTAGTCAATGATGAATTTCTAGAATTTGACCGGTTTGAAGAAGATAAAGAATTTTGGTTCATAAGGTTTCTTGTGCTACTTGACGATCTATCCTCTACCTGTGTTTGGTCCACTCCACAAGGAGGCTCATCATTCAATGCACTTGGTGAAGCATCGCCATCCCCGGTAATATCTATGACATGCTCATGGCCATTTTGGTTTTCCATTAGCAAAGGGTATCTATCAACTTGGATTTCACTATGTGGTACACGGGAGGTAACATCCATCTAACTTTTTTCGTCAATACTAGAAACCCTGAACTTTTGCAATTCTCAAATTTTCCATCTAGCAAAAATAACATATCAGCTTCATTCCCTCAAAAGATCACAAATAAATCATGCAATTCTCACCACCATGAAATTTTGAAGATTTCACAAAGACCCTAATGCTTGAGAAGCCAGTAGCCACAGTATCAGAACAGAATTACCTCTACACTTTAAATTCCAAAGATCACCATTTCTAGATAAATGAATCTCTGCAAATAAGAATTGAAAGGACGGTCAAGAAAACAATCAACCTTTGAGATTCTTAAAGACTCATACTTAAGAAACCAAAAGCCCCAGCACCACAGGATTCCACAGTTTTAGATAAATGAATTATCCGCAAATAAGATTTGCTTGAAAAGTGTAGTAAAAAACACAATTGACGACAACTCACGAGGTCTGCAAACAAAACCCTTTTCAAACTTAATCTGATAAATCCTAATCCATATCAAACACAAAAATGCGGCAACATCCTAAAACACCTAGACTTAATTTCACAATAGCACATACCTGAATCTCAAAGCAACAATAATCCAAAATCAAACCCAGAAAGGAGAAAGCTCCAGAAACCCATTAGCCCCAAAAATCAGTGCAATAAACAAACTTCATACAAATCAAGAACAATAAAAAATGCAAATACCAACCCCAAACCCACCCCCCCGGGCGGAAACCCACAAACCATGAAACAATAAGATGAAGATAATCTGATCAGGAAAGTGTGTAGTAAAATAAAAACCCATTAATGTGGTATCAGAATACACATCAAAATTATTCCATATAGATTAAATAAGAGAACAGTCTGTTCGTACCTTAAACACATATAACATGGAGTGGAATCAGAAGTCCTTTGGATACAGAGGAAGAGATATTGCGTGCGGGAGTATCGTGGAGGAGGGGTTTTGATCGTACGGTGAAGATTCGTGAGGTGTGTGGGCCTGCAGCGTACTGTTAACATTTTACCGTCACTACCGGAGATAAAGAACGCTTTTGGCGTAAAAAAAATAAAAAAAATAAAACAACGGCTAAGGAAAAAATTTTCTCATTTAACGTACGGTTTTCAAAACCCCTCATGTATTATTTACATGAGTTTTTAAAACTCATCGTACGTAATATTATTTAAATAAATAATATAATAACGGATTTTCAAAACTTGGTATAAGATATTATTCATGTATCCTTGATATCGAGTTTTAAAAGTCTATTATTATACTATTTATATAAATAATGCATGATAAATTTTGAAAACTTGACATGTAAATACTAAAAATAAAATTTTTTTTATTCAATATTATTTTAAAATTTTTTTTCACGCCAATTTATAACATTTCTCTCACTATCACATGAAGGCTAGAATAAACTTTTTGATGATTGGACGTGTCATTTAATTAAATTAAAAGAAAAAACATATATGTTTTTTTTTCTTTTTTATTTTTGTTTCATATATTAAACTAATCCGATTCAAATAATTATAAATTTAATTTAAAAATTAATTCTACTGATATATTTTATTTTTTATTTTTAAAACTCAAAATTACAAGTTTGATTAAAGAAGTTTAGTGCTCACAGGTAATTGATAAACTGATATATCTAGTTATGATTAGATTTTTACTTTCTAATTAGGTAAAATCTAATTTATTTTTCGATTATTCCCTAAAAAATAAAAAGAAATAAATAAATGAAGTATTTGTGAATAATTTATAGATTATTGTATTTAAAGTTTAGCTCATCTTATTTATTAAATTTAAATAATTTATAAATTATTGCATCTCATAAATAAATTGAGATGAAATATACTTTTTATAGATATTGATCATATCTTTTAAACTGTTTTGAAAATTAGCATTATCTCGACTCAGTTTATTTATAAAATAAATAATTATAAGTATTTTTTTAACTCAATTTTTAACAGATATATCTTGTAATAAATTTAATATATGGTATCATAATTATTATATATAATTTTCTTTAGAAAAGGTAATATGGAAGAATTTTATTATTTTTTTTAAGGTTATATGTCACATGGATCGTGAGTCTTGCTTGTGTAAATCTGGTGGTCAATCCAAGTCATGCACTAATTTTTTGTTAAAAGTATACTGAACTTTGATAAAGTATGCTGCATTTGCAAAATCTCTCTCCCAATTTCTCAATTTTAGTTGGACAGCTAACTTTAAAAAAAAAGGAAATCCTTGCATTTTGAGACAAAACAAAAGGTCATAAAATGATGAATCTTAATCGTGATAAATAATTTTATATATATAAAAAAAGGATTTATTCAATGTATAAAGTGTTTCGTGGGGATAAAAAGAGAATTGACATATATGTACGCAGTCTTTCTCTTATATTTTTGTAAAGAGATTATTTTCACATTTTAAACTCGTGACTTCAAGGTCACCAAAAGAACAATTCCATTGTTACATCAAGATTCGCTCTCGATTTTATATATTTATATACACACATTGTTATGTATAGAAGCAAAGACCAAAAAATGAAAGATTAATTGAAGAAATGGGTAATAACTTTTTTTAATATGTGGATAAAAAAGACAAAGAAAGAAAATTGATAAAAAAGGAGTAAAAATATGTAGCACTTGCACAGTTTTAAGAAGTATTTTATTTTATTTTTTTTATAAATTATTGATTTTTTTATCATAACATTCTTTTAACTATAGAAATTCATGTAATAAAAATTATTTTATTTTAACAAAAAAGAGTGTGACATATAAATAAAAAAAAAGATTTTCCTACGTCCTCACACCTTTATATATATAGTTTCAATCCTTTACTCTCAAAACAAAGAAGAGAAATCTCATCTTTTCTCCATTTATTCTCCCCTAAATTTTTTATCCTCTCTTCCCTTGACAATTTTTTTTTTTTTGGTTACATGGTAAAAAATTATTCTTTGTTTACCCGAATGAATTTAAAGTTGCTATTTTTAATGTAATAAAACGTAAAAACTAATTCTGTCGCTAACTGAATTTATTTGTTGGTTATTGCTATGCTCACTGTATAGATTCGTAATTTTATGAAAAAATTATAGTAATTATTACTTAAATTAAGAATCTATTTAAAAAAAGTAAGATTTTGTATTAGTGTTCTAGTTTATGCTCAACAATATCATAATCCAATTTTAACTCTATATTTTAGGTATAATTAATAGATATTCAAAATCATATTTCGCTTAATACAATTTGAGTGTTGTCGGACCCAATTTAGGGAGAAACTCTCCTAATGTAGTTTTTTCTATTTTTAAATTTTGAACTCGAGACTTAATTAAATTTAGTATTCTTAGCCATTAGACTGACTATCCACAAGTAATTTTAACTCTATATAATCAAGTAAACCATAAGAATTTCCTTTTGGTATCTTTTAGCCATAGATTAGTGATGTAAGATCAAGTAACCATTGTTAAAACTAATCCACTATTGCTGGTCAAAAGTGTCCAAAAGCTAAGCTAAGTTTCATAATTGCATTATTGCTATGGTATGGGTCTTAAGATTTCCTTTGTTTAGCAAATTAAGTATCAATACAGAAAGCAATAGGGAGTCTACTTTGGCTGAAAATTAGCAAAACTTATGTATTATATTGAGTCATGAGTATTCTTATGGAGTTAAAACCTAATAAAAAACCAATATTATGGTTAAGCTTTCTAAGATGGGAGGCAAAAGTGTATCCAACGGCCAAATAAATAGTTTACATCTAACTTGCACGCAAACGGAAATGAATACGAATTGATACGAGAAAATGACACTTTATAATAATACAACAAATATAAATCTGAGAAAATATATAAATATAAAAAAATAAAAGAATTTTTGTATAAATATTAATTATTTTATAGAAATAATAGAATAGTGATCTTTTGCCTTGTCTAATTATAGAAGTACAAGTCTCCAAAGGAACAGTCTAGTGATCACAACGTCCTTTCTCAATTTCATAATCTGAGATTCAAATCTCGTGAAGCTAAAAAGAAAAATTATAGAAGTGCAAGAATGATGTAATAGATCCAATTATGTATGGCCCAATTTCCTTTGCGTTCTCTAATTATTTGTTAAAATTATAAGCCCAGTATAGTAAAGCCCAACAGCATAGGTAAAATAGTTGAACAGAAGTACCTGGCGAGGCACTCTGTCTTGCGGCCCATAAACTTCCTCTTAAGGCCCAATTTCACATTACATGCCCCAATATTTGGCCCAATAACTCACGAAACCCAATAAACGCCTTTTTTTTTTTATTTATTATTGGTCCAATATAATAGTAAGTTGTATTTACTACCCACAAAAACATAATTTTAAAAATATCATGAAAATTTTTCGTAATATTATATATTTTTAAAAATTGCCCATTATTCTCAATATATTATGTTTCTTCCCTATTAAAAAATATATATTTTTTTGACTTCACCAAGCATATAACATGTTGGACCAATGTATCTCCGGGCAACCTAGAGACCGTAAGCAAGGCACCGCTATGAAACAGTGTTGGGGAAATTTGTATGCATTGTCCCCAAAGTCTAGTTGTCATTTCTCCCTCTCTCAATCCCATGATCCGGAGTTCAATTCTCATTGCAACAAAAAAAAAATAAAAATGAAATCTGTATGGTCCAGATCACAGCCATAAGATCGCAAATGTGTTTTCAATGAAATGCCCCCATAAATTTTTCTAGTCCATTGGCCCCCGTCCATGCTTAGCAATGCAACATGAAGTGTCCAAAGATGCCCCCAGCCCATGCTTAGCACTGGGTGTTGTTTAAGGCAATGATAGGTCTCCTTCTTCTTCTTCCTCTTTCTCTCTCTCAATAAGCAAAAATGCTCCCACCCGTAGGCTTTCAAGAATACTTGATGGGATGGGGCTCCTACGTCATATATTTTTAAGAAATGTGTACACAAACTTGTCCTTCAATCTTCATGCCAATGGTTAAATGTAGTTCTTTTTATTTTGTTTGAATCGACGGGGCCCATGAAGTTTTCAGATTACGTTATGAACTATAACTTTTTCCATAAATTGGTCCATATCCGTTGGTAGAATATTTCAATGGATTGACATCAAATGTTTGCTTTGCTTTTCCTACAACAGCGTTGGGTCTATGATGGGCATAAATTACTCTATTCTTATTGGGCACTCATAACGGGGTTATTATTATTTTACCAATGGTTTGTTGGGGTGGTGAGAAGGATATTTCATTTCTTAACCAAGTCTTCGGATTTGAATTTTCTTGGGAATTAAAAAAAATATCATTGGGAGACCTCTTCTCAATAATGAGCTGGTAACAGGTCGATCTAGATTAATCAGGACGAAAAATCTTGGATATCGAGTGGTGGCCAAGCCATAATAAAAAAAAATGAGATTATTATTTTTATGGATTATTATAAGGCCATAGAGAGCTTCAAATGTACGATGAAAATTCATAAGTTAGACAACACAATTTTTTTTTTATCACACAAGGATTCGAATCTGGGATCTCTAAGTTGAGAAAGAGTTGTGACCACTAGACTGTCTTCTTGGGGACACAACACATTTTTTCTTTTTTACTTGACCAAGAGTATTTGAAAACTGATTAATTCGATTCAAGAAACTGTTGGGTCTCCAATTAATGAGCTATATTTGCTGACGTTCGTTTTTCTATCCCGAAAGATCGAATTCACGATCTTAGTTTAAGAAATTTAGTGTTTTGTCGTTAAACTCATGTGTAGTTAATTGGACAACATAAATTAGTCGTAAACTAATAATTGCCTATCACTAATCATAACAAGTTTTGGAGAACAAAAGAATAAAAATCATATAATAAAATTCATTTTGGAAATAAACCACTCAATCTTTATATACTCTTTAGTATCATTAATCTTAACATACGGAACATCAATAATTTCTCTTCAGACTTCTCATATGTAAAATTATGATCAACCTCGATATGTTTAACTTGATTTGTTATATAAAATTCTGAGTATTTTTTTTTGGGTACATGATAAGACTTGAACTCGAGACTATTACAAAGAAGAGGAAGAACGATACCAATTAAACTATAACTCAATAGCAATTCTCAACAATTTTAATAGCGGATGATCACAATATAATTTCATAGATCCTTTATAAGAAAAACCAAGCTCTTCCATAAGTGGATTCAGCCACAACAATTTTGAAACCCAATGCCCTATGTTCAGCTTTTGCACCAATGAAATGACCTTTAGTTTTTTCACCCTTTCAAGTAACTAGACTACGTCTAGCAACCATAGCCAGATATTATCTTCAAATACATTTTCTTCTCGTTCCCTCTATATTCCTATTCCTTCTTTATCTTAGGAGTGTTTGAGACATTCTTGGGACATGTTTACGAACACTACTTTAGAGAGAGAGAGAATCCTTGGGGAATATTGTCTAAGCATGAAGACACGAAAATTTCAAAATTATTTTGATTATAATAAGCAGCATTTTTTTTGGGTATATTTTTTGTGACTCTCTTTATGCTTGCAGTATTGATTTTACTACCAACAGTCTTTTAAATGTGCCGATAGGCCTTGTAGCTGTAGGAAAGAACACAGGTTGAAACTTTTTCTTCTTTGTTTCCTCTACGACTCTTCTTTCATGTGTTTCTAAGCATTTGCTTTTCTTCTACAAATCAAACGACAGTGCCAAGCATTTCTGACTCTTAGGGTTTTAATCCTGTTGTTTGCAATCATTTTTAAGAAGAACCAGTGACATTGGCTCTTTCAAATTTTCAACACTACTTTCGTAGACGGAAAGGTGTCTTCTGCTATTGCTAGTCATATACTTCAAACTTTTTGCCTTCTCATGTTGGCCACATAAAAGAATGCAACTCGTGAAAAACGTTACAACAATAATAACAATAACTGAACTTATATCTCATTAAATGGACTCGACTATAAGGATTCTTGAACGCTATTATATTTCATATCTTATATTTATTTATAAGATTGTTTTCTTAACGCAACAACAATAATCATGTTTTTATCTCATTATGTGGGGTTATTAATATCGTGCAAAATGCTACTACCATTTCTTTTTTTTTTTTTTCAAAATAATAAAACAAAGACACAAAATTTGATGAGTTAAATAAAAAAATATATTTGAAAATTAAGTCATATTATTTTAAAAAATGATCAAATTGTACTTTTTTATTATTTTTTTTATTATAACAGAAATTGAACCCCGAATCATGAAATCAGAGACAGAGAACTGTTGTCATTAGATTATCTCGTGCGGACCAAATTGTACTTTTTATATGACAAAAAATCATTCCTTTTCAATTTTGGACTGATATATTGCACAAACTCTTTTATATGAAAAGATGACAAAGCATTCCAATGTTCTTTCTTCTCTCTCTCTCTCTCTCCCTCTCTACCCCCCTGACATTGCAAACATGTCGTCCATTCAAGTCAATTCAACCAGAAGTTTCAGATGCATTATAGCCAAGAGAAGTCCAATGCATGAAAGGCCCACAAAATATTTCCCCTTGAGGCTGTGGTTACACGAAAAGAAATGACGGAACCTTAATGGCAATTTTTTCACGTGAACTTCACGCCACGTGTCATTTCATAAACCACCCATTGCACATCTCACTCAACGGCTCTGATCCGAGCCCGGTGGACCAAAAAAAAACCTTGACCTTAAAGATCGCAGGTTTTGAAGTGGTCTTTGGAGCCACCGGAGTAATGCTTGCTTCGTATTTATCGTTCTTTAGAGAAGTGAGCGAAAGGTTAACTATAGCAATTTGTATTTGAAACTTATTTTTGTTATTTTAAAAATAAATTTATCATGATAATATTATTAAAATATTAAAAATTAATTAGATTAGTATAATAATTTATTTGACGTCGAAGATTAATCATTCATCTCTCCTATATTTATCTCTAAAATGACTGACTTCAAAATTTAGGACTAAATTTCAGATTATTGTTGTCGTTGTTTGGAATATTAATCATATTATATATATGTATTTTTTGGTATAAATCACTGATATTTGATAATAAAATTGAATTTAATTAAATTCGATTTGAGACGGATTAGACTCCAAGATCTTGTTTAACGGACCAACCATGTCTTTAATACATGTATATATTTATTTATTATACCAACATCATGTGGATTAAGTGACATGACAATAGATTCGTTTAATCAAAATTTCGATTTTGGATTTTTAGAATAAAAAAATAGATATTTGAAAAATTAATCTTTAAATTAGATTTTATAATACTCAAATCAGATTAATCGAATAATTTGAATATATACATAAAACCCAAAAAAAAATTATTTATTATGTTCAAAAGGCAAATCTTTGAATAGTGGGTTTTGTCGTTTGGGATCCGAATGAAATCATGGAGACAATTGGATCCGGTAAATGTGCTGGCCCCGGACGTCACGTGTGGAGCCCTTCAAGTGTTCCTCATTCTTTTCTCTGTCTAAACTTGAGGAAACATATGCTCGGTTGGCAAGAAACATAAGTAACATTTTCGATTTTGCATGCGTTCCTAATTGTGTTCTGTTAAACATCTTAATTTTTTTTTGATTATATATGAGATTTGAATCTATAATTTCTAGATTAGAGAAAAAGTTTTGATCATTAAACTGTCTTTTAATTATAAACTCGAATTAACACTTTTACCATCAAGATAATTGTTCGAGAAAATATATAATCACTAGGTGTATGCCGAACAGACTTTGCGCTCATGGTATTTTCTACAAATTTTATAATATTTCAAAAATTTTAAACTCGAATTAAATTAATAAAAATTAGTTTTAAAAGCATACCCAGAATGTTTGTGTTATAAAGAATGTGGGTGAAAGGTAATAACTATGATCTAAATTAGATGTTTCATAATTGGTTGATACCCTTATAATAGTAATGCCTGAACCAATGACCTGTGGGTTTAACGATATGATATTAGAATTCTTTAATTAAAATCTCGAGTTTAAATATTGAAATGAAAAAATAGATGCTGTGAAATCTACTCCTAAATTGAGTCCCACAATTGTTTGAATCAGATTAGTTATATTTTCAGATACTAATGGTTAAGTGAAAAAAAAAAAAAGGTAATACCTAAACAAAGTTTTAACTATACTATACTATCCTCCCGCCAGTCTTTCACTTAAGATAACACTATTTTTAACCCAAAAAATAAAAAAATAAATAAGGTGTTTTCCTATTAATTGAAGTAATATTTAAAAAATAATTATTAAAACAACAAAATATGAATAGATGCAATTTTTTTAATACCGTTCAAAGTACAAGTATAGCTTTTAATAACGGAAAACTACATTCCATATTAGATTTTATGGATTGCATCATAAAATCTTTAAGTCTAGTAACATTAATCAATTTACTCTTTTATTTTGGTTTAAGGCATTTTTAATATTCTTCTCTCAATTTTTTTTTTTTTTTTTTTTTTTGGGTGAAACTAGTTTCAGTTTCACATTTGCATTGATCAACACTTACCTTGGGGCAAAAAGATAAAAAATAAAAAATATTAGTTGGCTTTAAAGTTGTTTCTCTTGGAAATTCTAGAGAGCTTTTTAAGAAAGTAAATTGAGTTTATTAAAAAAAAAATTGAATATGTCTTTGATATGATATTAAAAGAAATTTGAAAATATTTCTGATACTATATAGAAAAAAGTGGAGAGAGAGATCTCTCTCTCTCTCTATTTCTGCAGAGTTTGTGGTTTTAAAGTTCATTGAGTTCTAATTAAAATAGTTTATGAAAAGCATTACTTCTAGCTGAATCTAAAAAGGGAAAAAAAAAAGCTCAATTAGTTTCTTATAAAATATCTTGCCCTTTATAAAGTAAATTTTATTTTAATTCTATATCTTAGCTAGGTTTAACATTTCATTTATCAATTCTCCATTTTATAGCATAGTAAAATTCTCTCAAATCACAATCGAAAACACAGAGTCATTTCTTATTTTTATTAAATCATAAAAATAATATGTATTTAATAGAATAGTTCAAATTTAATATAAATGATGGATTTGATCATTCATAAATGAAGAATATTGTGTTTAGTAATAATTTTTAAAGTTAAGTATCATAATTCTTATAGGGATACCCCGGTAGTAAACAACTCTTATTCAAGTGTATTTTCTAAATTCTAGTATAAGAAATTTCTTAGGTGCGTGTGTTTCCATGAATGAAAAAAAGTATGCATTATTATCTATTTACTAGGTTGCACGAAAACGAAAACAGAAAAACAGTAATGAATACAGGAAAACGACATTTTGATAAAATACAAAAAATGAAAATATGAGAAAATACGTAAACATAAAAAATATCAATATTTTTATATAAATATTAATTATTTTATGAAAATAATAGAATATTTACTTTTTATAATAAGAATCTAGATCAAATAATATATATATTTATTGATCATAAGAAAAATAATATAAAAATTAAAAATTATAATTAAATAAACAAATAATTCATTAAATATAGAAAATATGTAAATATCAATAATATTAGGATTTTTATATAAATATTAATTAATTTAATATGTTGAACTGTTTCATAAACGAAAAGTGTTAGTATTGAGAATTTTTTGTGATTTATCTAAAATCAATAAAGTTATAAAAATTGAAACCTAATGGCTCAATACTTGGGGCTTTTATGCTTAACATGTGTCAACAATAGTGCAAATAAGATAAGCTAAAATGGGTAAAAATTGATAAGAGATTTTTTTTGGGAAGGATTTTCACACTCCCGGGAAGTTTGAAGTATAGAATATTAAAATATGAAAATATTCTAAAATCTCTAAAGATTTTTACTCTCTATATAGATTTGAACATTTTTAAAGATTTGATTTGCTAAAACAGAATCATTTTTTAGTATTTTTATATATTTTTGCAATATGTATGTAAATTTGAAAAGCAAAAGAAAAAGAAAAAATATCGTCTATAATCTAGGTTTCACAAAAATAGAAACTGAAAAATAGAAACATATACGAAACAATGTAGGAAAACAATATTTTATAATAATAGAAGAAATGTGTAAATATAAAAATATAAATATTTGTGTAAATATTAATTATTTTATAAGAAATAATAGATAATTATTTTTACAATCAAAGTCCAAAATAATAATCATAAGACAAATAACATAAACAATAAAAATAATAATTAAATAAGCAAATAAAAAGTTGTGTAAATATAAAAAATATAAGAATTTTTATATAAATATTAATTAATTTAATGTGTGAAAACGTTTTAGAAAACGTTAATATTGAAAATTTTCTGTAATAATGACTCTATTTTACTCTACATATATTTTGGTTATTCCATTTGAGAGCATTGTTGTTCAATTATGGTTTTTTTTTTATTACCAAAAAAAATGTTTTTTTTTTTTTTTTTTTTTTTTTTTTTTTTTTTTTAATCTTTAAAGTAAGGCTGTTGCTATCTCTTTTTACTTTTATTTTATTTTTTTTTTAAGAGTGGTAATAGGGCAACAGGAACCGTAACTCCTTGAGCGTCGATCAGCATCTTCAATGGGCTTTGATGATGGAGCCATCTTCTTGTAAGTTCTTGAGCTTTTTTGCATGCAAGATAGGAGTTTCTTTTTATTTTTCTTTTTTTATTATTTTTTTTGGAGTTTTATCTTTCTCATTGGATGATTGTATTTCATCATTCTTACTTTAATATTATTTATTTTACAAAAAAAGAGCAATGATAAATCAATATTTATAGATTTTGAGAATAATATTAAAAATTACCTGTTCACCACTCTAAACCAAAGGGGTCCAACCACTCCCAAAAGGTGGGTTATTTCTCGGAACAGAGTGAAAATGCATCGAAATCGAAAAAATATGGTGTTTTTGTTTTGTCTTCCCAAAGTAATAAAATCGATATCAAGGAAATCGACATTCAGAAAATCGACTTCAATGCTGTCCCCCCCCCCCCCCCCCCCCAAAAAAAAAAAAAAAAAAAAAAAAAGTCGATGGGATAATCTCGGGATGAAGCATCGATTTTCAAAGATCCCCACCCACCCCAGAGACCAGAGATTCTTGACCAATTGTTGGGATTCCTGGCAGTCTGAAGTCAACATCCGAGAAGTTGACTTTAAAGGCGACTTTTCGGATGTCGACTTCGGCTCTATATAAACCGCCCCTTGTAGCCCGAAATTCATGTCTCTTCTCCCCTAATTCACATTTCTTTCTGGTATTTCTCCAACCGTGCAAGGCACTTCATCTCAACCCCTAATTTCTTGTCCCACTTCATCTCAGCCCCTATATAAGCCCTCTGAAGTTGGTATCAAGTATTTTCGACTTTAATTTTTTTTTTTTATCTGGTAGAATGTTTTATTTTTTCAGAATTTGAATAATTGTTATTTTCTTTGATGGTTGCAGAGTCTATGTCCTGATATTGATGAAGCAAGCGGAAGGTATGTTTACCATTCTCCATATATTTTTGTTTGGGCATTGCAATTATTTTTTTGTGTTTTTTTTTATATTGATTATTTGTTTAGGTAGTTGATATTTTTTTGTTTAGACACTGTATGTATGTTATATATATATTTTTTAATGTTGTGTGTTATGACATTGTAGAAAAGTGGTGTGAGACGTGCAAAGAGGAAATTGGTGAGAGAGAGAGAGAGAATGTATAATAATAAATAAATTTTGTTATAGGTTTAAAAAAGTTATTTAAAATTTTGCTATAGATTTTAAAATTTAATAAAAAATGTATATTGATTAAAAATGAAAAGATGTTTATAAAAATTTATTATAGAATTGAAATTTAAGAAAAAATTATATTAAATAAAACAAAAAAATATTTAATAAAAATTTTGATAAGGAATATAATTTTTAATAAAAATGTTTATTGATATAAAAACACTTTTCAAAATTTTGTTGTAGAATTTAAATTGCAAAAAAATATAAATTAATTAAAAAATGATTACGTAAATTTGTTATAGATTTTAAATTTGAATAAAAATGTATATTAATTAAAGAAATGTTTATCAAAATGTTTGTTATAGAATTTAAATTGTAAAAAAATTATATTAATTAAAAATGTTTTTTTTTCTAAATTTTGGTATAGATTTTAAATTTTAATATAAATGTATATTAATTTAAGAAACGTTATTTAAAAATTTTGTTATAAATTTTAAAATTTAATAAAAAATATATGTTAATTAAAATTTTATATTTAAGAAAAAATTGTATTAATTAAAACTATAAAAAATATTTAATAAAAAGTTTGCTATAGAATGTAATTTTTAATAAAAAAATGTTTATAAAATTTTGTTATAGATTTTAAATTGCAAAAAAAAAAATGTATATTAATTAAAAAATATTTATAAATTTTTTTTGATAGATTTTCAATTATAATAAAAAAATGTATATTAATTAAAGAGATGTTTATCAAAAAGTTTGTTATAGAATTTAAATTAAAAAAATTATATTAATTAAAAATATATTTTTTAAAATTTTGGTATAATTTTAAATTTTAATAAAAATGTATATTAATTTAAGAAATGTTATTTAAAAATTTTGTTATAAATTTTAAAATTTAATAAAAAATGTTTGTTAACTAAAAATTTAAATTTAAGAAAAAATTGTAGTAATCAAAACTATAAAAAATATTTAATAAATTTTTTTTTTGATAGATTGTCAATTATAATAAAAAATGTATATTAATTAAAAATTGTTTACTAAAAATTTTGTTATAGAATTTAAATTGAAAAAAAAATTATATTAATAAAAAATGTATTTTATAAAATTTTATTATAGATTTTAAATATTAATAAAAAATGTATGTTAATTAAAAATATAAAACATGATAAAAAATTTGGTTATAGAATTTAAATTTAAGAAAAAATAAATTAATTAAAAATAAAAAAGTGATTAATCAAAAATTTTGTTATAGATTTTAATTTTTTAAAAAAATTATTTTAATTAAAAAATTTATAATAATAAATATATTTTGTTATAGATTTAAAAATTTATTAAAAATTTTGTTATAGATTTTAAATTTAACTAAAAACTGAATCTTAATTAAAAATATTAACATTGAAAAAATTTGTTATAGATTTTAAATTTAAGAAAAATTATATTAATTAAAAGTATAGAAAATGTTTAATCAAATATTTGCTATAGAATTTAATTTTTAATAAGAAGTGTATATTAATTAAAAAAAAGTATGTTTATTAAAAATAAGTTAATATAAAAAATAATTAAAAAATATTGTATATAAGTAAATGAAAAATTACTATAAATAAAAGTATATAAGTGAATAAGGAATCAAAATTGAATTAATTTAGGAAAAAAAAAGGTACGTAATATATATGAATAATTAGTGATACTCTTATTAAAATATATAAAAAAATAATCTATAATATGCATTTATTTACATATTAAAATCTATAACAAAATTTTTACCAAACAATTTTTCACTAATATGCATTTTTTTTTCCGTGCAATTTAAAATCTATAACACAATTTTTAATAAATTTTTTTTAATTGATAAACATTTTTTATTAAAAATTACATTTTATAGCAAAATCACTGTTCAATATTTTTTATATTTTTAATTATATAATATAATTTTTTCTCTAATTTAAATTCTGTAACAACATTTTTATAAACATTTTTAATTAATATACATTTTTTTTTAAAATTTAAAATCTAGAACAAAATTTTTCATTAAACATTTTTTCCTATTTTTTTAATATAATTTTTCTTAAATTTAAATTCCAAGACAAAATTTTTTATAATACATTTTTTATATTTTTAATTAACAAACAATTTTTATAAAATTTTAAAATTTATAACAAAACTTTTAAATAACATTTCTTTTAATTTAAAATCTATAACAAAATTTAAAAAAAGTTAAGCTATTGTAATGCCCAAAAAAAAAAAAAACCAACATAAATGCAAAAATTGCAATGACCAAAACATAACTTAACAAAAAACCAACATAAAAAAATACAAAAAAAAATTGCAATGCCCAATTAAAAATACATGGAGAATGATAAACATACCTCCTACTTGCTACCTCAATGCCGAGCCATAAAATCTGCAACCAAAAGCAAAAGTTCAAATAAAAAAATTATTCAAATAAAAAAACTTTCTCCTTCATAAAAAAAAAAAAATAAAAGACATAAAATAGGGGTGAATAAAGTGGAAGAATAAATGGGAGAATAAATAAAAGGGGTGAGATGAAGTGGGAGAAAATAAATGAGGGTGGGTGAGATGTAGGGGCTTCGCACGCACGGCTAAGAGAAATAAGGGGGAAAGGTGTGAAATTTCGGGAAAGGAGGTGGTTTTATATAGAAAAGAAGTTGCATCCGAAAAGTCGACTTTAAAGTCTACATTTCGGATGTTGACTTCAGAGAGTCAGGAATCTATTGGGCATCTTACTGTAGCTTAGGAATCTCTGAAATTGACAGTAGTCAGGAATCTCTGAAGTCGATATCCGGGATATCGACTTCTTTTTTTTTTTTTTTTTTTCATTTTTCCTTTTTTTTCAACCCGATGAGCAGGGCGTTAGGACAGCATTGAAGTTGATTTTCTGAATGTCGACTCCAAAGTCGACTTCCTTGATATCGATTTCATTACTTTGGGAAGACAAAAAAATAAACACCCCATTTTTCAGATTTTGATGCATTTTCACTCTATTCGGAGAAATAACCCCCCAAAAGGTTGATGTATTTTTTTCCCTTTAATTTTATGTGCACAGTGGGAGAAGGGGGTTATTTCTCAGAATAGGGTTAAATTGTATCGTAATCCGAAAAATAGGGTGTTTTTTTTCCCCAAAGTAATGAAGTCGATGTTAAGGAAGTTGACTTTGAAATCGATATTCAAAAAGTCGACTCCAATACTGTCCTCACATCCTGCCCTTCCGATGGAAAAAAAAAATTTAAGTTGATATCTCAAATATCGACTTCAAAGTTGATATATGAGAAATCGACTTCTTAGAAATTCCTGACCAACAGTGCGATTCCTGATGAACAGTTGGATTCCTGACCACTGAAGTCGACATCCAAGAAGTCGACTTGTTAGATGTTGACTTCAAGTGTATAAATATCCATAACCGCATCTCGAATTTTCACACCTCTTCTCCTAAAATTTCAGACCTCTCTCCCTTATTTCTTTGAGTCGTGCGAAGCAACTTCCCTCCTTATTTATTGTTTCACTTAATCTCTCATATATTAGCCCTTTGAAGTTGATATCCAGAATTGTAAGTGTTGGTTCCTATGTAACCAAGAAGGGGGGTTGAATTGGTTGGCTTCAATTTATAGATTTTACTCAATTTCAAGTTGTATCTAAAGATTTTTTGTATCGAGTTGATATATGACTCTCAAAACCCCTTCAGAACTAGTTTACATAAGAAAATCACAGTTCCAGATTCTACTTTAAGATCTAATATCTTACTCTCAACACCTCAAAAAATCTCTGTAAAATATGTTGTATAATCTCTGTATATAGCACTTTAAATCCCAAGAAGAGAGCCCCCAAACTGGTCACGAATATGAAGATGCAATACTCAAAGTTGGCTCACTAACACACTTACTGTAGTAAAAAAATCAGCTTAACTTCCTTACCTTGAGCTTGATTTTCTCTACCAAACTCTTTGAATTTTACTGCTGTTATTTTTCAAATTCAAACACCAACAATCCCCTTAAAGTGTGGAGAATTCAAATTTCAAATAGTTTAGTTATTGGATAAGTTATATGTGATAAAAAACTTTTAATAAATCAACCTTAACTTTAGAAAACTTTTGAATCTTGAGTTTTACCTTGAGTAAATAATTGGAATTCACTTGAATTTGAATCATTAGCTTGGATAGTGTTACTGGTCATGTACAACACCCAATTTGTACTAAACATGCTGAGCTAGGTCTTAAAAATAAGATAAAATTACAGTACAAAATACAGTTCTGATTTTCAACTGCTTCTACCCTTCTCTCTATTTCTACTCATCTTGCTTCTACCCAGTTTCTATGATAGAATTTTCTGACCAATTCTATATCTTGAAACTTTCTATAAATAAGATTGTATTATATATTCTAAATGTCTGCACACTTGGTAAATTCATTGGTAACACATATAAATGTTTTGCTATCATCAAAATATTATGGTTCACAACAATTTCCCTAACAATCTCCCCATTTTTTATGATAACAAAACCATAAGAAAAAAATTAAAAGAATTTACTCATGAATACTTAAAATCATGCTCCCCTATATTTATGAACATATGAACATTTTGTTATCTCCCTCTTAATATGTGCATAATTTTTCACAATTTTTTTATATATATGTTCCCCTTTTTATTTCATCAAAAGTAAAAAAACTTAAATTCATTCATTTTTATCATTCTTTTTGTTATCATAAAAAATGTAATGTAGATGCATTCTCCCCGTTAATTAGACATTTATTTTTTATTATTATTTTTTAATCATCAAAAGAATATACAAAAGTTCATAAAGATAATAAATTCAGCACCAAGTATTTTTAAAATTATCAAAATAATTTCAGTATTTTAAGAATTTCAAAATATTAAATACAAATTTTTCAAAACTCATAAAAGTTTTTATCATTTTCAGAGATAGAATTTAAATACAACAATTTCCTATTTACACATAATTTTTTATACTTTTAGGCTTTATGTTAGCTAATAATTGAAATTAATTTTTAACCTAATTTTTATGATTTTATCTATATCACCAATTACATCATTTTATGAGTAACTAGTTGAAAATTTTTAGTTTCTAATGACTTCTTTCCTAGACTTATTTTCAATTTCCACACTTTTATTTTTATCATGTTCATGGGGGAGTTCTTGTATTCTCATTATTTTCTTTATTTATATATCAATTTTTTTAATATCCATTCAAAAGATCATCTATTCTTTGGAATTCAAATTAATTTAGATTCTCGAGAAATAATTTTTTTTGTTTATTGCTAAACTTATTTAAGTAACAAAATTTAATAATATGTCCAATTCTACGACAATGGTAGCATGAAAAAGTATTTTTTTCTGAAAATTATTCATATATTTATGTTTTACATGTGAAAAATCAGATTTTTGATGTCCAGAGAAGTTTTTGAAATTCCCCTATATGCTGTGCTTTTATAATCTCTGTTTCTACCCCTGATTTATGTAGTCTGAAACTTTCTGTTTTCTGCATTTTTTACTGCACTAACAAATACAGTTTTATTGACTTGTGATTGAAATATACTTTCAGAATTGTACCTTAAAACATTTTTAAAAGAGTCATGTCTTTGAATTGCAAGTAATCTAGTAAGTTTCTCATCACTTTCATTAAATTTTTGGAAAGCATTTTTTATGGACATGGATAGGTCTTCAATCTTAATTTTCAACACACATATTTCATCATTCATAATAGAATTTTCCAATTTTATAGCAACATTTTTATATTTCAATTATTCTATTTCAAATTTTAAAGCATTGATTTCACATTTTAGAACCTCATTTTCAGATTTTGTAACTTTATTTTTAGACTTTAAAGTTGTTAGTTTAGATTCTGCAGCAGAGTTTTTAAATTTTAGAATATTATTTTCAGATTTTAGATCATCAATTTCAGTATTCAGCACATTATTTATCTGTTTTAGAAGTCCTTTCTCATTTTCTAAGTCCTATATTCTGTATTTAAACTTAGAAATCAACCTTAATGCATATTCATCATCAATATTGAAATCATCATAACATTCAGAGTCAGAATTTACCTGAGAATCTACCATTAGACAGAAATTTGTTTCATCTTGACCTTTTGAATCTTCAGAATCTAATTCAAAACTTAATTCATCCAAATCACTCCATGTAACCATCATTGATTTTGCTTTTTTTTTTTTTTTGAAATTTCTTCATCTTCTTTGTAAAAATTAGAAATTCATACTTTATACGTTCAAGTCTTTACATTCATAGCATATCATTTCTTCCTTCAATTTACTCATTTTTTCTACATCATTTTTAGACTTTTTAAAAGTATTAGTGTTCTTAAAATTTTTGAACTTTTTACCTCTCTTTTTAAGGACACGATAGCCTTCTTGACAACAAGTTCAGCTTACCTTCACTACTATCTTCTTTATCAGATTGTTGTTTATTCTTTGCCGCAAGTGTAATGGCCTTTTTCTTTCCTTCATTTTTAGCAGAAAAGTGTATTTTAGTTTCATAAGCTATGAGTTTCGCTCTTAGTTCATTTAGGGACAACCTTGATAGGTCTTGAACTTCCTCAATTGCTGTTTTTTTTGCATCCCAAACTCTAGGAAGGATTCTTAGAACTTTTCTGACTAGATCTGAGTCTGAAAATTTTTTTCCAAGAGATTCCAATTCATTTGTGATAGATGTAAGTCGAATGAACATGTCATTTACTTGTTCTCTATACTGAAAATTAAATAGTTCATATTCATGCATCAAAAGATTAATTCTTGTGTCTTTAACAGTCTGTGTGCCTTCATGTATGATGCACAGTTTGTCCTATATTTCTTTGGCTGTTTCACAAGAAGAAATAAAATTAAAATCTATAGGAGAAATAGCATATAAAATTGAATGTTTTGCTTTAAAATTAATTGAGATTTTTCTCTTATCATCCTCTATTATGATTGGGGTTTTAACATTTCAATCTCCAGAGGAAATAATCTCTCAAATATCATAATCCGTGGTTTTAATAAAGGTCTCTATCCTACACTTTCAATGAGAGAAATTTACTCCATCAAAATGGATTCTATTGGTAGATTGGCCAAAAGTTAAATGTGATGCCATTGGATCTTTGGCTTTAGTTAGCACTTTTGTGGAGCCGAACACTGATTTTGATACTACTTGTTGGTCCCTATGTAACAAAGAAGGGATATTGAATTGGTTGGTTTCAATTTATAAATTTTACTCTACTTAAAATCTAACTTAAAACCTAAGGCCAAATTAGATGGAACATGTAAATGCAAGTATATGCAAATGCAGAAAAATAAAGAGAAATGATAGAGATATCAAGCCCGGTTTATAGTAATTCGGCCTTGTGTTTACGTCTACTCTTCCAGCTCAGCAAGCCAGAGTCTAACGATAGCTAGTTTTTACTATGTGATGAGAGTTACAAAATCAGTACAATGCCGAAATGTAGATAATCTGTACCTTCTACCTTAAAGATAACTTAGTCCTACACTCACTTAACTTAAACTCTCTTACACCTAACCTATCAAACTAATCTAACAACAGGAATGCAAAATAAGTTGTCAGAACTTTGTGATCAAGTAGGTATTTTTGGGTTTTGTTTTCTCTTAACTCAGTACTCGAATAAACTCTGTAAAAGCTTTTGAACAAAGATTGATTATAGCTCTTTAAAGTCCACTTCAAGTTGCATCTAAAAATTTCTTGTATCGAATTGATATATAGTTCTCAAAACCCCTTTAGAACTAGTCTACACAAGAAAATCACAGTTCCAGATTTTGCTTTTCAGCATACTTTGAGATCTAATATCTTACTTTCAACACCTCAAAAAATCTCAGTAAAATATGTTGTATAATCTATGTATATAGCACTTTAAATACCAAGAAGAGAGCCCCCAAAATAGATCACGAATATGAAGATATAATATTGTAAAGTTGGCTCACTAACACACTTACTGCAGCAAAAAAATCAGCTTAACTTCCTTACCTTGAGCTTGATTTTCTCCACCAAACTCTTTGAATTTTACTGCCGTTATTTTTCAAATTCAAACATCAACAATCCTTTTAAAGTGTGGAGAATTCAAATTTTAAATAGTTTAGTTGTTGGAGAAGTTATATGTGATCAAAAACCTCCATTAAATCAGCCTTAATTTCAGAAAACTTCTGAACCTTGAGTTTTACCTTGAGTAAATAATTGGATTTCACTTGAATTTGAATCATTAACTTGGATAGCCTTACTAGTCAAGGACAACACTCAATCTGTACTCAACATGCTGAGTTAGGTCTTAAAAATAAGATAAAATCACAGCAGAAAATACAATTTTGATTTTAAGTTGCTTCTACCCTTCTTGCTGCTTCTACTCATCTTGCTTCTACCTAATTTTTATGACAAAATTTGCTGACCAATTTTATATCTTGAAGCTTTCTATAAATAAGATTGTATTACATATTCTAAATGGTTGCATATTTTGGTAAATTTATTAGTAATACATATAAAGGTTTTGCAATCAACAAAATATTAGGGTTCACAACAATTTCCCTAATAGTAAGGTTATTTTTGGTTTTTAAATATTAATTTTTCTGTGGTAAAAGTTTTTATATATTTTTTTGGATTAGAATAATTGTTTTTTTGTTTGAGTTTTTGCTTTTAGTTGTAGAGTTGGTGCCCCGACATTGAGGTAGCAAGCAGAAGGTATGTTTACCATCCTCCATGTATTTTTGTTGGGGCATTGCAATTTTTTGTGTGTTTTTTTTTATTTTTTATTTTTTATGTTGGTTATTTGTTAATTTTTGTTTTGGGCATTGCAATTTTTATTTTTATGTTGGTTCTTTTTATTTGGGCATTGCAAAAGTTTTAATTTTTTTTTTAAAGAAATTTGTTATAGATTTTAAATATTAAAAAAATGTATATTAATTTAAGAAACGTTACTTTAAAATTTTGTTATAAAATTAAAAATTTAATAAAAAATATATGTTAATTAAAAATATAAAAAAATGATTAAAAATTTTGCGATAGAATATAAATTTTAAAAAAATTAAATTTAAAAAAAAAAACTAAAAAAATTGTTTAATGAAAAATTTTGTTATAGATTTTTAATTTTTTAAAACAATGTATATTAATTAAAAAAATGTTTATAAAAATTTTGTTATAGAATTTAAATTTAAGAAAAATTATAATATATAAATTAAAATATAAAAAAGGAAAAAATTGCTATAGAATGTAATTTTTAATAAAATATGTTTATTAATTAAAAAATGTTTATTAAGCATTGTGTTATAGATTTTAAATTGCACGAAAAAAATGCATATTAATGGAAAAATGTTTGTTAAAAATTTTGTTATAGATTTTAAAATGTAAATAAATGCATATCCATTAATAAATGTTTATTAAAACTTTTGTTATAGATTTCTTATTTTAATCAGAGATATATATTAATTAAAAAAATGTTTATGAAAAATTTTGTTATAGAATTTAAATTATAAAAAAATTTATATTAATTAAAAATGTTTTTTTTTTGGAAATTTTGTTATGGATTTTAAATTTTAATAAAATTGTATATTAATTAAAAAACATATATTGAAAAATTTTGTTATAGATTTTAAATTTTAATAAAAATGTTAAAAAATGAAAAAAAAATTTGTGATAGAATTTAAATTTAAGAAAAATTAAATTAATTGAGACTAAAAAATGTTTAATAAAAAATGTTGTTATAGATTTTAATTTTTAACGAGAAATGTATATTAATTAAAAAATTATAATAAGAAGTCAAGTTTGTTATAGATTTAAAAATTTATGACCCCATTTGGTTATAGATTTTAAATTTTAATAAAATATGTATATTAATTAAAAATATAAAAAATGAAACAAAATTTGTGATAGAATTTAAATTTAAGAAAAATTATATTAATTGAGACTAAAAAAATGTTTTGTTTAATAAAAAATGTTGTTATAGATTTTAATTTTTACCAAGAAATGTATATATATTAAAAATAAAAGCATGTTTATTAAAAATAAGCTAATATAAAAAATAATTAAAAAAAATTGTATCTAAGTAAATGAAATTTTAATATAAATAAAGTATATAAGTTAATAGAGAATCAATATAGAATTAATTTACATAAGAAATAAATAATATATAAAATTAAATAAAACTGTGAATTGAATAAATTTAAAATAGGATAACATAAAATATTGAAATTAATATGATTTTGATAAGAAATTTAGCCGATAAAATTATGCTTTGCAGATTCTGACGATGGTAGCAGCTCATGATTATGACGACTTACAGCTTGATCCACGAGATCCGAGCGTATTGTACCTATAGCTTTCACATCGCTCTCAGTGTGTATGACAAGATGAGACCGATCCACCGCAGGATATACGTCGTGCTGATCACGGCTTTTGGTTTGCATGTCTGTTAGCCGTACGCGTACAACATCTCCTATTACGAGCTGGTTTCTACGGGATGTATCGATGTGGTCACATTTAGCTTGACCACTCTTTGATAACATCTCTAGTCGAGCGATAGAGATAGGAAACGTATACATTTCATCTCCCTATTGATGAGACGATAGTTACGTTACAGAACATTGAGGTCCTATGGGGTTTACCAATTGATGGAGACGCTGTCACAGGTATCGATGTGTCGTAGACTATTGTTGAATGGCAGCACTTGTGCCAACAACTTATGGGCTTCATACCCGATCCTGTCGACTTTGATGGTGATCGGCTTAAAGTGAGGTCATTATGGCTACGCTTGACTCATAGCCCCAACACGCTGACTTAGATAGGACTACGGTATTATTTCATGCACGAGGGCGTATCATGCAATTGTTGGCCAACCTACTCGGGGACAAATCAGGGTCTAAAGTTAAATTAATGTGTTTAGATTTGCTCAAGATATAGATGAGTCCGATCATTTTAGTTGGGGCAGTGCAATTTTTGCTGCATTGTACAGAGCTTTGTGCCGAGGGTGTATCGATACAGTCAGATCCATTACGGGGCCGCTGCTGCTTTTACAGGTATCAAATTTGTTTTACGCAATCACGATATCATTATTCTATATAAATTTGGACCCTAATTTCATTTTTTTCCTCTATGATCAGCTTTGGGCGTGGGAGAGATTGCTCATGTTTAGACCGATCAGACGTCGTATGACGGATCTCATACCCACTGTACCAGATTTACCGAGTGGCCCACGTGACTCATTGTAAATAACATTGAGATATAGTGATGTTTACTTCTACTTATGACTTATGTATATTTACCTTTGGATGTTTTGAAACAGATGGAATGTTCGACGTAGTTTTGCAGACGTCGGACATCAAGTTCTGAGAACTTATCAAGATCAGATGAACCACATGACAGAGGATGGAGTAAGTTAACAAATTTTATGCATGAAGATGATATTTTAATTGAATTTCATGTGATATCCACTATTATACATTGTATTGACTTTTTTTTTTTTTTTATCATTTTCAGTTATCCGGATACTGTATTCAGATTTCGATATAGATGCATTATCACCTTATTGTTGATAGGCATTTGGCGCACATCCGTTCCATTGATCTATATTAGTTTAGAATGCCCATGAGGGGCATTTTAGACATTTGCATTAAGGTTAGTGGGGTAACTCCCACTAACCACATCTTAACCACTCCCCTCCATTCTCTCCATATTGGTTGAAAACACCTTGGTGAAAAGATTATATTCTACGTGAGAGGAAGTGTGCAACAATGGTGAAAAAGTTCTTGAGAGAGAATTTTAATTAAGGGTTTGAGATATTTTCGAGTAGGAAAATTTCTCCCGTCACGATGATCGCCGGATTGAGGATTGCGGCGTTGTGACATTGCGGTGGTGGTTCGATTAACATCGTGATCACCATCCCGACCGTGAGATCCGATCGAGGGACGCACGGTCGATTTTTTGGGCTCTGCATATTCGAGGTATTTATATCCTATACCCAATCTATATTTATTTTTCCCGAAAATTATTTATGAATGCTTCCGCTGCATGTTGAATCAATTAATTCCAATAATCTACTTCGAGATTGTCGAGTTACATAAACCAGACAGAGTCTTGCGACAGTTCGGCATCCAGCAGGGTATACCTATCGTTTTTGATACTGTAGTAAATTTACATCGCATTGATCGGTGCGGGCTAGTATGTAACATTGACTCTCGGTGCATTATGTACTCTCCTCATATTTATATATATGATATTGCATCCATTTTGAGACACATGATTTGAAATTTCTAAAACTTTGCCCTTAAAATCGCTTAAATCGAAAATTTTATCGGTAAATCAAAAACTTCCTCGAAAAGTGTTGGCAAACCCTAAAATCACTAAAAATGGCTAACGAAAGCCAAAACACTTAACTATAAGTACAAAGAAGTAAATTTGAAATTTTTTAAAAAAATTCGGATTAAAAATCGCATAGGGTCAAATTTATAATTTTGGAAAGTTTAGGAACTAAAGTATAAATATAAGAACTTGAGGGATTAAGTTACAAAATCAACCATTGAATGACAATTGGAGAGCAACCATTGGCCAAGAGCACACTTAGTGACCACATAGGACATTCCACTACCAAAGTTTGAAAAAAAGTTGTTTGTAAAGAACAAAATGATGCATGAAATGTAATTGGAAGGGTTTTTTTAGTGGTTTCTTGTGTTTTCTTTCCTCTTGGCCGAATTTGGACACTTCCTTTGCATGCATGGTGGTTGCTTCCTGCCATTTCAAGTACATGGAAGAGTCTTGACAAGTGTAGGATGAGATAAAGCATGCAAAATAAACAAGGGTCAAGACACTACAACACGGATGGTTTTTAGTGACAAAAATTAGTGGGGGTCACAAAAAGTTAGACACTATAAATACTATTTTGTGGGACTCACTTTGGCTGCCACTAAATATTTGATCAATAGTGGGGATCAATATCGTCCGTCACTAAAAATATGGTTTTAGTGAAAACAAAAAGTTTTAGCCGCTACTAAATCAAATGTGAAAATGATGGTCGATATTAAAAATATTTTTAGTAACAAAGTGTAATTTTGACAGCCACTAAATTATTTAGTGGGGGTCAAATTATATTTTTATTGTCACAAATGTTTATATTTAGTGGGGGTCAAATTATATTCTCACTAAATGTGACCGTCACTATAAGGTTCTTTAGTGACAACGGAGTGGCCGTCACTAAAAGTCCTATTTAGTGACGGCTATTTTGTTGACAGTCATTAATATTTTTAGTGACAGACTTTTTAGTGGCGGTCGCTGACGACCATATGGCCGTCACTATAAGGTTTTAGTGGCAGCCACCAGTACATATAGTGGCGACTTTGACCCTCAATATAAATGCATTAAAAATTACATTCTATAGCAAACTTTTTATTAAATATTTTTTACGTCACTAAAAGTCCTATTTAGTGACGGCTATTTTGTTGACAGTCATTAATATTTTTAGTGACAGACTTTTTAGTGGCGGTCGCTGACGACCATATGGCCGTCACTATAAGGTTTTAGTGGCAGCCACCGGTACATATAGTGGCGACTTTGACCCTCAATATAAATGCATTAAAAATTACATTCTATAGCAAACTTTTTATTAAATATTTTTTATAGCTTTAATTAATACAATTTTTTCTTAAATTTAAATTTTTAATTAACATACATTTTTTATTAAATTTTAAATTTATAACAAAATTTGTAAATAACGTTTCTTAAATTAATATACATTTTTATTAAAATTTAAAATCTATTCCAAAATTAAAAAAAAAACATTTTTAATTAATATAATTTCTTAACAATTTAAATTCTATAACAAACTTTTTGATAAACATTTCTTTAATTAATATACATTTTATTCAAATTTAAAATCTATAACAAATTTACGTAAACATTTTATACATACAGTGTTTAAATAAAAAAACATCAACTACCTAAACAACTAACTAATATAGAAAAAAAAAATTGCAATACCCAAACAAAAATACATGGAGAATGGTAAACATACCTTCCGCTTGCTACATCAATATCACGACATAGACTCTGCAACCAAAACTAAAAATTCAAAGAAAATAACAATTATTCAATTTTTTTAAAAAATAAAATATTCCGCCAGATAAAAAAAATTAAAGTTAAAAATACTTGATACCAACTTCGGAGGGTTTATATAGGGGCTGAGATGAAGTGGGACAAGAAATTAGGGGAGTCGAGATGAAGTGCCTTCACACAGCTGGAGAAATAATGGAGAGAAATGTGAATTAAGGGAGAAGAGATGTGAATTTCGGGTTACAAGGGGGGCTTGTATAGAGCTGAAGTTGACATTCGAGAAGTTGATTTTAAAGTCAACTTCTCGGATGTTGATTTCAGACCGTCAAGAATCTCCACACTTGGTCAGGAGTCTTTATTCTCTGTAGATCAGGAATTTTTAAAAATAAGATGCCTTTAAAATCGATATTCAAGATATCAATTTTTTTTATTTTTTATTTTTTTCAATCCAATGGGCAAGACGTTAGAAAAGTATTAAAGTCGATTTTTTGAATACCACTTCAAAATTGACTTATTGCTTTGGAAAGATAAAAAAAATACTCCATTTTTCGGATTTCGATGCATTTCCACTTTATTCCGAGAAATAACCCGTGGGAGAAGGGTTTTCAGCACACAAAGTTGACTTTGGGGTACATGATGCACCAAAAGATTCTCCGAATAGTAGCTGGTGACGCCCGTGCTAACGGCACAGCCCCACTTGGAGAGGAGGGGATTTTTGGAATCTCCCCCCACTCAAAAGATAGATTCTCTGCGCCTTCATTATTTTTTTCTTATTCAATTTTATTTTATCGCATTCTCCTCAAAAAAAAAAAAAAAAACAAAAACATTGGAATCCCTTCTCATCCTTTTAATTTATAGAGTCTAATGGGATTGTTTATTTTGTGACTTTGCTTGAACATTCTTTTATATAATTAATTGATATTTAAAATTATATTTTAATTAATTTAATTTAAATATTATCAGATATAATTTAAAAAAAAACTCTCTTAATATTATCTTTTTTATTTCTAAATTTAAAATTTAAAATTTAATTAAGTCACATAATACTCGGCCTCTATTTGCTTCAACATAACATCATGTGCTCTGACCCACCAAAAATTTTTTTCTATGGATTCTCCTAATTCGTTTCCATTGCTTGAGGAATAAGTTTTTGTTCACGATCATGATCAAGTTTCAAGATCTTCTAAAGATGCCAAGAATCATGATCATGCCTTGTAATATCCAATTATAATAAAAGGGATTGTCAAAAGGGAACATAAATCATAAAAAGGTTCATTTTTTAATTGCCACCATAACACCAAAGTCTTCTCACAGTGTTCGTTTGTCATGCTTCTTTGCCATACATTGAGGAAACAATCATCCTCATAATGGAAAGCCATGGTTTCTTGGGTCAACAACTTCATTATACAAAAGATTGATGGACCCCAATATTTCTACCACTGCTTTCATTTTTCTTTTTCGACACTTCCTCAGATTAGGAGAATATTTTATGAAAGAGTATGAAAATCAAGAAAAATGATACATGAGGTTGGAATTTTCGTAATACCATTTTGAACTGATGGTAAATGTCCACATAGGGGCATTTTACCCTGAATAAAAAATCAATTTGAAAGTTAAATGGAAAATGAGATAACTCCCATTATCCATGATTATCATAATTACCTTCCCATTTTTTGGTTAATTTTCTTTTAAGTGAAACAATTGTTCTTGAGAGAGAAGAACAATTCTGGATCTAGGGGTTCATCCCGTATAGAGAGAGATTTGCACATATTGAGTCTTTAAGAGAAAAATACTCGATTAAGAGGATTAACAAAAATTCCGAGTAGAGAATTTTTACGACGATTTAATCATCGTATTTAGAGTTGTGACGTCGTGGAATTGTGGTGGTGGTTCGTACTGTAATCATTATCCGACTGTGAGTTGTTCGTGATAAAGGGTTCGCGATTCCCAGAGTTTTCTACACTGCTTATTGAGGTATACCTAAAACCTAAACTTATTTTATAATTCCGAAAATTTTATTAGATGCTTCCGTTATATGATTGAGTCATCAAAAACTAACATGAACTATTCCTAACATGTGGAAAATCTTGGAAAGAAACTTTTTCTAGAAAAATATATATCAATAATTTTTTTTTAATGGATGTTATTGCATATGTTAAATGACACATTGACTAACTCAAAATTCAGAGTACTATAAATAATTATGGGAACTCTTTATCATAAGAACTATGTTTTAAGGTAAGAGTTAAGTTTTTATGTATTATAGTATTAGAATCAGGTTAAAGTCTAAAGACTGTGTAACTAGTGAATTTTTCAGCTAAGTAGTATAATTCTCTTTCTTGTGGAGACTATTTTGAAGTAAATAAACATAATGGCTGTCCTCAAAGGGACAGCTTAGTGGTTACAACTCTCTTCTCTTGATTCGATAATTTTGGGTTCAAATTTCAGTGTAATAAAAAAAATAATAAAATAAATGTAATGGGTCCTTGTGAAGTGTTGTAAGGTGTGGTACCGATGGCAACTTATCGTGTGCCACGCACAATGGTCCCTCCGCGTGGCACAACCATGTCGTGTTGCGAAGGGGCCACACGCAGGCTGTGCCGCACACGGAGGGGCCATTGCACGCACAAGGCCGTGGCGCATTGAGGGGCCATTAGGAGAAAGGAAAGAATCCACCATTAATTGGGGCGCAGAAAAATTACTTATTTACTTATTGCCAATGATGTAACTAAAAGGAGTTACCAAAAAAAATTTATAATTAAAAATTTTTGTTTTCTCTTTTTTCGTATAAACATTTTCAAGAATTTATTGATTATTTATGCATATAAATCGAATCACTTTCTCAAAAAAGCTTGCTGAATTTAATTTTAGTGATTACGCATCTCAAAAGGCTAGAAAAATAAATTTCAATATAAAATTTATAAAGTTTGAGATCGATCCTGCCCTCGGAAACATCTTTATCATCCATATCCTCAAGGTGAAACATGTCCATGCACTTGTGCTTATGGACAGTTGTTTAACTATCTGTAATGTTACAGATGTACATTACGGCAATCAGTTTACTTTTCCTTATCTTTCAACATGTTTTGCCGACTAGCCGTTAGGATACCAACAGGCAGTCAATTTAATGGGATGAGATGTTAATCTTTTCATCAAATTTCAGATTCAAAACTTGAGGATGAAAAAAATTATGTTAAAAGAGTTGAGACGCTGGAACCGGATTAGTCTGACTGTGACTCAGAATACCGACAATAATATATAGCCACTGGGATCATTTTTGGAGATGCATGGGCACATGCACATGTGCCTTATTCTAAAAATGTTTGCGGTTGCAAATTTGGGTTGTGTGACCCACTCATCATGCATCAACTAACAACTGCTCTGTATGGGTTTAATTTATATTAAACTCTTTATTAATAGCTTTGGATTTAATACAATATTAGATTCTCCTTCATAGTTGCTGGAATTGTGAAACACTAAGCACTTGAACTCTTCTTGTAGAAACCTAATGTTGCTTTTTCCTTTTTAGGATTCTCTTGTCTAGAAATGGAACATCAACTATTTTTGAGTTCTGAATAATCCTTTTTTAATCAAATTTAATAATGTTCATACCTTGTATCTTATCATGGCGACTTTGAATCCCGAATTATGGGATTGGAGAAAAAAATTATGATTACTTGACTATTCCTTTAGAGGAGAGCTCCAAAAGTTTTACATATTCTATTATTATAATTATAATTTAGACAATATATATTTTTTAATAAAAAACTCTTAACAATTGAGATCACTAATTAATTCATTTTTAATTAGTCAATGATCACTAATTAACTCATAACAATTATTATTTGAAGTAGGTTCCATGCAATAAATTAGATGTTGTGCATGAAAAGAGGGGCTGTTTGCACAAGCATCTTAGGATTCTTACATAACATATGTCCATTCATGTCATAGAAACAATCAAAACATTTGGACAACACAAAATTCTTGATGCTCATAATTATGAATTTATTAAATTAATTTCTGTCAACCCATAATTTTTGTTGACCCAAGAAGGGTTTGTGCTGTCTATGTCATAGGAACAGATCAATACAAATGACAGCAATTGTCTTCTTGGGGGGGTGGGGGCGAAAATTCATGAAATCTCAAGTCTTTTCGTGGAAACGGAAAACCATGATTTCCACCATAGTCCTCGTTGTCCATTTCTTTGGGGGTCTTTTCATGTCCTAGACATAGAACTTGTCTCCCTGAATTTTCCTGCCCACGCTTTCAAATTTTCCACACGAGAAGGATCCCACTAAAGTATATAAATAATGACGAAATCATATTGTTTTCATTTCTTATTTAAATTTGCATAAATTGTATTTTTCTAATAGTTACTTTAGGTATTTTTGTAGAAAAATTTGTGAATTTTTGAAAATTGAACATCATTAAATTAAAAAATTATATAAGCAGAATAATCTAAATTATCATATTATTTTTTAATTGACTATTGATGTTCAAAATTTAACTAATTTAATTCAAATGGTTATGAAATTTAATTTAAGAATGAATTCTCTTATGTGAAAGAAAATTTTCATATTATGTAAAACTAGAAAAGAAAGAGATGGTTTCCAGAATCTTCACCCCACAAGGAAAACTCCAAAATGTGGCATAACTAGGGCCAAAGAATCAAGATCTATATATGATTTCCTATTTTAGTTGTCATAATCATATAATAAATTCAAGTATCTTCCTTTATTAAGTTAGGGCAGGTGATATTAGCATGAGATTGAGTGCTACCATCACATTTCAATGGCTAAAACAATAAATAGTTGAATCCAAGAGAGATTGGGAGTTATATGGTTTCTTATGTATGAGTAAAATTATTGCAAAAGATCATGATCATACATAAGCTAAAACTTGTTTTTTCTTTCTCTCTCTCTATCTCTCAACAATGATATTGTGGTTTATCTGACTTCTAATCCAACAATACAGAAATTTTCTCCTTTTTTTTTCCCTGCAAATTCTCTCATGTAACAATGGATAGTGGACTAGTGGAAATGACGCTAAATCCTTTAATCAAAATTTGAATTCAAATCTTAAGAATAAAAATAACTACGTTAGGAGAACTCTAAAAAAAAAAAGGATTAGACGGTAGCTTGACCGGAAAACTTGTCCCTCATCTGACTCCTCTACATAATGAAGATAACAATCACCTATACAATTACTAAATAAATTACTATTATTAGAAATCAAACATATACATTATCAAATACATAAACGCTCAACTATACATAATCTATTGAATTTTTAGAGACCTTAAGAGACCGAAGCCCCCACTCAATCAGGTAAATCACATGGGATGTTTTCCCAAAATCATGAAATCCAACGGCCAAGATTAAAACCCACCATAATCATCAAAAGATCAACAACCCCAGGATATGTCCAATGTATCCAACTTAATATTGCCGGCCTTTAATAGTGTTTATTTGGGTGGCAAATAGCCCCACCTTTGCCTCTCATGTGACCGACAAACTTATCCTCCCTTTACCTGTCATTGATCCCATCTTGTCCCCCCACCCCCACCTCCCTCATCTCATTATATAAAAACTAGCCGTTTTCAATTCCTTCATCACAATTTCAAAACACTACTCCAAAGGTAAACACCAAAAACCCACCAAACAACATGTCTAAACAAGGCCTAGAGGTTGAGATCATCACGGAGCTTAGGTTGGGCCTTCCGGGGAATTCATTATCAAGTGAGAAAAATGAGAAGAAGAAGAAGAAGAGGGTGTTTGATGAGATGGTGAATGACGAGGGGAACAGTAGTAGTTCAAGCCATGAGAGGAAAAATGAGAATATTGAGAAGATGAATAACACTCAAGTCGTGGGATGGCCACCTGTTTGCTCGTATAGGAAGAAATTGAATCAATATGACAGCAAAATATATGTGAAGATTAGCATGGATGGCGTTCCTTTTCTTCGAAAAATCGATCTGGGCAATCACAAGGATTACCCTGAACTTGCTCTTGCTTTTGAGAAACTCTTTGGTTGCCATGGCATACGTAAGTCTTCTTCTCCATTGTATACAAATCTTTGTTTTACATGTTATGAATATCAGTTTTTATTAACATAATATGATTATTTATTCGTTTATTTATTTTGTTGACAGGTGAGGCTTTGAAGGATGCAGACAATTCAGAGTACATTCCAATATATGAAGACAAAGATGGAGACTGGATGCTTGTGGGAGATGTCCCTTGGGAGTAAGTCTTGTCAACCCCACTACCCCCTTGATTATCCTTGTGAATTTGTACTTATGATCCTTTAACAAACATTGACTTAGAAAGAAGTTCCCTCAATTAATAAAAAGTCATGGCTAATTTCAACATATGCTCACCAAAAAAGGGAAATAAAATTATTAGGGTTTTTGATTTGGGGCTTTAATTTTGGATCCCTACTTAAAGGAATTAAAGGGGTTAGTCTCCTCCACCCTAGTTATTCGAAAGTTCACATGAATCAACCTAATTAGGATTTTTGGACCATTGATTTGATAGAATCCTTTCAATATGCTTGGTATCATTTATCTTCTCTATCAACGTCTTAGCATAAAAGGTAAAATAAAATCAGAAAATATTTTTCATAATTTTCTTTTTCCTTGAATTTATATAACTATTGCCTCCAATTTTGGTGTTTAAGTAGGGCTATGCTCTCTTTAAGGGGGGGGGTGGGGAAGGATCTGCCCCCCAATCCTTTATCAAGAGAAAATCTTCGCCAATCAATCTCTTAACCTAATTTTTCTCATGTTTACAACTCGATTCTTTTTTTGTTCATAATTTAACTTCTTTGAATTTCTTTTTGGGAAAATAATATTTTATTTACCATGTGAATAGATTTATATTTTATACTTTTAATCAAAAACAAAATAAAAATAGAAAAACGACAATATAGGATCTCCTAGGTTTTAACTTGGTAAAATTCTAACGGTGGAGTAAAGACATTTGAGAGAGAAAATCACTAATGAAAATTTCAATGATTAAATTTTCTATTAATTGAAGTTGATTTGAGACATACAACAAAAACATTTACTCCGTGATCATAAATCCTTTTAAATATAATACAATGACAATTTATGTCGTTATATAAAATTTTAACATCAATAAATCCTTTTAAATATGGCATAAACAAAATTTAATTTTGTAAATAATCTAAATAATAATTATATTTTTTATAAATTATTAATATTTAATAATTATATTAAATTTAATTATTAATTCTATATTCATCTCTCGATAATAATTGTACCAGCGAAAGTCGTTTAGAAGGAATTTCAATCAATTTTGATGCGCGTACTGTCGAAATAAATTTCAAAGGGAGACCTGCCGACACCGGCACTGGGTGTTAATTTTTCATAATGAGATGTTTTTTGGGCAGGTTAGAAAATTGTCCTGTGTGAGAGAACAGTACCATACTAGGGACTAGGTGCAGATGAGACATTATCATATGTGAGAGAGAGAGAGAGCAGTACTACACTAGGTATTATTTTTATGATTTTCTTCTAAAAAAAGGAAAATGCAATTTTTCAGAACCAGCACTAGCATGTTAAAAGACACGTTAACCCCTAGTTTTGACCTTAATAGAAAGTATTTCCTTAAACAAATCGAGTAAATCACAAAACCCAAAATTGATATGATTTGTTCTTTCCTAAGCTAATTTTGATTTTGATGATTTCTAAATATTCTATGTGAATTTAAACTTTTGCAATAATTAATATATCATCACATCACAGTATGGTGAATTACAACCTTGTTTTCCTATGTTATTTGTGCAGAATGTTCACTGAATCTTGCAAGAGGCTGAGGATCATGAAAAAATCAGATGCAAAGGGTTTTGGTGGATTTCCACTGAGAAGCTCTCTCAAGGATATGATAACCAAAGAGGAGTGACAACAACACTTGTTGTCAATGGAGAAAATTAAGATCTTTAACATCTACCAATGGATCCTCTCTCTCTCTCTCTCTCTCTCTCTCTCTCTCTCTCTCTCTCTCTCTCTTCTTAGTGTTGTTTAAGTCATAATTCTATTGCAAATTTGCATAAAGGAGGTGGGGATGGTGGTGTCTTAGAATGGGCATCTGGACCCTAGAAGAGGAAAGGTCATTTCTTGCGCATGGCCCTCTTGATGATAGATTTTATATGCTTGTGTCTGATGACAATTTTATTTTGTATTTGTGGAGTCATCTTGTTATATTTTGTTCTTTCTATATGTCAAATTATTTCTACTCTAATCTTACTCCAAACATTTTAATTATTTGTACACCAAAATCATTTTTCAACATTCAAATAAATAAGAAAAATATTATTTATATATTTACTCTGATGAAATAACAATTAATTTTTCATCAAAGAAATCAATCCATATTTCCCAATTTTTGTTCCATGAATTTGGCTTCATTTTATTTTGCATTTATATCAACTATTTTACTTTTTAACTTAATAATTCAGGTTTTAAAAAAGTTAAACTTGATTTGAATTCGAGTTACTCTAATCAAGTTTATGATATCACGTAATACATCAATATTAGATGGATCAAATAAATTAGACTCTATATGGCAATTTGCTTCAGTATATGTTAATCAATTTTTAAATAAATTTTAATCAAATCATTTGCATGTTTTAATTAATTCAATCTTTTAATTAATAATTTGTCCAAATGTATCGCTCTGAACTGTCGTGTAAAATTTGATTCGTTTGCTTGGTAATTAATTTGAACCATCTAACATTATACTCGAGAAAATTAGAAAAATTACTGAAATTTTAATTAAGTTTTGCATTGGAAATATTAGTGAATAATTCAATTTCAAAAATAAATCATATTCTAATTTGTCTTGATACTTGGCATCTTTCAAAGTTTCAAACAGAAGAAGTCAATTATAATAATTTCTTGCACACATTAGTCAATGCCAACATGGAGTATAAAATTGCATGTGTTCCCACCAAAAAAAAAAAAAAAAAAAAAAAAAAAAATTGCATGTGTTACATGGCTTAACAACGATACCATCCACTAGGATCATGAATTTAGCCTCTTTTTTTTCTTTATTTAATCAATTGGTATTTAAAATCATATTTTAATTAATTCGGCTCGAATTATTGTTGAACCCTCCCAATATAGTTCTTTTGGTCCTCAAGATTCGAACACGAGTTTTAAAGAATTTAACATCATTCCCATTAGATTAATTGTCTGATGAACTTAGCTACTATATTAAACAACATGTACGAAACATTAGCAAAGTATATAAAAAATTACAGTTTTCAAAATTTCATAATTAAAAAAAAAAAAAATCGCAACACATACATAGACACTAGCAGTCTAGGAGCAGGAACATGGGTTTTCTAGGTTCTGTCAACAACCTTGATAATTATTTTCACTTTGAAAATATAAACTTAGAGAATCTAAAGAAGAGAAATCCCATGTTTGCCATGTTCACATATTCTTTGTACAATGTATGCATTCATGAATGTGAATATGTAAATTATGTTCTTAATCAACCTAGTTTTAATTCCAACAAAGGTACAGAATCCTGTCTGAATTTGTTACTTATAGTTCATGCAGATGATTATACAATAATATCAACTAACAAAACTGCCATTAAACATATGTTTAGTTTATAAACTATGGGTATATTATATTATGAAACTATTTGATAATCTTGGATCAGTTGAATGTCTTTGGTTCTTAGGGAACAAGAAAGGAACTTTTCATGGTGATAATGGGGAGGTGGATTAGATTTATGGTTTCGGTGAGGAGCATTTTGAGTTGCAACTGTTGCAGATTCTCTATGTGATAAGTCATGGCCTTAAAAACCTTAACACAATGCCCATCAGTTGGATCTTGTTGAAGTTTAGACAAATTTAGTCAATTTTTATTATATGTTTGATTATTATTATTTTGATCGAAAATTAAGTGAAATGATGGTGGACAAGAGTTGCATAGTTATAAATAAATTTAGAGAAATGTTATTCATGATACTTATATTTCCTCTCTCTCTCTGTTTTTTTTTTTCTTATTTGACTATCAGTATTCGAAAATCTGATTAATTCAACTCAAGTAGCTATAGACCTAATTTAAAAACTGACTCTCTTAGTGTTATCTTTCTTATTCTCCAAGACTTGAATTCGAGATCTTGGTTAAAAGAGTTCAGTATCCCACCACTAGATCTACAGAACGTTGATTCCTCTCCTATGAGTCGGTGTTTGATACATCTTCTTTGTGCAAATTTTTTTGAGTCATCACATTGAGCAACAAATAATTTTTGGCTTTTAACGGTAAGAGATTTATTTATAAAAAAAAGGACAAAAAATGAAATTGCCTTACAATGTTTTGTATATACAAAAGATTTCTTTAAAATTAAAAAAAAAAATAAAACATTGTATATAGTAATGGTTTTGGTGATAAAGCCATGAATTTTTTTTTTTTTTGTTACAGTCGAAAAATTTTTACCAGATAAATTCTATTTTTTTATATATATATTATGGGAGACATCAATAATTTATTATTTTGGCTCTCAACTTTCAATAGTTTTTACTTCGCAAAAGAAGTAAAATATATATATATATATTGATCCATTAGATACATACAAATTACGTACCAAATAAAAAGGTGTAACTTTTTTTTTTTTTTTTGGAGACCCATTTTGTGAAAAATCTTCCAAACACAATTCAAGTGATGAATCTCAACCGCACATCAAAGAGTGACAAATGGTTGTACTTAAAAGTATACGAGAAGTTGTCTATGACCTGACCAATGTTTTGTCTATTCCCTGGAATCCTCTAAAAGAAAGTGTCATGGTGATCCGCCGGGAGTTAGAAGATGCTTTGGAGGTCTCAGGAATGCCACGCCGATGGCTTTAGAGGGCTTGAAAAGTACTTGGAGATCTAATGAAGAAGGTCTGACCACAGGGGAAGAACATCCCCTCTTTGCGTAGCTAGCGGCTGCCTTGCCGCACCGCCTTGTCGGTGTCTTCAACCACCGACAAGGTAAACTTTTTACCAAACATAGATTTTTGATTGGTGTGATTGATTTGGACCGATCGCTATCTGAAATTATTCATATTTTAATTAATTTAATTTAAATATTATCGATTTCAATTTGGAAGAGTTCTTTTAGCATTATTTTTTTATGTTAAATCGATACCAATTATCAGAGAACTTTTAAAAAAAAATAAAGAATAAAAAACCTTTACAATCTGAGCAATAGTAAATGAAAATCCTACCTATTTTTTCCACACTGAAATTTTATTTCTAAACTAGCAACTGGGGCCAACCTTAACAATAAAATAAAATATAATTCTAATATGAAATACAATACTATACAAGAAAACTTGGTATCGAAGAAAAATTTCTATTTCCTAAAATATAAGCCAAGCTTAACGATCTCCATTTTATTTTTTTTTATTTTATAATAAGAATCGAACCTTAAATCACATGATCGAAAAAAATGAGCTATTGCTACTTTCTCCTCTCCTTTCCTTGCTAAGCAAACCCATTTTTCTCTCTCGTCTCTCAACACCTGCGAATATGGCGGTTTGAGCATTAGGTTGTGAACCTGGGCATTGGGTTGCGAACCTTGATTTCTTCAAACTTTATTCATCGAATTGGGAGCAGACTTAGACTTGGTAATGGAGTACAAGAAACCCAAATAAGGGAAGAGAGAGAGAGCAAAGAGCTGTAACTGGCAACAAAAACCCGATTACAGCTCCACCTCTACTCCTCAATTGTCGACCCCTTTTCCCATAATTTCCGATTTTGAGATTTGTGTGACAGTTTGTTTGGAGAATTTTTGGAATGGAAGTGGCGAGAAATGTTGAAGGTGAAGCAGAAGAGGTTATTAAAATTGAGTTTCTAAAAGGACTTTACATCTGCGAGGAATTGATCATTTTTTTTCCTAACTTTTGATTCTTTTTCCTCTGCAATCTACAAATTCTTTCCTCAAATTTGTCGAAAAATTAAAGGATTTAACCCAGCATTTTTTTGAATAACCCAATTTATAACCCAATTGTTACATAGCAATTCTGAGCAAACTTCAAAACCCATCTTGCTCGAGCAACCCATTTTCTTGCTGGGTCTCCTCTCCAAAATGGGCATTGGGTTTGCTCAAAACTCAATTTGTTACACAGCAATTCAACCTAGGCATTGGGTACAAAACTCACAACCTTTATTCATCGAAATCAAGGTTTGAGCAAACCCATGTCAAGTTATCGCCCACACCATTTTGTAAGCATCATGACCTTTAGGGTTACAGAGCAAAGTATTGTCGAAAGTGAATTGAACATCGGCTGAGAAATCAGAGGTCGAAGAGTACAAACCCTTCCTCAATTTCGACTCCATGATGCCAAGATCCATCGGATGCTTGATTTTTTGGAAGTAATCGTGAAGCCCCATTCCGACTACATCAACAGGGGAGTTGAAAATCCATCTATGCTTGAGATCGTGAAGCCCCATTCCTCTCTTTCTCTCTCACTCTCGCTCCTCACGATTTCTTTGTTCATATTCTTGAGATGCATTTGGGATGAATTTCTAGGATTTGAATTTTGATTTAACAAGGCTATCAGGTCTCGATGTCAAGTAAATGATGGATTCACCTGGACGAATTTCTAGGGTTTGAATCACGACCGATATTCAAACAATGTTTTAATTTTAAGTTTTGGAAAGACGTGAGATTCAATTTTGGGTTTTGGGTTTTGTTATAATATTTTAATTATGAGATATTTTTTGTATTTGGCACGAATGAGTTGAGTTTTTTAGATTTTGAAGGTTTATAGAGAGTGTGATTAAGATTTTTTTTTTCTTTCATTGGAGGTTGAAGATGAACAATAATAGAGAGAGTGGGTGAGGATTATAATGGATATTTTATACAGTTTTATTAGATTTCTATTAATTTCAGACAATTTTCGTCACTTGCTATTTTTTTTAAAACTATAGGAGTATACTGTGTATATTTTATTATAGGGGAGGTACGTGGATTTTAGTCCGGAAAAATTGTAATTAACCCAAAATAAAAATATTTTATTTTTTCTATCGAATTGATCTTTAAATCAATAACTAAAACATTAAAATCTAATTCGAAGCAACTTTTTAACAACTCTTTGGAAGTATAGGCATAGCTTTTGGTGATATAAACTAAATACACCAGATATTATCGCTTGCATTATAAAATCTTTTACTCTCTGTTTCACATCAAATGAAAAATAAATTTAACTCCTTTGAATTGACTCAGTTTTAAAGTTTATTTATAAATAGAATGTTGTAAAATGTGAAATTCATTTTTAAATATTACTACTTATAAACTACTATTTATTCTTCATTTAAAAGTACTACAACATGTACCATAATTACAAAATCTCTTCATGCTTAGGTAACAGGTGAACTCACAGTGCAGTGCCGTGTTACGGAGACGTGTTACGGAGACATGTACGAAAATAATCTATTTATTTAAAAAAAAATTAAAATAATTTTTTCTTCAAACTAATTTTAAATATGATATAATATGATCGAGTATTCAATACTTGACTAATATTATTTATAAGTTGATCGAATTTATCAACATGTGAACAGTGTTAGTCACTCGACTAACCTATAAATTGTATTGATCGAATGTTGAATAGTATTCGTAAATGTTGAACACTCGACCATCTTAATAATATGGGACCGAACAAAGTTTTTATAAGCTAAATTGGTATAGTAAGATTAGGAAAAAAAAAGAATTTAAATTTCATATTACTCGGTTTCCCCTAAGAAACCAAAGAGTATATTATTTTCATAATATCAAAAATAAATCAGAATTCAATTATATCTTATTGTAATCTTTTTTTCTTATACTTGACTACCAGTATCTGAAAATCTGATTAATTCAGTTAAACAATTGTAGAACTTCATTTAGGAGGTGATTTTTTAGTATTTATTTTTTTATTCTTAAGATTAAAATTGAAAATTTTAGTTAATAGAGTCTGTAACGATCGTTATTCAATGTCATCATGGAGTTTAAAATAACATGTGTTACTGTTCTCTAGGATCATGAACGTAGATAATATAAATAGCAAATACCAAACATTAGCAAGTATATAAAAACTTATAAAAATAAAAATTACAATTATAAAAATTCATATGTGGAGAAAAACACCCACACATGCACGCACCCACAATCTAGGAACATGAACCTGAGTTTTCAAGGATCTGACAACAACCTTAATAAGTATTTTCACTTTGAAAATATAAACTTAAAGAATCTAAAGAAGAGAAACCCCATGTTTGCCATGTTCACTTATTCTTAGTACAAAGTATGCATTCATGAATGTGAATATGTAATTTATGTTCTTAATCAACCCAGTTTTAATTCCAACAAAGGAACAGAGAATCCTGTCTGCATCTGTTACTTATAGTTCATGATTTTTTTTTTCACCGATCGATATTTAGGTTTCATCCGATTGATCCAATCTGAGCACTGTAGGATCCATATAAGGGATTGCATCTCTTAAATCTTATTTTTTCATTTTCATGAGTCGAACCTTAAATATATAATTAAGGAGTGCAACGCCCTATCGTTATACTCATAAAAGTTTGATATAGCTCATGCATAAGATTATACTATAATATCAACTAACAAAACTGTCATTAAACATATCTTTAGCTTGTTAACTATGGAAATATATTAAATTATGAAACTATGGTTTATCCTAGATGACTTGAACGTCCTTGGGGTGTGTGTGTTTGTGGGTTTTCTTTTTTTCTTTTTTTTTTGTGGTGAAGGAACAAGAAAGGAATTTTTCAAGGTGATAATGGGGAGGTGGATTTGGATTTAGGGTTTAGATGAAGAGCATTTTGAGTTGTCAGCGATTCCCAATGGGATAAGTCATGGCCTTAAAAATTCAAACCCAATGCAAATCAACCGGATCCGGTTGAAGTTTTAATATCTTTAGTAAACTTTTATAATTTCGTCTATTGTTATTATTGTTAGCTGTAACAAACAAGTAATATAAATTGGGTCAATATTATTCTAGTCAGATTAGTCTAACTCGAATACCTGTTGATAAAAATCAAAAAGAAATTATTGTTAATAAAAAATAAATTTACAAATGACTAATGTAAGTTAAGCAACCAATGGTTGATCGCCGTATTGGGAAGGATATTTTACCTCATTAATCAAGCGTTCGGATTCGAGTCTCATTGAGAATGAAAAAGACATCATTGAGAGACTTCCTCCAAAAATAGACTCGACAGCAGATCGTTTCGAATTAATCAGGACGAAGTCCGAACAACGGGTGGAGAGCCAGGTACCTAAAGAATATATATATATAAAGTTAAGCCTAAAACAAAATTTTTGGAGACAATAATAACCACCCAACAATTTATGATTTTAGTACTCAAAGTGAATAATATTAATCATTTTCAATAATTTTTGCTTAACTAAGAAATACAAAAATAAAATGCACCAATTACCCACATAATATTATGGTCAAGTTCCACTTATCCTTTCCAAATTTCACCAAGACAGACCAAATAAGAAAAAACAGTGTAAATTTTTTTAGTACCCATTTTGAGAAAAAGACAGTACTTGATGTGGAAAATTTTACAACGTATACGTTTTCAAAATTCCAAACTCTAATGGTTGTACCAAAAGAGTTTAAGAGAAGGTGTCTATGGACAATGTTTCTGTCTATTTCCTCGAACCCTCTAAAAGAAAAATTCAGCAAATAAAATCCAAAAGCATGTGGTGAAGGATAAGCACGAAACACCTAACTTAAGGGAATGAATCAATACTTTTTAAATAAAATCTTAAATTTAATTATTATATATAAAAAAAATAGACGTAAAAAAATTTTTTTCTCACCAAGGGGCTATTGTAAATTATTGATTATCATTACTTTAAGATTTGCTAAAACCATGGGTGACTATGATAAACTATGGAAACTATTGGTAATCTAGAATATGACCCTAACAGAGGAGGTTCACAAAGGGATGGTGGTCAAAGTTTGACACCATTAATGTAAAATAGAAGCAACCCAACATCATGTACCATAGAAAATCTAAAACATCAATAGACAATTAATATAACGTAAAAGGTATTAAATATTTTAATTAAAATTTAATTTTAATATTAAAATAAAAAAAATTATATTGAGAAAGTTAATTTTTAAAAAATATCTAATAAGAATTTAAATTAGATTATTTATAATATAATTTTAAATATTGATTGATTCAATAAAAAAGATCCAAAATTCAAAACTAATTGGACAATGGAACACAGAAACTCCCAAACTATAAGCAAATTTGAGAAGTATTCTTGGACAGGAGGGAAGTACAAAGTGCTCTATCAAATAAAGAAAAGGACAGCACATAGTTTGGGACATTGGATCATGGGTTTTGTACACCCTCCTAACTCTCTTGTCTTCTTTAAAATCTAAGTTTGGCAAGGCAACACAAACTTCTTCTTTGAGCACTTCACAAAGAGTGGTGTTTATAATTGCTGAGGCCAAGAGAATAGGCCATGCATCTATCCATCCCATCCAAAACACACCTTGTGCGGGACATTGCACTTGTGATCCTACTAAATTAGGCCAATACACTTGATTACCAACCCGATATGGCTTTTCCACTAATCGAATTAAGAATTATAGCAAATGGGGTGTTGGGTTTGGAAACCCTAGCCAAAGCCATGTTGGAACTCATTAAATTTTTATATTTATAAATTATTTCACATTTAATTTACTTATTTAATTATAATTTTTATTTTTATATATTATTTGTTTTATGATTAATAATTACATATTTGTTCATTTTAGATTTTTATTCTAAAAGATTAATATTCTATTATTTTTATAAAATAATTAATATTTATATAAAAATTTTATATGTTTACTTACGTATTCTTATGAAATACTATTTTTTTTTATCATTTTGTATCTATTTTACGTTTTTATTTCAGTGCAACTCAAGTGATACAAACACATAAGGCACTTTAAAATAGAATGAGGTTGTGATGAAACGCACCTATATTTTGAATATGTCAAAATTTAGAAGGTGAATTATCAGATTGTAATAAAATTACTAATGTAAATGTGAGCAAAAGGAGTCTTAATGCTAAACAAGAGAAACTTCATTTTCACCATTACCCCTTGATTTTAATCTAAATAAAAATTAAAAGAGAGCTATCCTATTTTGCTTCACTCAAGAAAAGAACCTACTAAATTTCACCATCAAAACATGAAATTCACCAATTTTTTTTTTTTTTTTAAATATAAGGATGGTGATTAAGTTCGTACTTGAGTTCAAATCTTAAAAATAAAAAATAAGTATTAAAAGAGTTAACTCTAAATTAGATTCACAACTGTTCAAATCAAATTAATCGATGGTGATTAAATAAAAAAATAATTATAAATTTTTGGGATTTTTTATAATTCACATTTACGTAATATCACATATTAAATTTTAAGTTTTAGGTAATGTAAGTAGTTTTATTTTTTATTTTAAAAATATTTGAATTGATTTAAAATTATTTAAATTTAAAATGTTTTATATTTTTAATATAAATATCATTTAAGATTTAGTTTATTTAATTATTGACTCATTTAATTGCTATAACATTATTTTCAATTTATTGAGATGTCAATTTTTGTATAGATTTTTTAGTAGGATATTACTCAAAAACTTAATAATTTATCGAATTTGCTATTTGTGGAAAAAATTTTATTTCTTGTTCTTTAAGACTCCAAGATTTTTACTATGAATAGCAAAAATGATAAAGAGTTCAATTTTTTTAAGATAATATGGACAAAATAATAACTTGAATAAGTGATACAAAGTAATTCTATAGACTTGTTGGAATTGTTTTCCTGGAAGCATTTTTTATGACCTAAAAATTATGTAATTTTTTATATTTTTATTTATGGATGCTTGTATATTTTTGTTCATTAAGTAAATAAAATTGATGTTATATTATTCGGATGCATATATAAGGTATGTTGTTTGATATAAATGATTTATATATGTGATCGGGTTAATTGTACATATAGAAAGTATAATTTAAGATAAAAATTCATAACTGAATAATAAAATTGCATATTTTATCTCATATATATATATATATATATATATATATATATTATAATTTGAGAGTTTGCTATTAATCACAAATGATTTGACTTGATTATCAGATGAAATTCAAATTCAGTAAAAATTAATGCAAGTGGCTAAAATTGATCGGTCCACGTAGAGTGATTTTCTCAAATATATTATTAAAATGAAATTAATACTCTATAATTATATATAATTCACATACTCTTAATTTTGAATATATTTGAATGAACTTTCGAAACCAATGCTATATATTTTAATATATTTCGAGTAAAATATTTTATGAATCAAGATGAATATCGTCCCCTTCAATCCTCCAAATTGATTATACAAAGACTAAATTCAACAATCTGATATTGTATTATACTCTAATTTAATAAAAATAAAATAAATTTAATATAAATATCAATTCCAATAAAATTATCATATATCGTAATTTAATATTTTTAAGATTGTGGTAGGAAAAGTTCTTCTACTCATTTTTTTTATTCCCTTTTAAATTTCATATTTCATTTTTTTATTATAGTTTTCACTTAAAAAACAAAATGGAATGAGATTAAAGTGATCATTAATACAATAAAAGGAAAAACCTCGAGTCCTTCCTTTGAAGGTTTGAAGTCTGAAAATTAACTTCAACGTGAACTATGGGAAAGGGACCGGGTCCCGACAGACCAACATCGTCACATGGTAATGTGGGGCCTATACGAAGTTGCTCTCTCTCTCTCTCTCTCTCTCTCTATGAGGAGTCCTGGCAAACTGATTAGAAAAAGGTTGACTTGGAAGCCAAAGTGCATCCCCACAGACATAGAGGCCCCACTATCTCTTTCATCACCGTCTCCACACGAGCACGACTGGGTTTTGCCTCTCTTCACCTATCATGACTTTCGGTTTGAGATACTTTTTATCATTTAGAATCCATTTTTTCTTTTAAATTCTTTCTTTTCTCTTTTTCTTCGATTTTTATTTTTATTTTTTATCAGGGATAAAGTGTCTGCCATTATAATTTTTTTATATTCAATCGATATTTTAAATTATATTTTAATTAATTTAATCTAAATATTATTGAACCCAATTTATAAGAACTATTTTTTTTTTATTTTTAAATTTTGAAATCAAAATTTAGTTAAGTGATCTAATAATTTTTTTTAATGTGGGTGTTGCAATATGATAAATTGAGTTGTGCTCTTAGTTCTTTCTCTTCGATTAATCGAGAACTAATACATAATTTAAAAAACTATATATCAAATTTATTTTAGAATAAAACGAACATGTTACTTATCATAAACTTATTTAATAAATAAGTCCCCAAATAATTTTCAAAATGTATTCATTTTATTATTTAACATTTGTGATTTATATTTTATAAAGTTGGGACACAAAATATATTCTCAAGCCACATGCCCTTTGTCTAAGGTAGAAAATGATTTTTCTATGAAGTTATTTGTGGTTCAAATCTAATAGACCAATAATAGAAAAAATATATATATACATAATTATTAGAAAATAATGAAAATTTCATACAATACATAAACTACAAATTTTAATATGAAAATCATCAAATAATGAAAAAAAAAAAAAGAAATTTTTGAATTTTTGGAATCAATAATTTAGTTAGTAAATTTGGAAAAGGAAAAAAAAAAAGGAAAAGACATGCATTGAATGCTCACCTACTCAATTGCCATTGTCTGCACAATATCTACACATTTGAGGAGTACTCAAGACAAGCCCTTAGAAAAAAATGAAAAACATTAACTGCATGGTCTCACCAACCCAAGAGCAAGAGCCCCAAAAACCTCCGAACCACTCGCCACGTGGACCAATCACAACCGCTCCTTGCTGGACACGTGTCCAAATGTGTATGATTCCCTCACGTTTGCCGACCAAATCTTTCTGTCAATATAAACAGAACACTTGCACAACTCTCGCATGTTTGTTCATACAAAGAAACAGAGGAGCTCCGACAGAGAAAAAGCCAAGCGAACGGGAAAATTCTGAGGATGTCTTCGGAATCTGACAATTCAAGTATGAATTTTGATGAGACGGCTCTCACTCTAGGCCTTCCGGGGAAATCTCGGCCGTCTGTCGGAGAAAAATCCGGTGTCAAACGGGGATTTTCTAAGATGGTTGATTTGAACCTTCATCAGAAACAGAGTAATGATCAGGAAAATGATGGATCACAAGTTGAAGTTGCTGAGCCTGCAAATTCTCCAGCTTCAAAGTAAGTTTTCTTGAAACCCCATTTTAATTTAGTACAAAATTTTCCTTACCCAATTAATTCATTTACGATTTGTTCTTTTTTAGGGCACAAATTGCGGGGTGGCCACCAGTGAGAACATTTAGAAAGAATACAGTAAAGAGTTGCAAGTATGTGAAGGTTGCAGTAGATGGGGCACCCTATTTGCGCAAAGTGGATCTAGACTTGTACACAAGTTACCAACAACTATTGATCTCTTTAGAATCCATGTTTTCTTGCTTCACCATACGTAAGTATCCAATATAATCATGTGTTTTTCTTCCAAAAAAAAAAAACAAAGAATTTCTTTAATTTTTGGGATTAATGGATTGGTTAGTGATAATTGATCTTTGTTTTTTTATTAATTTTTATAGGTAATTGTATGAATGATGGAAATCTAATGGATCTAGTAAAGGGAACAGAGTACGTACCTACGTATGAAGACAAGGATGGTGATTGGATGCTTGTTGGAGATGTTCCTTGGAAGTAAGTATTTATACAAATATAAATCTCAAAATAGTTTTTTTTTTTAATTAGATTTTTGTGTAATATATGTTATTATTTCCATTTTTGTTTGTAGAATGTTTGTTGAGTCATGTAAGAGGATACGTTTGATGAAGAGATCAGAGGCACTTGGACTAGGTAACATTCAAAATTCATGCTATAAGTTCCTTTTTTTAAGGGGACATCTTTAGAATTTTTAATGTTTTAAGGGTAATATTGTTTTGATTATTTATTCATTTGTTTATCTTTGTGTGCAGCTCCAAGGACACCTCCATTGTCATCAAGCACAAGTAGCTAGATTCAAATTATGATGGCTTGTGCGGAAAGGCAAACCTAAATTTTTGTCTTCTTTGTAGGACTTGTTTTTGTTTGTTTACCCTAAAAAGCTCTCTCTTGGGATTGTGGGGTTTTTAATTTTGTAGAGAGAGAGAGAGAGAGAGAGATGTATACATACATGACTTGTTTTTGTTTGTTTACCCTAAAAAGCTCTCTCTTGGGATTGTGGGGTTTTTAATTTTGTAGAGAGAGAAAGAGAGAGAGATGTATACATACATGAATTGCATTAGTAGTAGAAGAGGAAAATCTCCCCTTCTCTTTCTAGGTTCTTGACCTTCAAAGCTGCAAATCATAGGACTCAACTAGGTTAAAAATTTTTTTTGGGTTTTAACCAAAGATTTAAAAATAAATTACATGTAAATGAAGTTCTACAATTTATGAAAGCAATCATTACAATTGCTTGTGATATGGTGTAATATACTTGGACGAAATAACTGCAAAACTTTTCTATTGGTTTGAAAAATAGGTGAACCATCATGATTGGTTTTTTTTTTTCTTATGGACCCGTATTCAATTGTCAGTCTTTAATATTGATCAATTCCATTCGAATTAATTCATAGACCCATTAAGGGGTTGTGTCTATTGTGCTTTACTTGGTTGTCATTGACAAGTCTTTTTGGATTTTAAAAAAAAAAATCAAATTTGAGTGGGGTTGTATTCGAGTTGACTCTTAAGTATATCTGTTTTCGAATTCGAATTCGATTTTTTTAACTAAAGTCAAACTCAACGAGTAGTAAATAATAGTTCTCGAATTCAATTCGAAAATTCGATCATTATATAATATATTAATATATTTTATTTTATTTTATTTTTTATATTATAATTATATATTAATATATGTTATTGAGTTTTTCGACGAGTTTTCAATTTTAAAATTCTATTACTCGAACTCGATTCGAATTCACTTAAAATCGAGTCAAGTCGAGTCATAGATCAAATAGCCAACGGAAGGTTTAAACTCGACTCAATTCATATAACAACTTTAAGACCAAGTTTGGAAGGCCATAGAAGCCAACAAAAGAATAAATGACAACTAGGAGACTTGGTGCTTCTTTTTTATTTTTATTTTTGATTCTTTTTTCAACATTGATTATTTGGTCGAGGGTGATACAACAAGGGTTTCTAAACGACTCATTCTTTTGTACACCATAAAGGCCTATTTGGTTTGGTTTATGAAGTCATGGTCAATATGTTGTAATCCATCTTGGTAGAATTTTGTCACTTGCAATGCATGTATCTAGACGAAGGCAGGACGAAACGAGGGCCTTAGGGTGTTAATAGTATCAAAAGCTCTAAATTCACTAATTTTTTTTAATACTTTAATTTGTTTCACTAATTTTAATTTATGAAATCTCTCGTTTATATATATATTTTTTAATAACAAGTTCTTTTTTTTTTCTTAGATAATAAAATACAATACTTTGGCTAATGCAATATATATATATATATATATATTTCTATAAATTTAATAATTATTTTTGTCTTAATAATATTACTTCGTGACATCACGTTGGGCATTGGATTGTAACAAAAAAATAAAATAAAATAACATTAGGCATTGGATTTCTAACCTAACATGGGCCACTGATCTTGATAGAGGGCCCTTAAAGATGGGACTAAAGTCACACGTTTGAACCTAAGTAGCCAGGAGCCGGAGTTGGGTCAGGCAATTTGGAAGTATTGCTTGCCTTTATTTTTTTTTTTAGGTTTTCCTAGAACTCAAGACCTCTAGAAAGAAGGAGGCGATATCAATTGATTTATAACTTATTCCCAGTATTACTTGCCTTTAGGTTGCCGATGATGTCAATTCCTTTAGACTTTTTCAAACTCTTCAAAGCAAAGAACAAGTTGGTAAATGACACAAAATACCTTCCAACCGAATTTAGGGCAACAACAGCTTCAGGTCAATACTTGTGGAGTCTTGAAGGATAACTACAGCTTGTCCTTCGGAAATTAGAGTTTGAGAGTTCAGGAAAGAAAAAAAAAAAAAAAAAAAAAAAAGAAAAAAGAAGGAGATGATTAGAGTTTTTTTTTTTTATTATTATATTTGAGAGTTTTAGAAATGAAAAAAAAAATGATGTGAGAGTTATCCGGAATTAAAAATTTTTCTATCATTTTTTTAAGGGTGATTTTGATATATTCATAAGGCAACTTTTTTTTTTCCTTTTTTTTTTCCACTTTTGGGAAGAAAATATTTTATGTTTAAAATCTTTCCATTTCCTCTATTTTCTTTCCACATAAAACTTCCAAATGAAAAAAATTGAGTCATTTTCTTCCCTAATCACCTCTCTTCTCTCCAAATCTCTCAATCCAAACTAAGTATAAAAGATCCCAAATGAAGGCCACTTGAAAGACAGCGATGATAACAACCTAAACCTTTATCTCAAAATTTAGGATCGACTGTTTGAGAAACAAATATAAGATAATTAAAAATATATATTAAAAAATAATAAATATATAAAAAAATATAAAAAAGTATAAGTATAAAACACACACACACTCTCTCTATTCAAATATATTTATAATACGAAAATTAATGATTTAATCTATTCTAATTCTCCTACGTCACTTGTTTGTGTCTGAAATCATCTCTTAAGTTAATCTCTTAACTGTTATATCTTTTCGAATATATTACATCCAAATTTTTAACGGTCTATCTCGTCGTTTCACTAAATCTCCTATATTTAAACTCCCGGATCTCTTAACTGGCACGTCTTTAGGTTTTCGTTGTACATGTCCAAACCATCTTAAACGATACTCTCATATCTTATCCACAATTGAGTTTACTCTCAATTTAGTGTGTATCTCTTCATTTCTACTCCTATCTTTCCTAATTTTACCACATATCAATCTTAATATTTTTATTTTAGTTACAGTTACTTTCTACTCTTGTTGTTGTTTAATGACTCAACATTCGATGTCATACAGTACTGTAGGTTTTATTGTCATTCTATAAATTTTCCTTTTCAGATGCAGTGGCATCATGTGATCGCAAAAAACTCTAAATACTCTTCTCTATCTCATCCAATTAGTTTGAATCCTATGGTTTACATCCTCATTTATGTTACCGTTATTTTATATAATAGATCTGAGATATCTAAAATATTCACTTTTTGGTACATCTTATTTTTTTAATCTAATTGTTTTTTCATCATTTTGATAATTATCACTAAACGTGCATTCATGTACTCCATTTTTTATCAACTCAATTTGAATTTTCTGGATTTTAGTATGTCCCTCCATAACTCTAATTTAGTACTAATATCTTCTCTAGTTTCATCTATTAACACTATATCATCAGTAAAGAGTATACACCATGGTATTTCATTTTAGATGTTATTTATGATTTCATCTATCACTATTGTAAACAAGATTGGACTTAATGTCAATCTCTGATGAAGTCCAATATTTGTTGAGAAGCTATCACTTACACTGCCATAAGTTTTTATATTGGTGATAGATCCATCATATATATCTTTGATAAGATTAATGTATTTGATGGAAATCCCCTTCTTTATCGACGCTCATCATAATATATCTCTTGAAACTCTATCATATGCTTTTTTTAGGCAATGAATACCATATATAGGTTTTTTTTCTATACCCCAAATATCTCTATCAAATTTCTTAGTAAGTGGATTGTTTCGGCGATAGATCTTCCTGATATAAATCAAAATTGATTCTGAGATACGCTTATCCCAAATCTCAATCTATACTTAATCACTCTCTCCCATAATTTCAGAGTATGACTTATAAATTTAATTATCCTATAATTTGAGTAGTTTTGTATATCTCATTTATTCTTATATAATGGTATAAGTGTACTCTCTCTCCATGTTTTGAGTATTCTTGATTTGCTAAATTTTGTTAAAAAGATTTGTTAACATTGCTATCCTGACTTCCCCCAAATATTTTCACACCTCAATAGGGATGTCATCAGGTCCTATAATTTTATTATTATTCATTCTCTTTAAGTCTTTCTTTACTTCATGAAGACAAATTTTATGTTTAAAGTCTCTATTGATCTCTTTTACATGTATCGTGATATTGCTGATATTTTTTATACCCTCCACGTTGAAAAAATTATCAAAATAATCTATCCAACGTTTTCTTATATTTTCATCCATTACAAGTATACTATTAGTCTCACTTTTGATACACCTAATACTATTTAAATCTTTTCTCTTCCTCTCTCTTAGTTTGACGATTCTGTAAATCTCTTTCTCTCCATTTTTGGTTTCTAACTTCTTATTTAATTCATTATATATTTTAATTTTTGATTCTTGAATAATATTTTTTACTTTTCTCTTTATATTTTTGTACATTTCAAATGTATCGTTACTTCTCATATTTTTAAAATTTCTATAACATTTTCGTTTGATTCGTATAGTAGTTTAGATATCCTCATTCCACCACCATGACTCCTTATCTATTGGAGTCCCCCACTAAATACGTCAAGAACCTCCTATCTATATTTTTTATGTTATTAGATATTTTTACCCATATAATTTCTGAATCATTATTAGCCGACCAAGTTGATCTTTGAATTAATTTTTCTCTAAAGATTATTACTTTTTCTTCTTTCAGTTTCTACCACTTAATTTCTGACTCTATCAACGGACGATATTCTTTTTGCTTTTTAAACACACGCACATCAACAATTAAAAGTTTATGCTAAATTATCACTCTCCCCAGTATAACCTTACCATCCTTACAAGTCATTTTGTCACTCCTCCGATGAGAAAAAAATCTATTTGACTAGCATTCAACTCATTTTTATATATAACTTTATGCAACTCTCTTTTTTTGAAAAAAGTGTTTATAAATATCAAATCAAATGTTGTAACAAACTCTAGAATGGTGTCTCCCGCCTCATTCCTACTACTAAAACCAAAGTTTCCATATACAGTTTCAAATCCTTTATTATTTTCCTCTACATGTCCATTAAGATCTCGTTCAATAAATAATTTCTTGAAACACTTGAAAGACAATGTAAGGAAAATACTTTTATTTTCATTTCAAAAACCTATATTACAAGGTATCAGATTTACAACGAAAGTTGAATCAATGTGATCTTATAGAAACCTTTCCATGGATTACACTTTCAAAAAAAATCTTGAAATTTCTTTCCTGTAAAGCAAATGTTAGTCTAAATAGAGATGAAAATCCAACTAGGAAACTGCAAAGATGACAAACTTAGCTAAATCAAATTGATTAAGTTCAACAACTTGAGTCAATAGGTGTCTTATTCTACATCTAGTTCATTTAAAGATTGTTAAACGTTGAACTTGTGCCACACCATTTTATGGTCCACTAATGTAAGTGGATTTAAATATCCATTTTATTTTTATATATAAATTAAATAAATAAATTGACTTTATGTTAATAACTCCAATTACTCAGATTTTGTGAAAATAAAATATATTGTAAATTCCCTCTGATTAAAATTTCAATTTTATGTGTTCATCACTTATACAAAGTATCACACATAGATACAAATTTAAATTTTTTTTTTATTTTTTGACATCTTATATTATGTTTAAAGATATTCATATGACTTATCAGCGTAATTACTTATTATAATTAGATATAATCAAAATTTAATTAGAGTAGAAGGGAAATTTTTTTAATTGGATAAAAGAAAAAAATAATTTGAATTGTAAACTCAAACTCCACGGAATCCATAATAAACCATTTGAGGAGATTAAAGTTTTGAAAGTAATCTGCAAATTATATAAACATTAAAAAGAAAAAAAAAATGCCTACGATTATCATGAGCTTGATTATTAGAATAAGTCTTCAAAGCATAACTTTTTAATGTAAATCAAGAATGATTAAGTTAATATATTTATTTATTAACTAATGCCTTGTTGTTTCAATCGCAAAAATATTGAATTTTGATCTTGAATATGAGTTTTTGGAATGAAAAAAATGGTGACGGAAAGCCTCATCCCTTAATTGATTGAAGGTTAATTTAAATCCAAATAATCAAAATCAATAAAATTAATTATTCAATCAAGTACAAAAAAAAGTATATATTTATTATTTCACCCAATTAAATCTAACTCTCAACTTCCTAATAATTTGATATCTGATGTCCAATTCAAATCCTAGGGCTTTGCCCCAACATATAGGTCCTTTCTCCTCCTTTATATTTTTATTCTTTTTTTGAGCACGTAGTAATGGTCTTGACTTGGTAAGGCTTAGTAGGTTTTAGAATAATGAGAACGATCTTATCTCTAACATTACTTTTTCCATAGCCCTTCCACTTAATCGTCTAATATAATATCTATTAGGGTTATTATACGAATCGAGTCAAGGTAAAGTCGTTTGCAAGTTGCTCAATCAAATTGAATCAAGTTCGAATAATAGAATTTTATACTCGAAAACTCATCGAGTAATTCAATAATATATACTAATATATTATATATATAACTATATATTATTATAATATAAAAAATTAAATTAAATATATTAATAAAGTTTTGTAAATTAATAAAATTGAATTTTCAAGTTTGCAAGTCAATTTCGAGCTCATTAAATTATAAATGAGTCGAATTCAAATCAATTTATTATTATTGCTTATCGAGTTCGAATATTATTAAAAAATTCGAGTTTGAGTTCGAGTATAGAAGTACTCGGGATTAAATCGACTTAAATACACCCCTAATATCTGGGATTGAATCGATTTGAATACACTCCTAATATCCATTAACATTATCTAAAAAAGGAAAAAAAATCAAGTGAAAAGTTGCCACGTTAGATTTTATTTTTCATGATAAACATAATGCAACAAAGAAAAACTAAGATTAGAATTTATTTGATACAAGAAATACCAAAAATAAAAAATAAAAAAAAAAACGAATGCTTTTTCAAGCTGGTTGAATGATTTAAGCAACGTAGCCAAAAAAAATCTCTCATATATTGTGATAAGTTTTTTTTTTTTTTTTTAAAAAAATAGATTATCAATCAATATCCAAAACTATATTCCGATTAATTTGCTTTGAGTATTGTCAGATCCATTTTAAGAGTAACTCTCCAAATATAATTTTTTTTTATTCTCAAATTTCAAATTTAAAACTCAATTAAGAGATCGAGCACCTTACCCACTAAGCCAAATTTCCATTGGTATTGTGGTAAGTTATTGAAGAGCAAATTAATAGCATAACATAAGATCTAACCTCTGTTTCTCTCCTATTTGTATTGTGTGATATCAATTAGCCATATTCAAACTAAAGAAAAAAGAAGAAAGAAGAAACAAGCAAGGACAACTGCAACATTGAATTTTACCTTTCACAATAAGCAGAATTAATGAACACCAGGAAAAAAAAAAAATCAAACTTCAACCAACACGAGAATCCGATCCAAAAATAGCAATGCCTGTTCATGTTGCTTGAATCATTCAAGCAAAGCTATGAGCAGGATTAGTCAAGGACCAAAAATTTCAAATATGATGTGGCATGATTTTATCATTCATTGAAGAGCAAACACTAGTATTGATTTGAATCCGAAATCACCGGGTCGGAGGATGAGAATTATGACTACTAAACTATCCTTTAGGACAGAGCAAACACTAGTATAACATAAGATATAACACTCTCTCTCTCTCTCTCCCTCCTTCGTCCAGCATGATATCAATTAGCATTATTCAAACCAAAAAGGGGAAAAAAAAGTATAAAATGTTGTCACATTGAATTTTGTTTTTCATAATAAACATATTACGCCAACAGGAGTAACCAACATCAGAATTTATTCAGCACAAGGGAATCCGAATCAAAAATACCAATGCTTGTTCAAGTTGCTTCAAAGATTCAAGCAATGCATTGAGTAGTGTCGGCCAAGGACTTAAGATCTCAAACATGACGTGGCATGACAGGAGTATAACATAAGATCTTTCTACCAATGAGATCATTCCACACCATATTCAATAATTTCCATATGCATTGGACATTATTACTCTGCAAAGCTTGAAGCATTTGGGAAATGCTAACGAAATTGTTATTGATACCAAGATATATAAAAATCCTTATAGTCACAAAATAAAGTGCTAGAGACATTTTTGAGAAAAAATGCACAGAGCCGAAGAGAAGTTTATTTAACTCAGCATGTGGCTGCACAGCTAGTACATTGAGCTAGCTATTACAAACTTTGCCTTTCAAACATAAAAATTCAAATCATCAGTCATTACATACGCCAAAGGTGTTGCTGTTTTTCAAGGAAAAAAAATATTCTAGCCATGAACTCAGATGTGGGAATGGAAGTATAGTTTGGAAGAACCAAACTCGAGGACACTATGTATAGGCGAGTGAGGAAAAAAAAATTAAGAGGTAAAATTCAGATGGGCTTCATGATAAATGGTTTAAGAGAGACTGATTAAGTACCAGGTGCAAGTTACATACCAGAGGAAGCTTGTGTTAACAGTTATTTGGGTCAATAATGATTCAGAAGAGAGTTTGAATAACATCCGGAGAAGACAATGAGGCCACAGACTTGAACTGGATCAAGAAAAACAACATTGTAATGGGAACATAAGAAATGTCATTGCAAACTCTACACAAAACCCATATTTGCGGAGTGATCATAATAAGAGAGCATCTTGGTGCCATCTATAAGTGTGGATTATTAAACAACAAACAACTGCAAGCATAACGTTAATGAGGACAATTTATGTGGTTTTCATTACCTTATCTTGCCTATACTTTGTGCGTACAGCATTCAGTGGACAACCTTTGGTGTTTAGTTGTAGATCTTGTAATGCAAGAACTGCGGTTTTCAGATCTGATGCCGTGTACGTGGTATAATATTGTAGAGTTGTGTTCTACAAGAAAATTGTACTCAGGTCATACTCAAAAATTAAAAATAAAAATAAAAAGAGTAGCGATTGGAAGCACAATAGTGAAACACCAACCCATGGATGAGTTGACTGATCTAGGGTCCATCTTGCAAGAAATACTGCAGATGCAGCAACCATGGAAGGGACGAAATTTAGGAAAGCATAGTCAACCAGAGTTAATTCTGTCAAATAATTGGCCAAGTATTCCAGCTCCAAACTAGGAACCTGCAAAATCTAAAGTAACTACAATCGGTTTTTTTGCTTGAACATTAAAAATGAAAGAACCGAAGTTTTATAGTTATATATCAAATGACTAAAATTACAAATATGCTTGGTATTTGCACAGAAAGGCTTTATGCGACAGACAAGCTGCATTACCTTGTTGAGTGCTTGAGCTGCCCGTAAAAATCTCCTGAAAGCAAGGCCAAATTCAAAAGGAAATATTTAGATATCCAGTATTACAGGTCAGGAACGAAAATGCTGTATTTTGGGAATTTTTTAAAAGGTAAAATACCTCAGACAAGTTTTGTAGGTTGGCACTGTTATATGGAAGTTAAAATAGTTCAGCACCTGACTCTCCATTTTCAGTACCTGGCAATTTTGTTAGTCAGTCACATATGTAAAACACGAACAAGGCCATTTAAAGAACCTGAATCAGGAGTTCAATTGACAAAAGACATAAATAATATAAAAAGCCTAACATGAAGATGATTTGTGAACAATAGAATTATGAAGGGCCACATTAGAATTCAGAGAATTTAAATTAAATAGGTCTAAAACTAAATATATGAAATGTAAATTTAGCAGTAACTATCAGGTTAATGAAGAAACGATTAGATTAAAAGGAAAAGAAATCCAAAAAAATGAACGATTTAGATATCTTGGTTCCATCATCCAGAATGATGGAAATATAGATGGGGATATGAATAATAGAATTCAAACGGGTTGAATGAAGTGGAGCAAGACATCTGGAATTCTCTGCGATCGCATGATACCATTACATTTAAAGGAAAAATTTTATAGAAACATAGTAAGAACTGTGCTATTGTATAACACTGAGTGTTGGGTCATTAAAAAATAGCAAGAGCAAAAATTGGTTGTAGCTGAAATAAAAATGCTTAGGTGGATGCGTGATAAAATTAGAAAAGATAGAATTATAAACGAATGGATACATATTAAATTGGGAGTTAGTTCGATCGTAGATAAGATGCGAGGGTATCGTCGAGGTGGTTTGGGCATGTTCAACGAAGACCCAAAGAGCACCTGTTAGAAAGACCGAGAACTTAAATATAGGAGAATTAATAAAATGTAGAGATACACCGTTAAAAACTTGAATGTAAGTAATTCGTAAAGGCATAATAACTATGAATTTAGTTAAGGAAATAATCTTAGATAAGAATGAGTGGCGTAAAAAACCCATGCAAATTAAATCAACACTCTTGTTTTTTTTTTTTTTTTCTTGATATTTGTTTCTCATATGGCCGACCCCAAATTTTGGGATAGAAAGTCTAGATTGTTGTTATTGTCTGAAGATGATTTGTTTGAATAAAACCTTCCATGTGCCTATGTTGCTCCATAAAATCATATAAATATTAAAAGTTTATTGGTAAGTCAATATCATCTTTACAAAAGCCATGGAAAGTTCGTGTTCAAGTTATTGATATTCCAATTACAGTTATCAAATCCGTAACTTGTCTGCATGAATACTTTCATTTCACACCATCCTGGCCTTCTTGAGATCTCATTTAGGGCAGGGTCCCCAAATACAGTTGCATGGATAGATTAAAAACCGGTTTGTCTTTCTGATGAAGTTAGATAATGACACTCAGAGGGAAATTGTCTCTGGGAGATGGGACACAGGAAGGAAGGGATGGAGGAGAGGGGATCTACACTTCATATTTGTTTGAGTGTGAAAGAGGGGAGGAATGGGGCTTATTTTCATTTAATAAGAAGATTGTCCCTCGTGCTCACTATAAGTTTAGAAGTAAGGATAAATTTGGGAGAATAATTAAAATATCATTAAATTCTTATCCCTCCATCTAATCCTCTCCAAATCGGAGCAGATAAATTTTTGTATTGTAGGGGATTTGGCGTTCTTCCAAAAACTTGTTCAAATGCTATTGGAGAGGACATACCCTCTCCTCTATTCTCCTCCAAATCAAACAAGCTAATAAATCCAATTTATCTTACTGTGAAGACATTACAAAACTTGACATGGTGAACACTAATCCATCATGACTCAATATGCCAAAAGGAATTAAAGATATGAAAGATCAATACTCTTAGTAGTGACTAAAGAAATCTATATGGTTATTTGAGCTTTTCTTCCTATAAAATAGGTGTTCGCATGATTGTCAAATGGTGTTTCTTCATGTTCCAGAAACCAAAGATGGTTTTTTATTTTTAACTTTTTGAGAATTCAATATCCCAGTTTCCTAATAAAAACAAATATATGATAATTTCTGTATTCATCCTTTTAAGAAGTTACCAAAAGAGATGCTCCTCAATCTTTTTCAGTGATATGTAGACTATTTCATACTCGGGATGATCATTAAGTAATAAAATGAAGTTGATATCGAAATTGATAACTGACTAACTCTCTCTCTCTCTCTCTCTCTCTCTCTCTCTCTCTCTCTCTCACACACACACACACATTAGAATCTTTTCAATGATAAGGTACTAGTTTCATACGTCGCATGGTCATTAGGTAATTAAACTGAAGCTGATATCAAATACTTCGGATGGTCATTAGGTAATGAAACTGAAGCTGATATCAAAATTGATAACTGGCTAATTCTTTCTCTCTCTTATATCCCCGCTCGCTTCCAACTTCATCTAGATTTCTCCTCATTCTCTTTCTCAGTCTCTGTTCTCAACAAGGTACAAAGTGCGAGTAATATGAAGACACATTGTCAAACAAAAATCTTTTTAAAGCCATTATAAACTGTAGACATAACAACTGGGTCATTTGTATGCCACCGGTACAAGAACTGTGGATAAATTTATACAAATATGTATATCTAGGCATGCATGAAGAGTTACAAACAGAAATAGAAAGTTAAAGGAAGTATTTCTTTAACTAGCAAAGATGCTTAAATTTCAATTGCAGGTGGCTGGTATGGATGTTCAGTTGCAATTCATGTCAGATAAGAAAGAAACTAAATACCTCCTCTCTTGTGTAAGTGCTGTCCGTAATGAAGCAAAAGTCTTCAACACGTGGTGCACAAATTTCTTCATACTTCCTTCAAAAGCAAATACAGAAAGTAATAAAATACCACATTATCTTTTCAATAAACAAACAGCCAAATGCAAAATTTTAAAATGCTTTCATATCTTAGTTGTCTTTCAAGATATGTGGAAAAAGTAAACCTGAATTGAAATTACTGTATTAAATTTGGAGGTCTTACGAGGCAATAAGCATGCAAGTGATGCCAAGGAGTTGAAGTCTTTGTCTTTCTATATAATTTTCAGAGAGAAACAAATCAATGAGATGAACTGTGAGGTAAAGTGTGTCTGGCACCAACTTATATTCTTCTGAGACCTGAAATGGAGTATACTTATTTAGTTGATAATCGTTCCACATGAGTGTGAAGTGTCATTATCAGAAGATATTCATCACGTGTTATGTGTCCAAATTCTATAAAAATGGAAATATATTTTGCTTAGACTGAAAAATGTTCAATTTGCTCATTCACTTGAGTAAAAATACCGCAATACTCATTAGAGATTTATAGAAAATTTTGTGAGTGGAGTGAAAACGTTCTGAAGGAAATCTGAAAGCACACTAGAAGTCAACCAAAAACAATGGACAACTTACAGCTTGCGACATAGTTTAATGAGATTAATCGTTACACAGTTACAACATATCTGCACCAGCTCTTATAGAATTAAGAGCTCTATGAAGGTTAGATGCCGAATTCTTAGTCAATGTAGAACTTGCTACATTCAAGTACATTCAAATTAGGGTGATCCAAGGACAGGCTGCAGGATAATGAAATGAAAAGTAAAAGAATAGGGATTTCCAATGACATGTAACCTTGTATATAAAATGTGAATTTTGGTAAGATGTGACCTTATCAAAGGCTGATAAGATGTGAATTTTGGTTTAAATATGGCATGTAGTAAAAACAATGACAAGCAATGTTATTGTATATCAACCTGTAAAATTTAAAATTACGATTCAATCGGTTCAAACGCGAGTTAATATGGTCGAACCGCTGATTTTTTAACAATAATTAAAAATATATATAAAATTAATTTTTAAAATAAATATATATATATTAATTTTATATTTTATTTTAATAATCTCACTTTAAAAAACCAAAAAAATAAAAATAAAAAACCCTTACTCACACTCTACGAGGTCGCACTGCCCAAGTAGTTGCACTGCCCAAGTAAGTGGACCAAAGTAAATGGGAATTGGGATATTAATCAAGGATGAGAGAGAGCCCCCTCTCTGGTACGATTCAAGGTCTCCCTTTTTTCCCAATTTTTTCTATCTTGTTCCTTCCAGCCTCTCTTTCTATCTCCCCCAAACCCTAGAGAGAGAGAGAGAGAGAGAGAGAGAGAGTGGAAGCGATTCAAGCCATGAATCAAATCCAGAGATGGGAGAAGGAGGACTTCGATTTTTTGGAGAAGTGGAATCAAATCCAGAGATGGGTCTCTCTCTCTCTCTCTACACTCTCTTGAGGAAGAGGAGGCGATTCCGCTGCTGCCACTGCTGTGCTGCCGATTCGAGTGGTCATTGACTCACGGTTCATCGCCATGGATTCAAGGAGTCCGCAACTTCAATCACGATGGTTGTTTGGGTAAGAAGGAAGGAAGACGATTCGTCAAGGAACCAAGTCAACATCATTCATCGCCGTCAATTCAAGTTGCGGATCATCTTCATCGTCTCAAAATCCATCATTATGGACGGCCACTAGTCGTCTACAGTTCTTCATCGTCGTTTGCCAGCAAGAGCATTGTCGGTTGCCATCATCAGAAACTGGAGATTTTTTTTTTTTTTTCAATCTTGAAAACAAAACCCAACCCGCGGGTCACATGGCTGGCGGTTCACCAGCAATTGTCCCACGGATTTTTTACGAGTCACTGCAGAAACAGTATTATAATTGGACCGACCCGTTAAATCTGTCTGGTTGGTTAAACCGGCCCGACCGACGGGTCGGTCCGGTTCTGATAACACTAATGGCAAGTATCAAGACACATGTAAGATTTTTTTTTTCCCCCAATTTTTGGCCTTGATTAGTGATTGAAAAATGCAAATATTCCCAAGCACATGCTAAGGAAAACCTTGGATGCATGTCTTTAGTGTAGAATCTTGAATGTATTACCAAGCTTACCATGCACATCCAGGAGAATTCCACAGCACAGAGCAAATATAAAGTGATGGATTATAGATGATGTCTTGTAGTTAAGAAGATAGGCCAATATCAATAGTTAAGTAATGTTGACCTAATCATGGATAAATAAATATAACAGCACGCAGTCATTGTACAAAGACAAGTTTCTAGCGTAATTAGGCTTACTAACCTCCACAAGCCAATCAATCAAAATTGCCCGCATGCTCTGTGTGATATCTCGCTGCACGATTTCCATAAAACTTGAAGAGGGTCTGCTTGTGAGCTGTAGAAAAGTGTGATCATAACTGCAATGGAAAGCAATGCTGGTGTTGTTTTAAATAGAGGGTAATGTCTAAGGGTCTTAGCACATACCTCGGCAACTCGCAGATAGCCATAGATATCAGCAGCATAGAGGCTGCACAAAAGAGGATCCTTCTGATCAGAATCAATGTCAATAACATCTGCTTCATCTGAAAACCCAAGGCTCTTGTGCAGCATGTTTCTCTCAGCTGTATCCAATTGGGGAAAAAATGTCAAACCTTAGACTGCAGGCTTTTGAATTAAAAGAAAAAAAAAAAAAAAAAAAAGATCACTGACAAAGGATGATCCCTGCTGCTTTTGCTAACACATGTACTACAAGAACTGACTCTTAACTTCCATCAGTATCTTTCTCTGACCTGCAATCCTTGCTATGTGAAAAGGCTTGTATTAATGGTAACTGAACATAATCATTAATGACAAAGAAGGCAATCTCCTTGTTCCACTTTTGCAACAATGAACCTTTTGACATTTGTCAATAAATCTTAGGAATCTTAAATGTTTTACAGCCAGCTGCTGATACAAGGAACTTGAGAAAATATGCAAAGCACTATGGCATCGTCTAAGGTTCGATGTTGCTCATATCCTGTTAAAATATTTCTATAACTGATTGTTATCTCTTGAACACCAATGAATCTTCTCTTATCTCCAGCTCAAGAAAGACAAGAGCAGCAATACTCCTTAAGTTTTCACATATAATTTTTTAATCATCTACATTGTTGCAATTTTTGTTTGAAGCATGCCTTGCCATCATATATACAGGAACAGGAATTTTTCTCGGCCAGTAAATATTCAATGTTACTTTCAGTTCCAATACAAGCGGGGCATCGGCAAGTGGTAAACAACTTGAACACAAAAATGTTAAAAAAGCACCATAATAGTAATTATGAGCACAATCACAGTTTAGACATCGGAAAAGAATGCACACCTTTTGTTGAAGAGCTTAAGAGCAGAAATGCATGGCTGGAACTCCGCTTTGCCAACTGAGCTTCCATGAAGCCATCTGGGTATTCTTTCACCTTTATTAGGGACATTTGTTTTTCAGATGAAATTTCTTCTTCTTTGGATGCTTGAGCCATATTTTTCTTTGAAATAAGAAGTTCCGATGAGGCTTTTCTGGCCTGCTTGTTCTTCTTCTGACAAGTTTGACATGACAAATTTCAGATTCTCAAACAAAACAAAAATCTTTTGATGTGGTTTTAGTAAGGAACAATACATTTAAAAGTGGTGATGCTCTAGTTTCCTTCTATGGCTTACACAATAAAAAAATAAAATAAAATAAAATAAAAATATTATACCGTTCCCACAATTAACATTCTGGATTGTTCTATTAGACAAACCAAAACCTGAAATCCTAATAACTTAAAATATTTTTCTTGATTTGAAACTGAACTTGGGAGAGCAAAGCAAGACCATCTAGACTTGGGAGAGGAAAGAAAAGACCTTTTAGACTCAGCCTTGTATTTTGATTTAATCAAAACATCCATCAGCAACATTTATGAGCATACATGCAACCAAATTAGGAATTCGATAATGAATGCAGTATTTGCTTGACCAACACCATTCCATTTCCACAAAATGTAACAACCAGAAAGTCCTAAATACTATAAACTAGCAGAAAAACATACATATAAGTAGGAAAGTCAACAAACGTGAGCTTCACTTGCCTTGACCTCAACTTTACTTGCATTTAAGCAATTTATGTGGGAATGTTCACGACAAACATTAGCAATATTCTTCAATACAGCCCTTCTCTTGTTTTGAGGACAATCAATAGCTGAAGCTTTAGCACTACTCTCATCCAACACTGCTCTTTTCGAAATCCGTTTCTGAACCAGTTTGGTGGGGAATTTTGAAAGATGTGTACTTGTACATGCATGTAAGGCAGCAGCTCGAGCACGTGTAATGCAGCCACTTGGCTCTGTTACCCCAACATGAATAGAATTTTCTGTATTCATCTTTACAACTCAGCACACAACACAATGGTTGATAATCCTGAAACAATGTGAGCAAATAAGAGTCAACATCATGGGGGAGTAAGGCGTGTATGGGCAAGCTTTGGGATATAAAGAGTACAAAAAAGATAAAACTGAAGATAAGTAGAAGGAATAGAAAGAATCACAGCACAAGGAGTTACATCTTTGATTCACAAGATGTTGTATGTTTGGATTGGAAGGTCTCAAAGTCATAAAACAGTATGACATCATATATTTTGATTAAACAGTAATAAACTTCAGAGGATGATTCTTCTGAATGCATCAACTCATAACTAACCTAATGATATGAAACTCATATCTGTGACTCAAAACTGCTTTACATAACAGAATTCCATATCACACCAACAAAATCCCTTTCTAGGTGTGTAATTTTATCAGCAGTTACTAGACTTGTCAAGCACTGACACTGCACATGCAATTCCAGGTTCTGCATTTCTCCAAAACCAGGACAACATTGCCCAGTAGCAATTCAAAGCCATCAGATGAAATACAGACATCTAGTCGTTAGTACAGAATTTATTACCCTCCCAGCAAACAATTCCCTGGAATCCAACGAAAGCATGGACAATAGTAATCTAAAGGTTACTTGTGTTCGTCTTGAGTTTTAAGCATACAACAGTACAACATAGTTCTATACAATCTGACTGTAACAAATCCTTTATGGAGACCGTTTGATACTGAATTGGCAGACACTAGAAGAGATGTGCCGCTCCCTTTTGTTCTTTCATTTAATCAGTGGGTCAAGGAAATCTCGTATTCACCCACTTTTCTTTTCAATAAATTCATTCTTCTGTTTTTCTCTTTTACCCTTTTTGGCTTCGATTCCAGACAACTCATGAACATAAAGAGTAATACCCATATTACAAAGTAACAACGTGGGGTTGATCTTAAATTAACTCACAAAATTGTTAATTAATCAGTACAGGAAATCAGTATCCATTTTCAGAAACCCTAGTATCAACCAGAATGAATTTGTGCACAAAAGATCTCCAGTATCAACTTTTGTAAATACATACTTTTGACACAAAAAAAAAAAAAAAAGAATCCGGAAGACGAGACAAATAGTTCTCAATCTGGCTTAGCAATTTCAAAATCTTAAGGATCCGATTCTTGAAATCTGCTTGTATTTTCATAAACCCTAAGATCAACCAAATTGAATCAAAGCATATCCTTCAGTAATTACATCAGAGAATGTGGAAGTTTATAGGGTTAGATTTCAAGTGCCGAAATTCCAAAATTTTCAAATTGCAATCAAGAACAAATAAACACACATCAGGAAATCATAAACGTCAGTCAATCAACCACAATCACATTGGGGGGGGGGGAACCAACATTACAATCACAAACATCAGAGATATAGAGAGATGAAAAATTGGTCCCCAAATCCTAATAATTCAAATTTAAATAATTGACTACACCGTGAAATTATATATATATATATATATATATATATATATATATATATATTTATATTTATATTTATATATATTTAAAAAAAAAAAAAAAGAGGCATGAGATTGGATGTAGTAGAGGAATTTCAAAATTAAACCCGGTTTTTTCTTCAATTCAAACCGCAAATCTATAGAGAGAGAGAGAGAGTAGAGAGATGTAAAACAACTGGTCCAGACCAGAAACCCCAGAAGTTTTTGAAAATTGAAATTGTAGAAAACGCCGTGAAAAAATTCAAGAAAAAACAAATGCAATTAGGATGGATCAAAAGAGGAAACGTTGAAAATAAACCTGGTTTTGCCTTCTCAGTTCCAAGACCTTCCAATGTCGGTCAAGTAATCAGAGAAGGTAAATCAAATTCAAAACCTGTAATCAAGAAACAGAGAGAGAGAGAGAGACAGACAGACAGAGTGGGGATTCAACGTTTGTGAGTGTGAGAGAGAGAGGGAGGGAGAAAGGGATGATGTAGAATTTCAAAATTCTAATAATAATGAGGAGAAATCCTGAGATCAATTAATAATAAGTTTACTGGCCTCCCCTTCACCTTCACCCTCACCTCATCACCTTTGTCTTTGACCTGATTTGAACCTTAAATCCACATTTCTTTAACGTCTTGCAGATTGGGGTTTTTGATATTCTCACCTGCCTGTGTGCACCAAGTTAGGTTACCCGAAACTCTGGGGACGGAATTGACCTTCACTTTTGCCTATATTGCCTTGAAAATCGAAGCGCAGTTATGTCATTTCAAGTTTTCATTGACCTCTGAGAAACGTGTCACGGTTTCATTCGTCTTTGTGAAATAGGGACTTGAAAAGGGCATTTCAAATTGTTGCGATTTATGAGATGCGACGCGAGCCCCTGTGACTGTGATGCTACAGCTTTTTCATAGATGTTGAATAAATTGGCAAATAAATAAATAAATAAATAAATTGTTTATGAATTTCAATTTTATGAAAAAGGCCTTCATTGTAATTTTGCAAATTATTTTGATGATAATTATAATAAGGTACCATTTTATACCGTAATATTTTTTTATTATATAAAGATTTTAATTTGGGATTACTAAATTAATAAAAAAAATTATAATTACTAAATTATTTTTTTAAGACTACTACAAACTTCTTTGATGCTCATAAATGATAATATTATATTTAATTAAAAAATTTTTTGTTAATAATATTATTAAATAGAATAAAATAATTATAATAAAAAATAACTTATTACGATATAGTAAATGTTTTGTTTAATTAAACTATCCGTTAAAATATTATCAGAATAAAAAATATAAATAAAAATATTCGTATCAAACAATCAATACCAATAAGTTTGGTAATAATGCCATGATACCAGAGGGAAAAAAAAATCTTAATAATGTATAAGCAAATGGATTAAAAATCTCGACAAAGTTTTATTGAGGAAATGCATAAAATGAATTTTGATTTCTCATTTATTACTAACAAGCTAGAAAGTCAAGCGGGTGTTTTGCTATGCGCTCTGCTTATCGAGTAGTTGATGCCTCAAATCAGCAAACCTTTCATGACTGGAGGTGGAGATGGAAGGTGAAGTGTTCTGAGCGAATTAAACATTTCAATTGGACTACAGCTCACAATAGAGTAATGACTAATCATGAGCGATTTCGACCGGGTTTCTCCACATCTTCCGATTGCCCTCTATGCCATACACAGGGGGAGACATTAATTCACATTCTTCGAGACTGTAGTCGAAGTCGTATGGTGTGGGAGCTGTTGTTAGGGGAGTCTTATTTACTTCTCAACACTAGGTAGCTTTTCCTGGCTTGCGAATAATTGCCGCTCTCACACCATCCATGTAGACCTTCCTTGGCCTGTGCTATTCGCCTCTATGATCTGGACTTTATGCAAATCTCGATGTAAGGTTGTCTTTGAGGATAGGAAGTTCATTCCAGAAAAGGTCCTTCGGTTTGCGATAGGGTATACCCAGAATGCTTTTGCAGCCTAGGCCTTAGAAAAGCTTCCAGAATGCCAGATGGGGAGATGGATTAGTTAGTCTCCCCCCCAATAGGTTGGTTTAAACTTAATACGGATGGCTCAGCACATCTTCGCTCAGGTTTAGCTAGTGCGGGTGGGATTCTTCGGGATGAGCATGGGTTCTAGATCTTAACCGAAGGTTGCAGGAGAAATATGTCCTTCGTATTCCTAGAGAAGGAAATAAATGCACAGATGCTCTTGCTAAATTATATCATAGAGTTTCTCTTGGGGATCACCTGTACTTCTCCCCCCTCTCCTAAGGGAGGTGTATCGTCTTTTAAAATGGGACATTCGGGGTTTGGCCATGGCTAGTGCTCTCATCTCTCTTGTAATTAAAAAAAAAAAAAAAAATCAGCTCTTCTTGTAATAATTGCATGAAGCTTGTTTCTCCTGGATAGCATTTCATTCGAAATATGGGATGGAATGAACGGGATGGTAGAGACAAAACACAGTAGGATGACGCAACAAGAATTTTGAAAATACATAATAATAAAATTAGACAAACAATTTTATCGAGTTTTTTATTTTCATCTATATCCCAGATGCTCTCGTAAAAAAGATGGGTCTCCATCAGGGGTGTTGCGGTGCTATGACACTCGAGTCGAGTCATGTAGTGTAAATACCTGAGTTCGACTCGAGTGTTGTTTTGGTGAGCTCAAGTTCAAACTCGAGTTTGTCGAGGTTGTATTTCTGCTTGCATTTCTCGAATTCGAGTTCAAAATATCATTGGATAGTATCACTTATTTTAAAACTATTTTTAAAAAATATAATTATTTTAATAAATAAAAATTATTTTAAAAATATGATTTATTGGATTCAACGAGTTTTCAAGTTCGATACAGTTAGAATCAAGCTCGAATCGACATAATTGGATTTAAGCTTGAGCTCGACACAGTTGGACTCGAGCTCGAACTCGATAATAGCCCGTACTTGAGTCAAGCTTTGACTGTGTAGTATCACGAGAACTCATAATATCCTCAGTCTCCATCTCTATAGGTCAAATATGATGTCTTTGATTCTTAATTTATTTCCCATATTTTGTATAATATTACCACAGTAACAATAGAATAGTTATGTTTTTGTTTTGTTACTTTTTTTAAGGAAAGCTAAAACTTCATTAAAAATGACAAAAAAAATTATATCAAAAAGGGATAGAATATTTGGAAATCTCCTTGATCAGACATGCTCCTCACCACTCCAAAACCATGGATGTATGCATGAGAAGGTATATTTCTTCATCAAAGAGTAACGAGGAAAAATTTAGTAAGATAATAAATATCCAATGTGAGAGTCCTTTAGGTCATATGACACTATATGAGGTTTGGAGAACATTATGAAAATATCTTTAAACTACAAAACTTTTATTATCAATAATTCAGTAATCAATATCATATATTAAATGTTATTATTTAAGATTTAAGACTATTTAACGATCATCTATTTTTTTAAGATTATAATATTTGATCTGGAGCTTTTATATTAAAAGTTAATATATATGATTTCGGATTATTTAATGATTATTTTTTTTTTTAAGATTCTAATCATTAATTTAATTTTTTTTTTTTAAGTTGGACCGAGAACTTATAGCTTGGAAAGAGTCACGGGTGAATTGCCTAATATAAAAAGACTGTCCTCCGAAGGCTGGGATCAAGACACAATACGTTTGTTAGGACGTTGGCTCTCTTATCAATTGAACCGACTTCAATCTATGAAGAATCAACAAAAACTTAATCTATTGTCTATTGTCTATGTTCCACTGAAACCAAAATGAGAAAATAAAAATTAATACGAAACGATATGGAAAAATGACACTTTATAAAAAATACAAAAAATAAAAATAGGGACAAATATGTAAACATAAAAAGTATAAGTATTTTTATATAAATATTAATAATTTTATAAAAATAATAAAATAGTCATATTTTATAATAAAAACTAAAAATAATCAAATATGTAATTATTAATTATAAAATAAATAATATAACAAATAAAAATTATAAATAAATAATTTATTAAATATGAAAAATATTTAAATATATAAAATATAAGGATTTTTATATAAATATTAATTAATTTAGTATATTAAAATATTTTTAAAATAGAAAACGTTGCAAAAAGAAACAAAAAAAAATTCTAAAACAAGAAAATCTTAACAATGAAAAGTTTCCCTGCATCATAGTGTGTCATGCTTAACAAACTCCACCATGTGAGGAATTTTTATATTATTAAAAGATTTTAGCTTAATTTGAACAATGTCCATCAAACGTTACATTTATTTAATCATATATTTTTTATTCAAATTATGAGAATAAAAAAATAATATTTGAAAGAGTTAATATTTTCGTGAAGAGCCTCACAGTACTCAAGTCGAATTAATCGAATAAAATTCGAATACCGATTGATAACAAGTAATCCAATTAAAAAAAAAAATTAGTAATGTTGGTGGGTCCCTTAAAGAAGCATATATATCTATTATGGGCTTGTTATTGTATCGAATCAAGTGATTATAATCATAATTTGCATTAAGAAAAAAAAAAAGGGTCTGCATTAATCATGAAAAGTTTAAGTGACTCTAAGGTGCTCTCTAAAAAAAGTTTAATTTCACTTATTTTATTTTATTTTAAATATAAAGATTTAAAAAAAAATCTGAAAGAGAATTTAAGCTATTATTATATTAATAAACTTTTAATATTAAGGGTTCATTTGACTAAACTTATTTTAAATAGTTTATAATTTTATAAAATTTATAAGATATTTTTGGAGGATATAAACTTATATATTTTATTTTCAAAATCAGTTCATAAAGTGTTTACATAAAATAACATCAAACCGATTATAAGATATTTTGTACGCTTATAAGGTACTATTGTGTTTAATAACAATGAGTTTTTGTAGTTTTTTATATTAAAATGATTAAAAAAATATAGTATTATTATATTATGTAAATAATTATTTCCCTGACATAAAAAAAGGTAATGGAGGATAATGAAATATTAATAAGGGTAATTTAGTTAATTTATTGAACAAAATAATTTATAAACTGCATAAAATTTTTTTTTTTTTTAAAAAAGGAGCTTATAAGCCATAAATATTTTATTTAAAAAAAATGTAACTTTGCTCCCTTTTTTAATGCAGCTTATAAATTGTTTCAATTTTTACTTATAAACCAACTAAATTAACCTTATTATTATTTTAATATACCATGCTTAACATTTTTCATATATTAATAAATAACTATTTATTTACATGATATTAATGATATTTTGTCATTTTTAGTTATTTTAGCACTTATAAAAATTGATAAAAATTCATTATTAACAAACATAATGACAAAGTTTTTATAGTATCTTATAAAATGTTTTATTTTATTTTATTTAAACAGTTTAACAAATTATTTTAAAAATAAGATATAGAAATTTTAAAATTTTAAAATTATTTTATAAATTTTATAAATTTATAAGTCATTCAAAATAAATTTAACCAAATGAGATTTAATCGAAAAGGTCCATCTAAGCATAAATTTTTAATAATTATAAAAATGAGATTTGCAAGCCTTTCCATCAACTTTTGATAAATGATCTCCAAAATCATAATTAAATGAGGAATTTTTTTTTTTTTGGCTCGGCAACCAATAGTTAGCAAAGACAACCCTAGAGTCCAATATTTTGAAAAAGTCAAATATGATACGACCTGATTCGTGGTAAAATACCTAATAATTTCTTTCATCAGTGTAAATTAGAATTTTAATAATAATTTTCTTTTATTTAATAATTATACAAGAAAGATTTGAGTTAACCTCATAATATAGATTTAGATCTACAGGTATTCTAATTATAAAAAAAAAAAAATAGAGAAACTTTCAACATTTTAATCATAATCTATTTGTACAAGTTTTGAGATTTTATAGATTATGCAGAATTATTTCTCTAATTTACGACAGATATTGCCTTCTTATATGAATATCCTAATTTTCAAAAAAAAAAAAAGATAAAGATAGATGAGATTGCTTTAGCTTGGGTAGAATTATGTTCTAAATTAAGAACCAACCTGATATTGCCTTATATGAATATCTTTTAAAAAAAAAAAAAAAAAATGGGATTACTCTGGATTTCATAAAAATAGGTGCAAAGTTTTACAAAATCTCACCTACAAAAAATTTTGCAATAGTAATATTAGTAGATATTTTTTTGAATTTTTGAGATGAGACCACTACCCTCTAAATTTCTATAGAAACCCTTGAAGCCTATGATATGCACAAAAATTATAATAGTAATTTAGTTATTACAAACAGATCTATCAGACAAGATGGGGAAACAAAGTGTTACAAAAGCAATCTTTAAGATTATTTTCATGTGTGGAATGTTAATGGAGAAGAGAGACCAATGGTCATCCTCAAGGGGATAACCCAGTGATAATAGTCAATCTCTTTCGATTTTGTGATCCAAATTCGATTTCTATTGTAAAAGAGAGAGAGAGAGCAATGGTCGCTTTCATTTTAGCTTTTAGCCTCCATGGAGTATGTGATTCGTCGTGGGAATTGCTTCGCTGGTTGCATCTTCTCATGTTGTCACCGAATGTAGTGCTTAAAGAAATGTATAAATGGTGGCTTTCCCTCCTCCGTCTAGGAAAGTAAAAACAAGGGTGATCTTTCACTCCTCGAGACCTCTAGAAAAGGGAAGAAAAATGATACCAATTAAACTAAAATTTATCGATGAAAGTCCCACATGCTGTCAATGTCTTTGTGACCTTGGTTTTGCTTGCCTCAAGGTGGTCTGGTATTAGCTCCAAGAATGGTTCCTGTATGTAAATCTCCCCCCCCCCAAAAAAAAGAAATTTTAAAATTTTGAATAGTGTATTTCTTTTTTTTTTTTCCTGATTTTCATCAATCGAAATCTGACTTTTACCCAACTAATCTGATCTGAGTACTGTGGGACCTATTGAAAGGTTGGATCTCCTAGATTATTTTTCTCTATTCTCAGAACTTAAACTTGAGACCTCTGGTTAAATGAGTAAAGTATCCGACTACTCAACCCAAAAGAGTTTGATAAATAGTATATTTCTTTTCCTTCATTAGAATTATTTTTCAATTGGATTTTTTCCTAAAAAATTTTTAACAAAATTTATTTTCTATAAAATGATAATTCAAGGGAAGTGTTATAAATTCTAGAGAATTTGGGTGGATATCCATAAAACATTTAATCTCACACATATTTAATGCATGTGTTAACATAAACAACAACAACAATCAGAGTTTTAGTCTCAACAATTGAAGTCACGCCCCAACCCGCAGGTCGAGCACACGAACAGACCATTGTGACTCCTCAAGGCACGGGTATGCCCTACTCACACACCGAGATGACGCAAGACTAATATTATAACCTTATTTGATATTTTAAGTCAAATCATACAGTGCAAGATTTGAAGGATGAAATTTTCAGAAAATTCTTTAAAACATTTGCCTCCAATTTACATATAATATTTAAATGCGAGATCCAATCGTAAATAAAGATTGATATGAATACTTACCCGGTAATGTCTCTCAGTAAAACTCGCGGAACAGTAGTTCAATGTAAGTCAAATATAGTACAAACTGAAAATTATAAATATGAGATGATAATTATAATCTACATATTCAGTGAGTGGCGTGCAAGAACTATATAATGATAATAAATGAATTTGTGACAGTAGCAAGTTAAAACATCGTTTTCAAATTATATTTCATTTATTTGCAAATATATTATGTAATTCAAAATAATATGCATTATTATTATCAATCATGCATCATGGGGTGTCCGTCAGTAATAAAACGCATTTTACCCATAGTTTGGTCAAATTAGAGTAAAATCTACCAAGAGATCACCACAATATCATATAAATGAAACACATATATTTTTCTTTTAACCCTCTTCCCTTGGTGTTGACACGATCTTCACGTAATGCTCATCTATTGGATCCGTCGGTCAAAGACAGGAGGCTCAAACCTCTACTCCCGTGTTACCTCATCACATCACCCCGTCGAGTAAACGCTTAATACCGTGGTAAGGAATGTGCTATAGCTATTATACATCATCCCATAATCATATACATGTACCATATGTTATCATTCATAAATCTTTACTCATAAAAAAAAACACGGCACTATCAAGTCATCATAATATCATGATACAATTTTTATAGAATATCATTTCAAAACATGCTACAAACACTAAAATATTTATAAATCATATTTCAAAATTTATTTACAAAAATCATAAGCGAAAACTATTTTTCATTTAAAATCATAAATAATTCTTCTCACTTACCTTGACTGGGGAGGATACGCCACTTCCCCTAATTGTTCTCGTTTCTCGAATAACTTACCCCTTGTACGAAAAGTAACCATATGTCTAAGTTAAACAATATGTATAATTCATTAATTCAATTATTTCGATAATATCATATCGTCGGTCAACAAAATGCATATGGAAATATTTTTTTTAAGGTAAAATTTCAAATTTCATATTTAGAAAAAATTTATACAAAATGTACCACGTGTAGGTTTAGTGAATTCGTGATATCTTTTAAAATTTTGATTAGATTTAAACGATTTAAATTTTTTCTTAAAGTTAAGACACATATCTCCAATTTTCATGTTCTGGTCAACTTCAAATTTTAACCACACGAATTTAGAAAATTTTATAACTTTTTTCAGTCTAAGTTTCTAAAATCAACTCTGCATAGCTTTGGAATAATTTTCATATCTCCCTGTATACTTTTCCAATTTAAGTGATTCTTATCTTAAATCAAAGATAAGGTATAAATATTAAACTTTCTAGTTTTGACTATTCTTAGATTTTAAGTGTATAATTTTATAAAATTCTATATTCACCTCAATTTTAGTTTTAAAACTACTTCTATATATGTTCAATAAAAACACCATAACTTTTTATGTATAATTCCAATTCAAGTGATCTTTAACTCAAATTAAAGATGAGATAGAGATCTAAAATTTTCATGTTTTAAATTTCTCCAAATTCTATACAAAAGATATTTTAAAAATTGACACAAAATACTAGTCGTACACAGAGTATGAAATAGAGTAAGTGAAACATGCTGAATTTTCAAAAATCACTAAAAATTGATTCATTCATTAAATATTTCACATAATATACCATTTTAAAGTTTATGAAACCTAGTTTACACAGGAATAAACTTTTTAAATTTTTGATTTTTATAGAATGAGATATCATATAAAGACTAGACAAAACTCAATCTAGAAATCAATATTTAGCATGCTAGTTTCGATACTAATGTGACTACTCATTAAGTAATTTAATTTTTGCACAAGTTGAGACCAATGTTTTGAAACTCAGACTGAAATATGAACCGGTCACGTCAATGGGTCAATGGGTCACTAGGTCAAACCGGTCGGACCGGACGAAAACCTGGATAACATTATCATAATGTCATAAATAAATTTAAATTATATTAATAATTCAAAAAATCTACATATCTAATTACAAAATATTATCAAATCATGTTCAAAATATATAATATTAATATAACATAATTTATTTATCTAAATATCTCATATAATTTAATACGAAATATTATTCAAATATATTAAAACTTAATTCAAATAATATATTGAAATATCAAAATCTAATTTAAACAATAAGAAAAGACCTATGGAAAAAAAAAAAACCCAAGTGAAAAACAATTAAAAAAAAAAGAAATGAAGAGATGAAATAGAAAAAATAAATAAATAAAGGAAAAATATGACAACATTACATTGTGGTCCGGTGGTTTTCACAACTCAAACAAATCATTTCACTCCTCAGTGTCCTGGTTCGAATTCGAATCACCACAACTGCACCTTTTTTCACTAATTAAAAAACCAGGTTAGACTGGGCCAATTTTCGGTCCAACCACCTGGTCCAAACCGGTTTTTACCAAGTTTGACCAGTTTTTTAAAGTTCAGTTATTTTAAAAAATCTAGGCCGACTCTTAGTCCAGTTTCTGGCTGAACCGGTCAGACCGGCCAGTTCGGTCCAGATTTGAAAACACTAGTTAAAACATGTTATCTCCTTTATAAGATCTTTTGCTAACAATGCATACCAGCACTCTCTTTGAATTCTTGAAATTTTTTTTTAATCACCTTAACACAACCAAATCAAAATACAAATGAATTCATATACAACATTTCTATACTTTCAACTTAAAATTCAATAATTTCCAACAATGTTCTTATCTCTTTGACTCTATGATTGAACTCAAAATGGATATGGAGTCTACATATTTCGGCCAAGGGAGAATGAATGAAGAAAATAAACCAATTTCTCTTAAACAAGTTTTTTTTTTTTTATATAAATTTAGCAAAGCCTCTTTGACTATTGGATCATCTCATGCAATATCTCAACCATCCATTTGTCCAAACATTCAAACCATACAATTGTTGATTCAAGCAAACTCCATGTACTCCATTAAAAGTCTTGTTGGCCAGCCATGTCAAGAGAATAAGTGTCACAACTAGCACAAGCTATTCCAATTGGATTTCATGCATAAATTGTTATCCTATGAACTTTTTTGAATGTGAAATAATCTTATGTGATCACTAACCAATCTTGCTGTCCTCTTGACCACTCATTTGGCTTCAATTATCTATCATTGAGTGGTTTACAACTTAGTCCCTCAACTTTCCTTAATTGTATTTAGATCACTAACTTTTAATGATTTGCATTATTTGTCCATATGAAATTTTGTTCGAAATTTTTTAAATATGTGAAATTTCATTTAAATATCTTTTATTTAAGTGTGTAGGCATTCTCTTAGTCATTTTTGACTTTTTTAGGCCTTACTGACGCTTATCAAGAATGTTTTCGACTTACCGATAAAATTTTCGGTTTTAATGATTTTGAGACAAAATCTCAAAATAAATAAATAGATAAATAAAATTTCATTTTAGATATCTCAAAATGATATTTATATATATATGGAATCATGAGGAGTAGTACATGATACACAGTTATTGGAAATCCGTGTTATATCGGTTTTGAAGTAAGCGTATATATATGCAGCATTCCCTTTGTATGTTTGCAAAGAAACTGTTTTCACGCCTTAAACCTGTGACCTTGAGGTTACCAAAGGAGCAACTCAACTATGGCGTCAAGATTCGTCCAAAAAAAGGTTTTCTTGTTGAAATAATGAATACTGTAACCCTAAGACATTGGTTTTGCGCCATAACTTGTCACCATCTTTTGAAAGCCATAGAGCATAAATTCTTGCTTTGATGCTGAAGTGAAAATAGTTTCCAAGATGAATGACTGGGTTATGGGGATGTATCTGAGGATGAGGTCCAACTGAAATCTGAACAAAGTAAAACTCAGCAACCCTTACACACGATGCAGTCTCAACTCTCTCGATGACCCGGTCTTTTGCTTGGATGCATGCAAGATCAGTACTCATAGTTATCTTGATTTTTATCACCAGCAATTGTAATAGAATCTTTCTGTACATCTTCATTTCTCCCACCACAGTATCTTAACAAAGAATAAGAAATCATCCCTTTCTAACTCTGGTTATGCCACTGGTTATATATCTCTGAAAATAAAGGCAAGAGACTACACAACCAACAGTGTTGTAGATGCATATAAACTCTTAACTATGAAAATGAACTTGAACTAAAATTGTAAGAGAATAAAACTACAACACTTGTTTTGTCTGTGGATCTCCCATATAATGTTCTTACAAAAAAGATCCTTATCATCCAAGTGGATACTACTCTGAATGTCTTTACCACCATATGTTAGGAATATACTATTTATTGATTACTTGAAAACTCAGCACCTATAACCCTTGCACATTTGATAGAAAGAAATAAATTGCCTTGACATCTCTCGGCTGACACGTAGTTGATCATTGTGGGCATGCAGTACCATAGATAAAGGGATCCCAATTTTAACACCGCGATATGTTTATCATAGAACAATATCTCCTTTTCGTGGCAAGAATGGTCAAAGTAGCCCTCCGGAAGCATGCCAACAAGAACCACCAAGAACTAAATCAAAACCCAATTTCCCTCTATGATGAGATTTCAATTGAATGAAAGAAATGCAGAGGATTAAAATATCTCCTTTTTGGAGCAAATGATGAATCACAATTCACAAATAGTCCCAAAAATTATCTTCGTCAAAATCAAGAAATCAGGGAAGAAACAAAAAAAGTCTCAAAAAAGAGTTGAAATTGAGTTAGGGCTTGCAATCAAGATCGAATCTTCTTCCTCTTTTTCTTTGATAAGCTCTGAAAGGAGTGAGGAACAACCAGGAAGACCTTATTAATTGTAACCAACCCTCAAGACTCTGATTCAGAACAAGGATTTTCAACACTCCAAAGTAGCCCTCCGGAAGCACGCCAACAAGAACCACCAAGAACCACCAACAAGGATTTGTGGCAAGGATTACTTTCATTATATGAGCATCTAAAATCAAATGGCAGGTCTGATTTGAACGGATACAGTTTTTCATTTTTTTTGGTCGAATCTTCTGGAACTTTCTTCTTCTTGTAAGTCTTTTCCTTGTGTTAATACATGTTAACATGTAGAAGATAAATATTATCGAAAGATACATTTGATGCCACATAACACCATTATTATTATTATCAGAATCTTTTTACATGTCAAATTATATTATTCCAAATATTACAAAATGTTGATATATCATATATTTGGAAAAATATTTGATTAGTTTGACTTTAGGCTTTTTTTATGTAAACACTTCAATTTGTATAAATACCTCATTTGTTCATGTATTATACAAAAATAATAGAAAAAATATGATTATTTTTTTAAATTATTCTATTTCTATATAACATTCTATTTTCTGAATTTAAAAATTATTTACATTTTAAGTTGATTTATTTAACTAGATACATATATTTTTTTAAAAAGTATATTATTTAGATAAATTATTAGGAAATCTTGTTTATCTATAAATATCGATATGAAAAATTATTAAAAATTAAATTTCTACAAATATAGAAACACACACACATACAAAAAAGGAAACTTTTTTTTGACTTTGGACAGTGAAATTAGGAAGTGGGTGCACCTGAATAAGGTAAAGACGAGTCGCACTGAAGCAAAACTCTCAATCAGCAAAGCAAAGCGATAGTTGCGTTGCTAGTCTAAATTTCCGACCCGTTTTGTCTGCATTTTGAAAAGCTTCGAGTCTCATTTGTGCTCCATCTTTCACAACCACAACTCAACCGGAGGTTCTCCTTTCCTGGCAAGTCAATCCTTCTCTCTCTCTCTCTCTCTCTCTCTCTCTCGTATCCCACCAAACGCCCACGATCACTCTCTTGATATTCCTTCACCAACTCCTCTCCTCTCCCTATCTTCATACTTGAGATACCTTAGTTTATCAACATTTTCATCGTAATATGTAAAAAGTTGAATCTGTGTCTGATTGTTTATTATTTATTATCTTTCTTAATTTTATAATTTGTGATTCCCGATTCTGCGACTTTTATGTGTTAATAAAGCTCGAGGTTAAGTCGAAGAATCAACATTCCCAAAGTTTAAGATTCTGAGATCAAATTTCAAAATTTCTTGGAGGGAGAGAGAGAGTGAAGTAATGGGAGTATTAGGTTGTCGTCCAACGTGTTCCTCTGACTAGTTAATATACGCAACCCCTAAAAAGGTTTTTGCTTTTGTTTTGTTTTTTGTTCTTGTTCTCTCTCTCTCTCTCTCTCTCTCGGTCTTGTTGGAGTTATCAAAATTCATTAAACAAACGGTGAATTGCCTTAACTTTTTGCTTAATTTAAGATTTGTTCCCTTTCAAGTTTATCTCTAAGAAGCTCAAAAGGCGTTTCTGATTTTCCTAAAACTTTTTTCCTAATCTGCATAATTTTTAGGGTTTTGGATTCGTGATTGTGCTTTGGCCTTTTGATTAATTTAAAGGGGCGTGAGTGATTTTGGGTGGAAAGTTGAGAGATGGGTTCCTATGGAAAGCTTGCTGGGAGAGCTTTGGAGACTGACACACCTGTCATGGTCAAGGTATTGCCTCGTAGAACTTGAGTTTGAATCTAAATTTCGATCTGGGTTTGTTCTTTTTTATCAAATTAATTGTTTATTGATCATGCTTTTCTTGGTTACGATCAGTTTTTTGGTGTTAAAATGGTTACATCTAATGTGTGCTTTTGTTTGTTTTCAGATACAAGAATTGCTACGTGGGGTAAAGCATGCCATGTCGCTTGCCCAGGTTTGTCTTCATTGCTTGTTGTAATGTAGAAATTGATGTTTTGCCTTTTTTGTTATGAGTTTACTAAGTTTGGAAGTGAAAATGTCAAAAATTAGCATGTTCCATGCAAATTTATGTTGTTGGTACACTTCTCTCCCTAGTCTTGTCTAAGGGTGCAGAATTACGAATTTAAAGGCGGTTTCTAGTTTTGAGTTGTTATGTAAAGTGAAGAATCGGTGTAACATGGTGAGAACTTACTGCTTCGTTTCTAGTTTTGAAATTCTGGATTGAAGGGCAGCCTGGTGCATAAAGCTCCTGCAATTGCAGATCCACAGGGGGCATCTGCAGGTGTGTCCCCTGCAAGCAAATAGGTTGTTTTTGTGGTTTGTACCCATGACTTGTTGCCTGATGCAGCAACTCTATTTTTGTGTGAAGACTGCTATCTTTGTAGGACATTGTTTCAAATTCTCAAAAATTATAATTTTCTTCAGAGTCCTTTGTTTTGATGAGGATGTAGTCATTTTGAAAGATTTTTTTTTACCATCCTAGGTTTGTTTGGAGGTGCAACACATGGTGCATCATTTGATATTTTACTTTTTCTTCTTTCTTATAAAAGGAATTCATGATGCTAAGATAATGCTGTGTGAATCAAGTTTCATTTCTCTCCTTCATGGTGAGGCTATAATAGGCTAAACGCTGGTAAGCTTGGCTAAATTGTTTTGACCAGAAGGCTGATTTGAGTTTCTTCATAGAATGCCACCCAAGGACATGCTTATTTTTGCATGATAATTATTACAAGTAAAGCTACAGTAGATGATGGCACATAGATGTCAATATGCTTTTTATGTTGTAGTGGAATAAGGCAAATCTCTGCAGGAGGATGGGGAACAAAACTTCTTCTTAGGTCCGAGAGATTGCCACATTAATTGCAAAATCTTTTGGTCCTCACATGGGTCTTGCGTGACCCATGAATTTTTGTTTTGGATGCTGCATTTTGTGTTTGTGCTTTTATGATTTATTGAACTGTGACAACAAAATTAATCGGAAACCACTTGCTATTGCATGGAAATTTATCTCTAGGGAAGATGTTCTTCAAGTTCTTCTTCGGGACATAATGAAATAGTTTCATTAAATGGATACCGTTCTTTGATGATATTTTGTGCAGGGAGTAGTGTATTGGCAGCCACCCAGGCATGCTATGGAAAAGGTCAAGGATCTTGTAGTGGATCCTTCAGTCAGTCGTTATGGTGCTGATGAAGGTCTTCCTGAACTAAGGGACGCTTTGACTAAAAAGGTATTATTGTGTTTGAACTGGTTTAGAAACTTCCATGCTGGAGATTTATGCTTTGGAATTTGTGAGCTCGTGTTTGATCTAAATGTTATACAATGTGAAAGACAAAGGTAGTGGTTACATGTGGAATTACATAGTATGCTGCTTAATTGAAAACCACAAATTTCAACTCGCTTTGTTTAAATAGTCAATTAAGTGATCGTAAATGACATTGAGGTGATAGCAAAGCTTTTCATTAGTTGGAAACTGTTCTCATGCTTGCCAATGTGGCCAAAGGATACCTGTATCTGTATCTTCAGCTTGTGTTGCAAGTATGGATGTCCTATCTTCTACTTTGTTTTACTCATCAAAACCTTGATTTGTGGACGGACCTTGAGTCGAATTTTTGTCACTGTCCTGCACCTGTTTCAAAATACATCATCTGCATAATCTGCATCGTCCCCCCTTTTATTCTCTGTGTCTTCACCTTTCCTTTCATGTTAGGCAAACTTAAAATATGCTGCTGCACCTTGTAACATGTAATAAAAAAAATTTTCATTTCATCAAACCTGAATGTTTTCTGCTGTAACTATTTTCTTTGTTGACCTTTTCTGCAAACTAAATTGCTCAACCTTTTGCAGTTGCACAAGGAAAACAAGTTGTACAAATCTTCAGTTATGGTTACTGCAGGTGCAAACCAGGTGATTTCATATGACTTATAGTGGTTTCAATCATGCCTAGGGTTGAGGAAAACATTCAATATCTTCAATTTGATTCACATATGATTGAAGGCTCTTTCTAGAAATGCTTTTAATTGCACTTAGAGAAAGGCTATAATAAGCCTCTAAGAAGCTCCTAAGGCCTCATATTGCATTGGCTTGATCACATTTCATGCTTTTGTAATTACTTGTGGTTGGAAATTGAGCTTTTTGTCTCTCTACCTCCCGCGTACTTTTGGCTGTCCTTTTTGTAATCTTCATCAACATGTATGAGAAATGGTAAAATGCTACATCCTGGTCGAACAGAAACAAACCCAGAAATTCTTAAGAATTGAAACATATTTAAATAAATTTCATGTTGTCTCTCTGCATTGTTCTATCACAGGCTTTTGTGAATCTTGTGCTTACATTATGTGATGCGGGGGATTCTGTCGTTATGTTTGCACCTTACTACTTCAATGCATACATGTCATTCCAAATGACAGGCATCACTAACATACTGGTGGGGCCCGGTGATCCAAAGACTCTTTATCCAGATGCAGGTTAGAAGATCCATAAACTGGTTTTTCTGCATGAGGTTTTTACTTATTGCTGAGATCTCCATATCTTGTGCTATGCTTGCTCTGCTTCTTAATTGAACTAGCAGGGATTAAGACACGGTACAGAGTAGCTCCCGAAATAATGAAACTGAGTTATGTTTGTCAACAAGTTTTGTCAAGTATGGAGGTGGCAGGCTTTTGCATGATGTTATATGTTGTACTGCTTTATGATGTTTGATCCCTTGTTCCAGATGATTCCTCTTTAAGTTTTACTTTGCTAACATGGTTTATAACTTGTTTCATTTATCTTTTCTCTATGTGGTGTATGCTTCTATTTTTCCTCTGATGAATGGGCTACATGGTTAAATGGGACAAATGGCTTTGGCTGAATTTAACTGAGCTTATTTCTCAAACATGTATACGTTGTTAATATGCGTGGCATTTAGCAGAAGCTGATGAGGTTGTCTTGCTTACCTTTTGCGAACCTCTACAGAATCCCACAGAGTTCTATTGTAGTATTATAGACTTGGTAGATTTTGTTCTTTGTAATGGTATGTTGCTCTACACAAAGGCATGCTCGGTTGTTCTTTAAAATCTTTGTGTACCAGGTGAAGAGGTGCTTGTGAGACCCAGGAGTATTGTCACTTTCCAAGGATCCCATACCTTATGTCACATGTGTAATAATAGGAGATTGTGATCATATGAACATTATAGGGTATTATAATGTAATGTCATGAAGAAATTGAAATTCTTCTTTTTTCTTTAGCAGTTCCACTAAATAGGTTGTAATCCATCATAGGCGAATGGAACTCTTTGTTACCTTTAAATAGTTTGATTGCTGCAAGTAGAACCCTCAACATCTTTAGCATAGCACCTTATTCTCAGCTTAACCATCAAACTTGCAACTAAGCTATGTAAAGGCTGCATACTTGGCTAGGCTTGTAAGTTAATGCCATGTGACACCTAGTTAGTGGTTGTGAGCCACCTTTGAAATTGTCAGATTAATTCCATATATGAGCTTGTGATGTCCTTTTCCCTTGGAATCATGGTAGGGGCTCCTGCTAATTCATCACTTAAAAAAAAAATTTATAAACATGGTTACTATCTAGTCAGGATTTTGCATGGCAAACAATGCAAAAGCGGTTAAATCAAGATGCTAAACATCAAATACAAGGATTTAGTACATTTTCCTTTTCTCTTATAGGCAGAGCATTTTTTTTTTTTTTTTTTATTCATCCTGTTTCTTGATGCTTGTTAACAGTTTGACTTTCACATTCATCATTAAATTGAAATTTTGTTAAGTAGGACTGTAGTCAAGTGATGATTATGCTGCTCATTAAGAGGGAAGTGAGCTGCAGAAAATTCTGCATGTTAAACCATTAATTGTGTCGAGTGTATTTTGTTGCTTAAGTCATGCTTTCAACAATTTATTGAAATTGTATCTACCAGACTGGCTGGAAAGGATTCTATCAGAAACTAAACCTGTTCCCAAGCTTGTCACTGTTGTCAATCCTGGCAATCCTTCAGGGACCTATATCCCGGAGCATCTTCTTAGGGTATCTCTCTCTCTCCCTCTCTCCATCCCTCCCTCCCTCCTTGTGTGTGTGTGTGCAATCAGTTACAAACTTATAAATAGTTCTCTAACTTCTTTTTCTCTTGGTTTTAAGTAGAGAATTTCAGATCTCTGCAAAGCTGCTGGATCCTGGCTTGTGGTGGATAATACATATGAGTATGTACAGGAAACCTCTATCCTCGGCACATTCAATATTCATTACATTATCATGTTGGACCAAAAATGCTCTCTATCATAGAGAACAGGTGTTGAATTATTGACTGCCTGTAAATTATGAATGTTTATACTTTACCTCTCTTTTCAGCATGTGTAATATGCATTACATTATTGAATCTGGTAATAAACTTGTCTCCACTCTGAAGAAAAGATGTCGAATTGTTGACTTCCTAGAAATTATGCCGAGGAATATTTATATGCTAAATAGAAAAAGGAGAAATTTGTTTGAAAAAAAGGAAGAAGTCCTCATACAGACTCCATAAGTAAAACATTAAAGAGTATGAAATGCTAATCTCTTTGGAAAAGCAACTGATGCATGGTAGGATAAGTGTTCTGTCCGGTAAAGGTCCACCAGAAAGAATTCCTTTCTCTCCATAAAATTTGTATCACAGCAAATACAACACTTCCACCCTATTTTGTAGAATTGAAACCTTTATAACCAGTACACAAGAAACCCACATAAGTTTCTCTACAAAACCCACTGATCTGCAGAGGTGCCAAGGAGTGTGCGACTGTAAGCTTAATTGCTGGCGCTCATGCAATACATGAATCTGGCTCAACACCTTGTTTTTCCTCCTATTTTGTGAAATATCTTTGATATCAATCTCACTATGAACCTCAGAAAGTGTGAAACATCTATAATGAACAATATTGTATAATGTTTATGTTATATATATTATATTTTCTTACACCTCACATGTAGGCTTGGAATGACTTATGTAAGAGTGTCCCAAACATGTGAAAAAACCAGATGCGGTCAAAGGAGCATATAAAGTTTTGAACTTAGGATTGCTTGCTTGGTAACATGTTAGATAAACAATTGCTCCAAAAGTTTAAGCTTTTGGAACAACCAATAGTTAATAGAAAAGTTGTTTTGCTCCCTCAATTTTGTTGATGCTTTTGGTAAAGGTAACTACTTGAATTAATTATGTATGTTTAGATTATGCTGAGGCAGGTAAGTGGTTAGTATCCTATGTCAAAACAGACTGCAAGAGCCAGCCTTATGAACTATTTTTGTAAAGCTGACTGATGTATGAGATAAATTTGGAAGGAGAGAGGAAATCAGGAACTTCTCAGGTGGAGCATTTTAGCTCTAGCACTGATGTTATCCTTTTTGGCTCTAAAATAAGTTCCACTATATGTTTAAGATGCACAGGAAATGGTTTTTTGCTTCCTTATATTAATGCGCAGAGAGAGATCTTTTATCGGAGCTCATAGCCCCTGTGGTGATTTTTGAACTTGGCTTTTGACTTATATTTGATGATCACAACAATAATGGTTGAACTAGCTGGTCTACCATCTAGTAACCCTATTTTTTCATCTTGAGATGGTTGTTCCTAATGCCTGTCACACAAACATATTTTCTTATGGTATTACTCTTGAAGCATGCAAAAGTCTCAAGGCACAACACTGCAGGTACTTTATGTATGACGGTCTGAAACACTCATGTTTCGAGGACAATCACATAGTCAACATTTTCTCCTTCTCAAAGGCGTATGGGATGATGGGATGGCGAGTTGGATACGTAAGTACAACTTCCTTTCCTTATGTTTGATTGTTAGATCAAGTTGCAAGCTCCCTGTATTTATGATTCAGAATTCATATCATTTTGGTGTTTTCAATTTAAAGCCTATTTGGTGAAAGATAAAAGACTTATAAAAGAGTGTCCTAAGAAAGCTGTTTAAACATAATGTTGGCAACCACAATATAGTTCCTTTTCTTTCTTTCCCTTTTGAAGCTTCTCTAAAACTTTTCTTGTTTAGGATTTGATTGGTTAAAGGTGCGGAGGAAATTTCTTTGGTATTTCACATGTTAGACAGGACTCTTGCCCTAACGAATCTTGAAATTCTTGCTTGATTAATGTGGTTGCTTACAAGTCATTTCATTGCTTATTCCACTTTACTATCTTGAATTTTTTTTTTTTTTTTTTGGGAAGGTGCGATGGTTTTAGTGGTTGCCTCATAGTGAACTTGGCCCGGTTTTCCAGAAATATATGTCGGGAATCCCCTTAAATAAGGTTGTGAATACTCATTCCTAATGTTGTTGCTGGGTACAAAATATGCAGGCTTTCCTCAATGGTTTGTTTTCATCTAGAATGGATCACTTTCTGGAACATTTTTTTTCCTATTTGATCTGTTAGAAGTAGGCTATTGAAAACGTGGATGTAATGTATTCGTAAAGATATGATAGTGATGGATTTAGTTGAGGAGATGGTCTTAGATAGGAATGAGTGGCGTAGGAGAATCCGCACAAGTTAAATCTTCTTCTTTCTTTCTTCTTCTTCTTCGTTTTTTTTTTATTTTTTATTTTACGATTTCATTATTTGCCTCTCATATGACCGACTTCAAATTTTGGGACAGAGATCTAGATTGTTATTGTTGTTGTATTTGATCTGTTAGAAATAAGCAAAGAGAAAATCACACAAACGTTTACATGGAAAGCCCCAAATCGGAGAAAAATCACGAACAGAGGAGAAGAATTCACTAAATGAGAATAATGGAGCACAAGAGGATGTCAGATGAATAGTAACTGAATATCAAACACCTAACAACAAAAATAATAACAAACTGAGTTTTAATCTCAAATTCTGAGGTAGATTGTTTAAGAGATCAATATAGGAGTGAGGAGAGAGAAAATAGCATAACATAACATAACATAAAATTAGATTTTGAAAGTAAAAATAAAAAAAATAAAATAAAACTAAAAAATAAAAATTATGAAAAAAGAAATAAAAATAAATTATCTATAGAAATTTATAATAATAATAGTGCATTAATTAAATTGGTTTGGATTCTCTTAGGCCACCTATTCGTATCTAAAGATCTCCCCAATAAACTCTTCACACTTATATCTTTAAGGATAAATTATATCCATATTGTTAACAGTTTATCCCGACATTTCACTAAATCTCCTACATTTAAGGTCTCGCTCTTCCTAACTCGTGCATCTTTGGGTCACCATAATATAACGTGATATTTATTTATTTATTTATGCATTTGAACCCTTTGGGGCTTAGAAATATTTATCCAGGAGATCAGTTGCAAATAGAACGTGGAAATAGCTTCTTTGCAAAAATGCAAGAGGAAGGTTGCATACATATACGTTCACTCTAAAGCCAACCTCAATTGTTATGATTAAAATTCTGATTGTTGTTGTATCAATTGCAAATAGAAATTATTTTCCCTTCTTTTTTTTTTCTTGTTTCATTTGTCATACTCTATAAATATGATCTTCTATTGGGTCTTTCTGAAAGCTTTATTTAACCAATGCCAACAATATTGTAAATGATTTAACTTTTACAATTAAAGTTGGCCATAAACATAAATCAGCTGGGAGTTTTAAGGTGGTTGAACGTTGGTTAATATAATTACTTCATTACCTTGAGTGAAACACTTCTGATTCTAGGTATACCTATGCTTCATGCGTTGTCCCATTTATTTTCATGCTTGCAGATAGCATACCCATCAGAAGTTGAAGGCCTTGGTGCTCAGCTTCTAAAAGTTCAAGATAACATCCCAATTTGTGCATGTATAATTTCGCAACGGCTTGCTCTCTACTCTCTAGAAACAGGTCCTGAGTGGGTTACAGAACAAGTAAAAGATCTTGTTAGGAACCGAGAACTTCTTGTAGATGCACTCTCTCCACTTGGTCACAATGCAGTAAAAGGTGGTGAAGGTGCAATCTACTTGTGGGCAAAACTGCCTGACAAATTCCCCGATGACTTTGAAGTTGTTAATTGGCTTGCTAACAAACATGGGATAGTGGTAATTCCTGGGAGTGCGAGTGGTGGTCCGGGCTATATTAGGATCTCGTTTGGTGGATTGAAGGAGGAAGACTGTAAAATTGCTGCAGAGAGATTAAGAAAAGGATTAGAAGAACTGGTCAAAGATGGGCTGGTGTGGTAGCTGGTGATTGTTCATTTTATGCTCCGTGCCATTTGAATTCAAAAGTGGCACATTTGGCCATTTTACTCAAAATTATCAACTTCTGATTTTACATGAATAATTGAAACCTCTAGCCTTTGATGAGCGACTCAAAATGAGAGCGGTTATATCATTGATGTATATGAGAAGAAAGTGATTTTCCAATATATGCATAGATTTGGCAAAGATTAGGCATATGCCAGATTATTTATGTATATTGAGACGATAATGTTTATTTCCAAGACATGCGTACATTTTCGAAAAAGATGTATGCCAAACATTGTCTTCATGAGATGAATGATCATATGGAGCTTTCAGTCTCCATTGTTGAAGCATAAAAGGAGACGTTGAGCCTCTACCAGTAGACGCAGTTGTTACCAAAGATGCATCTCATTCAGTTCTAATGATTGTTGGAAGTCGTGTCCATTCTGTTCCATTATAATTTGAAAGTGGTTAATGCTACTGTTGGCAAATCAGGTATCTATGTCTATTAGAAGAGGGAAAGCCAACAAGCTAAGTTGCTACATAAGTTATCTTTACAGAGGACTCATAAAATGTTGCTCCTCACTTTAGAGATTGGCTAATATGAAAAAAGCCCGCTCATTTCGTAGAGATGAGATCTCAAGTTTGACTCTTCTAAGAGGTTGTGTGAAGAAATTGTTAGAAATTTGCTAAAAGTCCTGCTTTATCCGATTTGAATTGGAAAAGAACTATGTAGACACGACCCAGGAATCCTTTTTATCTATAATCCGTAGTGCTGTAAAAATCAAAGAAAGCTTTTAGAGAAAACAGTGAACTTCATCGTGAGATTGCTTGAATTGAGCTGACCCAATTTTTATTTTTCAATATCTACATGAGGCTCACTCTGAATTTGTCATGAAGCATGGGCTCAGGTCAAGTGAAGGGGAGAGTATAGGGTTTTCATTTTTATCTTTTTGCATGTTAAATTTTATTAGAAATTTTCTGTAATTTCGAAATGTATTGAAATACAAGAGAATTTTAATTCTTGGAGTTATCATTTTATAATTACTATTTTTAATAGTAAAGATAGAAAAATAATCTCTTGAGGGCGAATTTTAACGTAATGGTGGAATTGTTATTTTGATAATTTTAAAATTACAGATTCGAGATATGAAAATAATCTTTTTATAAAATATAAAGGAAAAGCTACGTGTGTATATATATATTCACCGTTCTCTTTATCTTTACACTAAATTGGAAAATATTTTATACAAAATCAAATCAACAAAGCAAGAGAATTTTAATTCTTGGAGTTATCATTTTATAATTACTATTTTTAATAGTAAAGATAGAAAAATAATCTGTTGAGGGCGAATTTTAACGTAATGGTGGAATTGTTATTTTGATAATTTTAAAATTACAGATTCGAGATATGAAAATAATCTTTTTATAAAATATAAAGGAAAAACTACGTGTGTGTGTGTATATATATTCACCGTTCTCTTATCTTTATACTAAATTGGAAAATATTTTATACAAAATCAAATCAACAAAGCAAGAGGCCTCTGATAGGGGTGGTGGAGTTGTTGAAAAATCAACAATAGCTTAACCGGTAGAAAGTGGGGCATTTTGAAATGATTTGGGTAGGAGAGGGAGCATCCAACTGATGGGGTGGTTTGTGCGGCTATTGACTTGATCTGATATTGTTTCTTAGGTGAGCTCCCCTGTTTCAACACCAGACGAGATGCTTTTGAAGTATGATGTACCAAGAAATACTAATGAAATATTTTTTATTTTTAAAATATTTTGATATATTAAATTAATTAATATTTATATATTTTTTTTATATATTTTTTATATTTAATGGATTATTTATTTATTTAATTATAATTATAATTTTTATATTATTTTTTTATCATTAATAATTATATTTTTGATTATTTTAAATTTTTATTATAAAAATATGGTTATTCTATTATTTTATAAAATAATTAATATTTACATAAAAATTTTTATATTTTTTATATTTACGTATTTATTTATATTTTTATAAAATATCATTTTTCTATATCCATTTTTGTTACCATGCAACGAAAATTTTAGATGAAGAAGGCCAGGAAAACCCAAAAATCGAATCAACTTAGGAAGATTCCAGCCACAAGTTTCCTCAAACCCTTTTGAAAAAATTGATATAAGATTGTTTCATCCACCACAACGTAAAAATAGGAACATAAAACCCAAAAAAAAAAAAAAAATGGAGGAAAGCATAGATTTTAGTAGTAGACCCTAATTTTTTTTTTTTTTAAAGTTTCTTTATGTTTTCTAAAATATCTTTTTCTCAATCCAAGTGATTTAGAAAATAAGAAAATAGGTTTCAACTTGTACACATATAAGGAACAAAGTTTATCAATTAATCTTTCACTTTTGTGATTCATTCTTGTATAAAATATTATTATCAATAACCAAAATCTTAAGAATATTTTAAGAAATTAATTGACAAACTTAATTATTTTCATAAATATTAAGTTAATTCTACAATATTTTTTTTCTTGCCCAACTATTCACTTAAGCACAATTTGCTTACTTTTCTTTTTTTTTTTTGATAGTTGGAAAAAAATCAATAGTTTAAATTCAGTTTTCATATCTTCCAAAAAATCATGACCTTTCGTTTATTTTCCTTTTGATTTTTTACAACAATATTTACTAAAATTAAAAAAAAAAAGGACAAAAGATAAAATATAAAAAATATTCATTAGTCATACTATATTCCAAAATAGAAATAAAAACATTGCAAAATACAATTAATAAGAGAATATGCACTCGAATGTTTGTCTAATACCTTAAATTATCTTTTTTAATTAAGATTGATCATCAACAAGTAACTCTCCCAACATTCTATTTTTATTTTAATTCTAAATATTTTTTAAACAATCTCGAATGACAAGTAATTTTCTTTTCATCATTCTAGACCTTAAGAATGGAAAAAAAAAAAGGTATCGGAAGGTTAGTTCTCTAAAGTGAATCCCATAATACTCGAACCGAATTAATTTGATAATCGGATATTAAATTGATAAAAAAAAATAGTTTTACTCTTTAATGTTAATTGAAAATTTTGTTGTGTTTAATTGTTTTAATTTTTAATTATTTGTAATGATTATGAGTAATTTGGCCAATGAAACCTTAAATAATAATATGAAAAGGTCGTCCGAGTTTTGTACGTAGGTGACATTAAAAATTAAAAAAAAATTCTACAAGATCATTAAAACAAAACAAAAAAATCGTTAAATAGCATCCATATATTGCAGGTTAAAAATACGATATGGATATGTCGCGACTTGAAGATGCAATATATTGGATTTTAGACATGTTTGGTCATCTTTGGCACATGTGGGAAAGCGTAGATAGTCACGGGAGATGGAAGAGAGAGAGAGAGAGCAACTTGAGGCGCATGCGAGGAACATGGAGGAAGCTGCAAGGGAGGATTCGAAGGATGTGGAAGAATGGAGTCTACATTTGTATTCGATGCAAATGAGTATTTTAGGGTTTTTGATTTTGGTGTCATTTTTATATTGCTATCTGGTGTTTGAAGAATTTTTAGATTTACAGATCTCTATGTCTAAACAAGAATAATGATAGTGAGTTGGGGGTGTTTGTCACTGTTAGAAAGAAGAAGACTCTTAGTTTTTTCAGGCTTGTGTATGTCATGTATCGAAAATACGTACATATCTTCGATTTGAATTTTTTATTGATTTATATGGTATTTTAAAATTTTATTTATTTATTTATTATTTATTTATTTTTAAAATCACTTCCGTACAAAACTCAACGCCGTCCTGTCCCGCAGTATTCAAAAACCGAAAAGGTTAATTTCGTCATTTTATAACCCCATCTTTCTGTCCTTCGATCGTTAAGGCGTCGCGTCGCATCGCATCACCCTTTTACCCAAATCAGGAGAGAGAAAAGTGGGGAGAGAGAGAGCAGCTGTTGCATTACATTTGTTCGAAACCTTAATTTTCAAGTTCTCAAGAAACCCTAAATGCAATCAAGTCGGTGTAGTTTCTCAAACTGGTCGTCTTCAGAAAACCCTAATTAGAGCAAATCATCGACAGAATGGTGGGGAGTACGCCGCTTTCTGGATTGCAAGATCACGTGAAATTGGCCAGAGAATACGCGCTTGAAGGTCTCTACGACACCTCCATTATCTTCTTCGACGGTGCCATCGCTCAGATCAACAAGTAACTTCCCGAATTCTCTTTTCCTATTTTAGCCCTAATTATTCTTTAAACAATATTGGATCGGAAGCATTTCTCTCTCATAATTGCACTGCTTGATTTTAATTGGGGTTTTTGTCGTGTTTAGTTATATTCATAGTTTAGGTTCGGCAGATGGGAGTAATTCTTGATTTATGGCTGTGATTCAACTGATAATGCCAATAATCCTCATGTGATTTGCTCATAGTTTCCAAATAATACCCCAAGATTCAAAAATCAGGGAAGATGTTCCTCTTGGTTTAAGCTGATAGGGCTAAGAGTCTAAGGTCTCCCATGTTAGTTTTTAATCGTAATATAGAAAAACATATAAAGTGCATTTCTCAACCGTACCCTTGTAAAGGAAATCCTTGATTTGTTAATTTAACTCTCAAGTGATTAAGAAATACAAATTTATTAAGCATTTAGGTCAAACACGGGATCATATTTTCGCTGGAAAGGATTAAATATGTGTCTTACGTGCATCTTTTTCATCAGAGGTTGTGGGGCGTGGGGGGTTCTCAGGCTAAAAGCCTTAACCGTAAGGGAAAACTCTTTGCCATGTTTCTGCTGCAAGTTAAGCCACATGGGGTTTGTTTGGACATTATTCTATGATATTAGGGAAATTTAGTGTCGAATTTATGAATATTGGACTAATATGCTGAAAAGATTTTTCAATCCTTGCTCAATTAGGAGGAGTGTAAGGCCTTTTAAGTTTGGTCGAGTGTTGATTACACCCCGAGAGTCAAATTTATGTAACCAGTTGTGGTCTTTACGGGAGGTTGAAAACTATTTGGTATCTTCCAATTTGTAATCATAAAGGATTTAAACTGTTGCTCTCTTTTGGCTGATGAAACAAAACAGAGAGATTTTGTTGTTTGGAAAAGTTATCTAGAACATAGCACACGTTTCCCTTTGAGATCTTACCTCTCTCTCTCTCTCTATCTCTCTCTCTATTTTTTTTTTTTTTTTTTTTTTTTTTTAAAAAAAAAAAGGCACGTAAACACGCTTGATGATCCACTGATTCGTGCGAAATGGATGAATGTGAAGAAGGCTTTGTCTGAGGAAATAGATGTAGTAAAGCAGCTGGATGCTGAAAGAAGAGCTTTCAAGGAGGCACCCACAGGCAGACGCCCTGCTTCACCTCCCATTTCCACTAAATCATCATTTGTCTTTCAGCCACTTGATGAATACCCAACTTCGTCTGGTGCCCCCATGGATGATCCTGATGTGTGGCGGCCACCAAGTCGAGATTCTGCTAGTAGAAGGCCTACAAGATCTGGTCAAGTGGGTATGAGGAAATCGCCACAAGATGCAACTTGGGCTCGTGGTTCCACAAGAACTGGAACAACTGGTCGTGGAGCAAAAACTGGTGCTTCTAGTAGAGTAAATTCTGGAGCGCGAGCATTGACAACAGGAAAGAAAGGGACTGGCTCCAGCAAAACTAACTCTGGCAAGACAGAATCAGCAGTGAGTTCTATGAATATAAAATGCTAGTTATGTTAAGCATTTGTATTGCTTAATATAAAACTTTGTTTAAATGATTTTTAGAATGGTGACACTGAAGATGGAAAATCAAAGAAGGGACAGTATGAGGGTCCTGATCCAGACTTGGCTGCTATGCTTGAAAGGGATGTCTTGGAGACGAGCCCCGGTGTTAGATGGGATGACGTTGCTGGGCTTAGTGAAGCAAAAAGACTTCTTGAGGAAGCTGTTGTCCTTCCCTTGTGGATGCCTGAATATTTCCAGGTTTGTTAGAGTGGGTCTCATTGATCTTGTATTAAGACCCTTGATATGTTTCTTCAATGATAATATTTCCCTAAACTTTTGCCATACAAAGTTATTCCTGAGATGGTTGGAAGCTGCTCCCATTTTATAAATTGTAGCCCCTTAAATGCTGAGAGCTTAATTAAGGTTGCGATTGTGTAAGTAGATCTGTAATAAGATTTCATGAGAGCATGGGCACTTCAAAATGGGAGCAATGTCTGTGTATGACACGTGTCAAACATGGTACTCATTGGTAACTATTATATAGGTCTGATGGTGTACAGTATATTTTTCTCCTATACTTGACACTTCTTGTTCGCTTCTTGGATGGTTCTGGGACACTTTGAGAATGTTTCTTGGAAATGTGAACAATGCTGGGAGCAATTACTAAAAATATAAGTTTATTTTTGCTTCGTGATTTTAAGAAATAGGACCTACCTGGGAATAATTATGTTTTGATGTTGTTCCTTATTTATTTCCTAAATATCAAATTTTTATTTGTTAGAAAATTCACAAGAACATGTGGTTGCCTTCTAAATTCCTAAAAGTTGATATCCTCTTGGTCATATAAGAGTCTATTGAGAATCCCTTGATTTTGTTTTGCATCAAGTTTAGTATATTTCTTTACTTTTTGCATATCTGTTTGTGTACATTAATTGAATGTTTTCAAATGGCCCTAAAAGAAGCTATTTTAGTGGGTCCAACTGTTTAATTTCATTTTCTCACCAGAGCTGTACTTGTTGAAGCCTTAAGAGTGGGGGCCAACCCGCACTTTCTACCTCCCACAGTGAGTAGTAGTTTTGTTCTCCTGCTCACAAGCAGTTGTGTATGTTTCTTCTTTTTGCATGTCTTTTAACAGTTTACTGATATGGTAATTTATCTGGTATTCTTTCTGCAGGGTATTAGGAGGCCATGGAAAGGTGTTCTCATGTTTGGCCCTCCTGGAACTGGGAAGACACTTTTGGCTAAAGCAGTTGCTACTGAGTGTGGCACGACATTTTTCAATGTTTCTTCTGCTACCTTGGCTTCGAAATGGCGTGGGGAGAGTGAACGTATGGTTCGCTGCTTGTTTGATCTTGCAAGAGCTTATGCACCTAGTACAATATTCATTGATGAAATTGATTCTCTTTGCAATGCTCGTGGGTAAGCTATCAAATTTTTTCTCTATGTGCAGGCTTGATGCCTCACTCATATCAACCCATCTGCCCCAGCGAAACCTATTTGATATGTGTATATCATATATCCTAGTGACATAGTAGAAGTAAGGCGTTGGAGTTTGTTAGAGTACAAGCCCAAAACTTTGCAAGTTTGATAAGATCAAACCCTAATGCTCTTCAATAGGGATCCACCCACATATAAGAAACAACATTCTATTGAATAATAATATCAAAGCTTGCCTTACAATGAGAATAAGAAGATATTTTATAACATCAAACTCCTAAACCAAATAAGAAAATAATTAATAAAACCCTAGTACAACTTCTTCCAGAAACATATGGAAAGAAAAGATGACTAAAGAAAGCAATTAAATTTGAGCTTGGAATGCTGGACCTAGGATTGGTGGGGGTGGGTGCACCAATGGGATGCAGGTGCCCCAAAGAGGTATCACTGCTCCTTGTGCTTTGCTATCCATGATGAGGTTCTAGTAGCTCCGTCTTGGGCATCTTCAATGCTTTGATTGCTGCCCTCTTCAGTGTATATTTGACCCCAATAACAGCCTTTAAGTTTGCAAATAAAAATCTTGGTTTTGAGGGCCTGCGTCAGCCTCTCCACTTGTGATTACATTTTAAAATCTGGGTACGACTTATAATACAAGGCCACTCCAAAATCTGAGAGGCTTGGTTCTTCTTGTTGTCCATCATATATCTGCAAAAGCGATTTAATACAAAAGGATCCAAATCTTGTTAGAGACAAAGTCAAGAACAAAATCCTTTGATTCTTCACTAACCCCAAATTCCAAAACTTCCTTTTCCTCTACCATCTTCTCAACACCCACAAAATCAACCATCGGTATCTCTGGCTTCTGCAGCACATATCCCTAATTTTCAGTGCATCGTCCTGAATACCCTCCTCTGCTTTTGAATCAGAGATTCTGGTATACTCGGCTACAACAATTTGACAGCAACCTCGACTTCCTAAATATCCAATGTTTGTTGCTCTTTATTTACCCCATGGACAACATGTTTTGCAAGGGACTTTTGTTGTCCCTATCAATATTAAGTGTAGGAACAAAAATTTTCTCAAGAGGATTTTGACCAGGAACGTACCTATATTTTTCAATTGCTCCACCTTAGTCTTCTTTGATTGTAGACTTCCCGTAGTCATGACTTGGGCTGTCCATAATTCCAACCTTTTGCAACGCAAAGGTTATTTGTTGCAGTATGGTTTCGATTCTTTCCAAAGCTTTTCCTTGTGCAATCACCATTTGCCTTGGATCTAAAATTCCCCGATCATCATCACAAGAATGGTTGCTTCCTTCCTAACAACTCATAGCTGTCATCTCTAGTCTATGAGAAAACCCTCTCTGATATCAGTTGACGGAAGATGAAGGTTGTGGTGGGATTTTTTCTAGTACAAACCCTTAAACTCTGCAAATTTGATAAGCTCGAACCCTAAAGATTTGCAGCAGGAATCTATGCGCAAGGAAGAAACAACGTTTCTATTGAACAATAATATCAAAGTCTTCCGTAAAATGAGAATAAGAAAATCATTTATAGTCTAAAACTCTTAAAATAAGTAATTAATAAATTCCTAGTACAACTTATAGAAAAATATGGAAAGAAAAGATAACAACTATACTGAAGAAAGCAATTAAATTTGAATTCAGGATGCTGGACTTGGGATTGCTGCACACTAATGTGCCCATGGGGTGTAGGTGCGTAAGTGCTCCCCAGCCTAGGGCGGTGTGCCTGAGGAGGTATCTCTTCTCCTTGTGCTCGGCTATCCATGACCGGGCTCCAATAGCTCCTTCCCGGGTATCTTCTATGGATTGATTGCTGCCCTGCCCTCTCGAGTGCAAATTCGATCCCAATAATGACCTTTAAGCTTCCAAATGAAAATCTTGGTTTGAGGGCTTTCTGTCCTGTGTCACCTAGTGACATGGTTTTAAACATTTAGTTTTCATGCCGACTTTATTTCAAACTACCATGGTCTTGCATGATTTTGAATACCTAGGTACAGGTATCTTTTCCTTGAGAGTGCAGTTGTGTTCTGATAAGCTTTCTTTCATCCTAATTGATTTTGACAGTGTCTTCTGAATTATGATACATGATAGTGTTTCATTTCTTATTAGATAACCTTCATTTATTGATTTATGTAGGGTTTCAGGTGAACATGAGTCCTCTAGAAGGGTAAAGTCTGAACTTCTTGTTCAGGTAGATGGTGTTAACAACACTGGAACTAATGAAGATGGTAGTCGTAAAATAGTGATGGTCTTGGCTGCCACTAATTTTCCATGGGACATAGATGAGGCACTCAGGTTTGGTTGCTTTTATTTAGCTTATTTCTGAAAATAGTAATTTTTCCCTTTCTGTTTGGTTTTAAGTGTTTATTCCTTTCATTTTTCATGTATCCAAATGCATTTCTCTTAGGCTATGTACTGTAAGGCATACGTTTGCATGGGTATTATTGACGTGCATAATTCTATATTTATAACTTCCAGGTTATCTGTTTGGTCTTTAATGCAATGCAGGAGGAGATTGGAGAAACGTATATATATACCTCTTCCAAATTTTGAGAGTCGCAAGGAGCTTATACGGATTAACCTGAAAACTGTGGAGGTAAAGCGACTTAACTAAGCCTTTATTAGAGTTTAGACTTTGTGCCTTAGTTCATTTTGTAGTCATACTCTCTTCCTATCTTACCTTATTCTTTATGCGATGTGCTCCATTTTGAATTGGATGGATACACCAGCCTGTTTTTGGGAAGATACAGTTAATGCAGTCGAATTGTACTTGATTAATTTTGCTTTTGGGAAGATACATCCCCAGTTCTTTGTTTGACATGAACATGAAGTACAAATACTTCTTGTGTTGCTATTGTCACAGACAGACTACCAGAAATTATGAAAGAAGGGAAGGAAATGCAAACAGGGTGCAAAACATTCCTTTTACATGGGACCAAAAAATTATTTGCTACCTTATTGGTAGATGAAGAGAGGCATAGGAAATCCTTTCATTGTTGTCTTTTATTATACATTACTTGATACTGATTGATCTTGTTAGATGTCCATAATATACTTACCTTCAACGAACCATGGATACCTTGAAATGGAAGCTGTTTTTGTCTCCTGCATGTGTCTGACATTTGCTAGACATGTTAGACATGCCATGTTGTGCATATATATATATTTTTTAATATTAAAAATTGTGCACTTTTCTAACACTTGGACATTCTAGAACACTTATCAGACATTCTACAGACTGTTTACATTATTATTACTACCAAACTGGAATATGCTCGCGCGAATAAAAGAAAATCTGAAATATGCTTGTTCATTTTATAGGCAATAAATATGTGATAATTTTGTGATAATTAGAGGCAAAATTTATTAGCGTTGTTCACTTTATATACTTCTATAAATATAAATTATCCCAAAGGTAATGTGTTTGTGGTGTTGTGTCCCAACTGTCTTGGGGCCCTATATTCTAGAATTTTCCATTTTACCTCATCTGCGCTGTGTTTGTTCTGTATCCTGTTAAAATCCCACACCGACAACTAGCTCAACCCTCCTGTTTAGTTGCCATCGTTGGGTTTTGAGCCCTTAACAGACTGCCAATGATAAGCTGGAGGAAGGCGAGGTTGACATTAAGTCATCTTGCCCCTAATACCCTAGCTGAGATGCGCTACAGTGGCCAGGACTTGGGGTCATGATCCTGTGAGGTGAGCCAAGTGCAGGAATACACTAAAGTAGCTTGCCTTAGTATTGTGTCTTCCTTTACAGTGTTCTGCTGCTTAATATTAGATGGCTCTCTGTGTATGTTGGACTGCAGCCAATGCTCCTTGAAATTGTTACATGATTACACATCTCTGCCATCCTACAGTACTGACAATCCTACCTTATGGGTCATGTTCTTTATGGGAATTGCACCTATAGCATATATTTTTTTTATTGAATTAGCCATTGAAGAGGTGTTTATTTCCTGTTTCTGCACTTGGACATGTGGCCATAAAATTCATATATCTAGAAGCATATACTATAGAAAATGTTATCTTTGCCCTGTTGATGGGAGGCATTTCTTAGGTGTAGGCTTGGCTGAAATTCCTCGCTAATGCAAGAGCGTTACTATTGTCTAGTGTTAATTAGTCCAAACTTGTGAAAAAACATAATACAAGGCTATTATTCGTTGCACCAAACTCAGACAATTGAATAAAATAACCTCATCGATTTTTGAACCTTAAAATGCGTGCAAACTTAGGGATGGCACTAGTTGGTAGAAGTTCATTAGCTGGTCAGCCTTCTTGCTGTTGTCTCCTTTCTTGTGCTGTTTGTAGCAGTTTCTTCAGGAATGCTTTGTTTTCTATTAGAAAGCGCTTGCTATGACATATTGCAACAATCATCCATTCTTCTATTCTTTTTTTTTTTTTCCTATCCATTGCTAAACTGTTGATATCCATTTTTGGCAGGTGGCACCTGATGTAGATATTGATGAAGTGGCCCGTCGAACAGAAGGATATAGTGGAGATGATCTCACAAATGTTTGTCGAGATGCATCCCTAAATGGTATGAGGCGTAAAATTGCTGGCAAGACCCGTGATGAGATTAAGAACATGTCTAAGGATGAGATCTCGAATGACCCAGTTGCCATGTGTGACTTTGAAGAAGCCCTAACCAAGGTACAGAGAAGTGTTTCAGCTGCTGATATTGAACGTCATGAGAAATGGTTCCAAGAATTTGGTTCAGCATAAAAGAAGTCTACTGAAAAATTCGGAAATGAGTACAAAAGCTAGTATGGAAGGTTGTCGAGTGTTTTTATTCCATAGTTTGTCCTGTACCATTGCTTATTATCTGGTCTTGATTCTTTATGGTTGTTTTTTGTAGCCTATCTTGGCATGTTGGGGGATGCTGGAAATGTCTTACATTGTTGCACCTTTTTTGTATGTATAGCCACCAATGAAATGCAATTCCCTACATCTTTTCGTTCTTTCTAAGAGCCCTTGGAACTGTTGGTACAAATTAAAATTGCCCTACTTCTTGCATCGTGTTTTATGACGGGGCTAGATCCTCTGGTGTGCTATCCTCAGACTAAGCCCAACCTTATGTTCCCTCTGATCACTCCAAGGTAGACTGCTTTTGTCCAATTTGGCTTATTCTTATGCTTTACTATTGATTTGTTTTCTTGGCTCCCCCCCCCCCCCAAAAAAAGTTTTAAATTTTAAATTTATTTATTTATTTTTTGTATTTTTAGCTTTCCAAAAGCGTAAAGGCCATAGCATGTTATATGAAGGGAAAAAAGTCAAAAGATTAGAATGATTATATTTGAGGAGAATGAGCTCTAGGAAGGTAGAGAGAGTAGAATTTATGATGATAAAAAAAATAATAAATTATTAAAGTAAATTGCTATAAGAATTTCATCAGCTATTTTTCAATTATCAATAAATCTTGACATATCACATATTAATTATTGATTTATTTAGTCTATGTGACTTACTTCACGAGGTGGATGTGATTGCTTTGTTTGGTATTTCACGGTCTAGTACGGAGTAGGTGGAGGTAGATGTATATGTACATAACTTTTCCTTTACATTTTGTAAAGATGTTATTTTTACATTTTGAACCTGTGACCTCATTTACCATTGCGCCAATATTTATTTTTAAAAAATTTTATCAACATGACTTCCAAAAACTTTTCTTAGAAGTCATTTTATATATACTCGATGCTGGCATGTCCCCAATTAATTAAAGAGCAACAATTTTTGAATTTTGGAAAGAATGATTTTTCATGAACGCAAAACTAAACCAAACTCTCAAAATCCTCCCTAATTTGTACTTTCAAAGTAGTAAAAAAGAAACAAACAAAAACAGAAAAAAAAAAAAAAGAAATTCCCCAAAAAAAAGAATATGAAAAATGAGAAAAATAAGGTCAGACCCTTTGAAAGTTTCACTCAAAAGAATAATCCATGTACGACATAAATATATTTTATAAGTTTAGGATTGTAGCTAAAATCGACCTCCCCACAAAGATGTTGAATTTCACTCCCTTCTTTCATTGATTCATCCGTCTAAACTGAATTATTTCTGCTGAACAGCATTCAATATGAGATATCACCCATGCTAATATCATATTCTCCTTTTCTTCTCTATGTGTTTCGCCACGTATTATATCGTGATTGTTCTTGTATAAAACTTAGTGCTTCTATGGGTGACTTATCACAAGTTCAAGAATAACCTGTTTATAAAAGCCTTGTTAAACTCTACTTTGCCAGCTTAGATTGGTCACTTTTAGAGACATTCTTGTATTTTACAAACCTTCAAAAGAGGGAAAAAAAATATGGGTCTTGGAAATTTTAATAATTTGGTTTTTTTCACTGTCAAGTCTTTCTATCTTCTTCTCCTCGCTTTGATCTTATGCAATCCCCTACCAAGTGAAGCAGGTAAAGAAAAATCGCACTTAGATTTCATTATGTTCATGTCTTGAATTTTAATGACTCCGTTTTTTTTTTTTTTTTTTTTTTTTTTGGTTCAATTTTTTTGTTTTGTGGGTAATTTTTATTTACTTAATATAGGACAGTGTTTAGTATTATGTGATTAGTTATTTTTGATGAAGATGTGGTTTAGTGTGTTTTGTGATGTTTGGTTGTAGATGTTTGTGATAAGGTGAATTGTGCGCAAGGAACATGCAAGCCTTCTAATGCTACATGGTATGGTTATGAATGTGAGTGCTTTCCTGGCTGGAAGAAGTTTGACGTTCCACTTTTTCCCCCTGGAGCATGTTTCCTTCCTAACTGTGAGTCTCTCTCTCTCTCTCTCTCTCTCTCTCTCTCTCTCTCTCGCACTATATGGACATACTTTGTTAAGTATCAATTTGATCATTGCTCATATGATTAGTGTTACCGTAACCAGTGAAGATACAAGAACATGGATGAATAGGAAAAGAGAAGGATATTAGAAGTCTGTTTGTTTTACCTTCAATTTTATTTTTTTTAAAAAATATTTTCTACTGTTTAGGTGAAATATCAAAATTTTATTACTTCTATATCTGAACCGGGCTGTCGATGCTTTTGTAGGCACGGTTAATCTCACATGTGGCTCCAGCTCTCCTCCATCTCCTCTGCCATCGCCGCCTCCCCCACCGGCTTCTCTACCTGTCCCTATACGTAACTAATCCTCATTCCCATTTCTTGTCTTTTTTGTCTATGTATTCATTGATAAAGCTGAGGTAGGTTCTCTTTTGGTGGCAGCTTGTTTACTCGTGTGGTGCAATGAGGGAATCTGTGTGGTTAATGGCACTGGTCATATATGCCAATGCAATGAGGGTTCATACAACGCGTTCAACTCATCAGCCTGGCCTTGTTTTAAACCATGTAAGAACCCTATATAGTGCTCTTTTGAAATTATGAGTGTGTCATGTACAAAATTCTCATTGGTCTAGCCCAACATATTTATGTATGTGCTCTCTCCTTCATCATAGTTTTAATTAATGTAGTCTTTTTGATTGTTCTTATTCTTGTTTGCTTGATGAATTTTAGGAGTCTTACCCTATTGTAGTGTCACATTTTTGTTGAAATTTGTAATCCTCGCTTAAGTTCAACCCAAACCGTTCTGTAGCAGAAGCACCAGGAAAGTTCCCAGGAAAGAGGTGGAGTTCGTCTGTCCTCGCTTAAGAATCTCTTTCCTTCGACAAGTATTTGTCACCAGACAGAACTTTCCTAGACATGCCATGCCATCGCATACTAGTGAATGGGCCTTACAAAAGTTTAGAGCACAGATTTAAATATGGACAAAGAGAGATAAGAATGTAAGCGAATATAAAGGAGAGGAAGAAAAAATATTTATTGAGAGAACAATATTGAAGAATGAAGAGAATTTCTTCTATTGAGAATAAAAGAGAAAGAGTATCATAAATATAACAAAGATAGAGAAAGAGATAAGAGATGGATTTTGGAAGAGAGATTGTCTTCCAAGTTGTGCTTACAAGATTAGAGAGAGCCCCTATTTATAGAAGATGAGATGAGAAATGAAATAATAAAAAATAAATTAAAAATGAGAGAGTGGGGGGGCCCCAACGGCATTATAGCCGTTTGAGTCCCAACGGCTATAATAGCCGTTGGGAACTTTGGGGATTTTGGGCCCATTTGGGCCACAATCTTTTGGGCCCAAATGGGCCTATTTATTTTTAACACTCCCCCTCAAGTTTGGCGAATATATGTCGATGGAGCCTAACTTGTTGAGAATTTTGTTCATATGACTAGTTGTAGTTCCTTTAGTGAAAATATCTGCAAGCTGATCACTGCTCTTTACATGAGGAGTGATTATGGTCTTGTCTTCAACCTTTTGTCGTACAAAATGACAATCCACCTCAATATGTTTGGTCCGTTCATGAAATACTGGATTTGATGCAATATGAATAGCCGATTGGTTATCACAAAGAAGCTGAATTGGCATTGAAACCTTGAACCCTAAGTCTTCAACTAAGGCTTTAAGCCACACAATCTCACTTGTTGATGCTGCCATGGCTCTATATTCTGCTACTGCGCTGGATCTTGATACTACTGATTGTTTCTTGCTTCTCCAAGACACTAGACTACCTCCCACAAACATGCGTAAACCTTGTTGTAGACCTTCTATCATGACAATCTCCGGCCCAGTCTGCATCGCAATATCCAATGATCTCGGAGCTTTGATTACACTTCATCCATATTCCACGTCCAGGAGAACCCTTTAGATACCTCAAGATCCTTTCAGCTGCTTTCCAATGTCCCATTTTTGGATTGTGCATGTCTTTGGTGACTCGCTAATCGCATATGCTATATCCGCCTGGTGATCGTCAAATAAATGAGCTTTCCAACAAGTCTCTGGTATCTCGAAATATCGACAAATTGTTGGTCGTTATCCGTTCCTTCTTCATAGGTTGAGACTGGACTACAAGCAGGTTTAGCTCCCAATTTACCTGTTTCCTGCAAAAGATCAAATGTATACTTTCTTTGGGATAAAACAAGCCCCTTAGAGGAGTAGGCAAGTTCTATACCTAGAAAGTATCTTAGTTTTCCCAAATCTTTAATTTCAAATTTAGACTTAAGGAAATTTTTAACTTGATCTATTTGTTTTATATCATTCCCAGTTATGATTATGTCATCGACATAGATAAGTACAATTGTGACCTTTTCATTAAAAAATTTTGTAAATAAAGAGGAGTCACTATTGCACTTAGAGAAATCATAACTAAGAAGAGCAGAGCTAAGTTTAGCATACCAGGCTCGGGGAGATTGTTTCAACCCGTAGATGGCCTTCTTGAGTTTGCATACTTGTCCATCGTTGCCTTCAAGCCCTTGAGGAAGTCGCATGTAAACTTCCTCCTCTAATTCTCCTTGCAAGAATGCATTTTTCACGTCCATTTGAAACATTGGCCAACTCCAATTTGTTGCGAGAGACAATAGGACTCGGACCCGTGGTCATTTTGGCGACGGGAGCAAAAGTTTCAGTGTAGTCCTCTCCATATGTCTGAGTGAAGCCTTTGGCTACAAGTCTTGCTTTGAGACGGTCGATTGTTCCATCACTCTTATGCTTGACCTTGTAAACCCACTTGCACCCTACCGCTTTCTTTCCTTTTGGAAGAGTGGTAATCTCCCAAGTTTGATTTCTGGTAAGAGCATTCAGTTCTTCCTTCATAGCCTTCCTCCATCCTTGATGAGCATTAGCTTCTTCATAGCTCAAAGGTTCCTGTACTTGGTCAATACTATTCAAGAACTCTTGATGACTAGAGGAAATATTGTTAGTTGTATAAAAATCAGAAATAGGATGGGATGTAACCTTGGAATTATAGTAAATTTCCTTATTTAACCATTCTGAAGGACGTCTTAACCTAGTAGATCTTCTAAGTGGAGGAGGTGGTGAGGATGGCTCCTTTAGAATTTCCTCATTAGCTTGCAAGTTTGGCTCCTCATTTTCTAATGAATTTTCTTCTTCTCCCCCTTGTTCCATATTTTGTTCTATAATTATTTCTTGGGGAGATTTATTTTCAATTCTTGGTAATTCCCAAAAAAAGGTTTGTAAGTCTCTTTTTATGAAATCTTTATCTTTATTATGTTCTTTAAAATAAAATTTATCTTCCAAAAATACTACATTTTTAGATGTATAGACTTTACTAGTTTCGGGTTCATAGCATAAATATCCCTTTTGAAATGATGCGTAGCCTATAAAAATACAACGTCTTCCTTTTTTTTTCTAATTTATCTCTCATTTGAGAAGGAATATGAGCATAACATGTACAACCAAATATTTTAAGATGAGATAAGGATGGTTTTTCTTTTCTAAGTATCTCTAAAGGAGATTCTCCCTTGAGAATCTTTGTGGGAAGTCGATTAATTATATGTGCAGCTGTACTAATCGCATCACTCCAAAATATCTTAGGCATATTTGCAAAACACATCATGGTTCTTGCTATTTCTAGTAAATGCCTATTCTTTCTTTCAGCTACTCCATTTTGTTGTGGAGTATAAGGGCAAGATGTTTGATGAATAATTCCCTTATTTTCTAAATATACTTTGAATTCATTACTCATGTATTCACCTCCATTATCAGTTCTAAGTATTTTAATATGAGCATCATATTGTTTCAAGATAAAGTTATTAAAGTTTTGAAATGCTTCGAAAGCTTGTACCTTAGTGTGAAGCATGTATACCCATGTGTATCTAGATTTATGATCTATAAAAGATATAAAGTATTTGAAACCTCTTCTAGATTCAACAGGAGATGTCCATATATCTGAATGCACAAGATCAAAGATATTTTTATAAATAGTTTCTGAAATTGGATAAAATACTCGGGTTTGTTTCCCAAAGATACATGCTTCACAATGATCATTTCTACAAAATTTTGTTGGAAAAAGCATTTTCAAGACTTGATCATTTGGGTGACCTAATCTAGCATGCCATAGTTGATTATCTCCTTCATATGCTACAAGAGCTTGGTTGCCTTGGTCCAAAAAATATAAATTGTTTCTTCTAGATCCACTACCAATCACTTGATTCGATTTGAGATCCTGAAAAATAACAGTATCATGATCAAAAGTAGCCTTACAATTTTGGTCTTAGTTATCTTACTAATTGACATAAGATTGGAGGTGAATTTAGGAACATATAAGGCATTTGATTTTTTTCCAAAAAATTCAACTTCTCCAAGTTCTTTAATCTTCAAATTTTGTCCATTAGCTACTTTTACTATCTTATGATTTATAAGGGGTTTTAAACGTTTTATCTTTTCTTTATCCTTAACCATATGATAATCACATCCCGAATCTATTAACCAATTTTCAGAACAATGAGTAGAGTTTGAAAAGTTACCAGAATTATTGGCGACTTGTTTTAATAGTTTGGTGATGCCTTCAAGAGCTGTTTCCAATGCTACATTTTGCGCCATTTTTGGTGTTCCTTGCTCTTTCCTCTTAAGATGCTCCGGCTTGAGATGAGGATGAAGAAGCCAACATTTCTCCTTAGTATGGTTTAACCTCTTGCAATGTGAGCATTCTTTCTTGTAAGGAGGCTGATAGACTTTGTTGGCAGTGGGTTGTTCTGGTGCAGAAATAGAATTTTGCTGCTCAACTTTATATCCATGGACTTCAATTTTTGATTGTGAAGTCTCCTCAAGTCGCATGCTAGCATCAGCTTTCTGAATTAAGAATCGAATTTCTTGATATGAAGGGAAGTCTTTCATCCGAAGAATTTCTTGGCGGACATTTGAGAAGCGTTCGCCAAGAGAGACGAGAAGGCCGAAGGACTTGTCTTCATCCTTCCGTTTCATCAATATTTTCGAGTCACATGTGTGAGGTCTCAGCATCTCCAATTCATTCCATAGATCTTCATATTCTCCAAATAGTTGAGATAGAATTTTTTCTTCCTTCTGAATATTGGCAATCTTCCTCTTGATTTCAAAAATTCTTCCCACATTAGATTCTTGCCCATATAGATCATACATTTGATCCCATAAAGCTTTAGAATTTGGGCAAGATGACACCATATTTTTGTGAGTTTGATCCATGGCACTAGAGAGGAGAATGAAAACTTGGTCATCTCTTTCTTTCCATTCTTCATATGTAGGGTTGGTAATATCAAGAGGTTCACTCATTATAAACTTCAAAAGTTTTAGAGCATTGAGTGACCTTTTGATATGCCCTACCCATTGGAAATAATTTTTGGAGGTTAGGATTGTGGAAGAAAAAAAGGTGGGTTTGAAATGAAGTAAATGAGGGTAGAGGATTTGCTATTTGAGGAATAATAGAACTCTGCTCTGATACCATGTTGAAATTTGTAATCCTCGCTTAAGTTCAACCCAAACCGTTCTGTAGCAGAAGCACCAGGAAAGTTCCCAGGAAAGAGGTGGAGTTCGTCTGTCCTCGCTTAAGAACCTCTTTCCTTCGACAAGTATTTGTTACCAGACAGAACTTTCCTAGACATGCCATGCCATCGCATACTAGTGAATGGGCCTTACAAAAGTTTAGAGCACAGATTTAAATATGGACAAAGAGAGATAAGAATGTAAGCGAATATAAAGGAGAGGAAGAAAAAATATTTATTGAGAGAACAATATTGAAGAATGAAGAGAATTTCTTCTATTGAGAATAAAAGAGAAAGAGTATCATAAATATAACAAAGATAGAGAAAGAGATAAGAGATGGATTTTGGAAGAGAGATTGTCTTCCAAGTTGTGCTTACAAGATTAGAGAGAGCCACTATTTATAGAAGATGAGATGAGAAATGAAATAATAAAAAATAAATTAAAAATGAGAGAGTGGGGGGGCCCCAACGGCATTATAGCCGTTTGAGTCCCAACGGCTATAATAGCCGTTGGGAACTTTGGGGATTTTGGGCTCATTTGGGCCACAATCTTTTGGGCCCAAATGGGCCTATTTATTTTTAACAATTTTGATCTAATCTCAAGGGCCAAGGGAGGAGGTGCACACCAAAAATGACCACTAGAGCACTCCATGGCTAGCTCTTTTGGTTGAAATCTAAAAATTTGCCTAGTTCTTGGGCTTTGTCCTGTCTGCATGTGATGGGTTGGTATGTTTAACCAGTCACAAAGCCTTTTCAAATTTTGGCCGGAAGAGTGAGAATACCAACTACATAATGAAAAAAAAAAGCATATACCAAACTCCAATGAGTGTTGTACTCTCTTAATCATAGAACTTAAATTCGAGTTATGAGAATAAAAAAATAAGATTTGGAAAAGCCAATCCCTTAATAGGCCCCACAGTGCTCGGATTGAATTAGTCGAACAAAACCTAGATACCGATTGTTGGTAAGAAAAATCCACTCACAAAAAAAAAGCATATATAACATAATATTTTATTAAAATCCTAAGTGAGGTCCATCAAGAGAGAGCCACAAGAGAAAAATCATCAAACATTTAAAGGAAAACGCAGAACACTCCTTTTAGTCCTCTGCATAGACTTGAACCGTTTGTGTTATTTCAGCATTTGAGACCTTCATGGGTATGGAGTCTTAATTTATAATAGCAATAAATGATAAAATGGTGAACTTTAACAAAAGCTAATGGTATTGCTTATATTTAGAACTAAAGAAGGAAAAAAAAAAAAAAGATTATATAACAGAGTTGCCAGAGATGCTTGCCATGTGTATGGTCATATCTTCTTGCTTAATCTTGCATTTCTTTCTTATTTGCAGGCTCCTTAGGAACAGACTGTAATGGTGTTAGCCTTGGCCCCGGCACGAGCCCATTACCACCACCATCAACCCAAACTCCTGCAAGTGCATCTACTGCAAGAGCACCCTCTGGAAATGGTAATATATCTATTCTGTACTATTGGAAGCAAGTCATCATTCATGTTTGTCATGGATTGATCCTAATTTCACTAGTTTCCCCTACATTTTAGAAGTCATTGAGAAGTAGATTGGAGAATCTTTTAATGTAAGAAAAGAAATAATTATTTTAGATGTTTAGACTTTTTTAGTTCACATAAGATTACTCTTAATGCAGTAAACTTTCATTTGACTCTCTCTCTCTCTCTCTTGTTTTTAGATATAATTTTTGTCTTGGCTCATGTGTAGGCCCAAAAGAAATACCAAATTGCTCGAGAAATCTATATTCAGTGACCGTGGCATTGGCAGCAGCAGTTTTTCTTAGCCTGGGTTTAGGGGGCTAAAAGAAACGAGGACATGATTTTATAATATATATTATATTATATAGCTAAATGTATAAGCTTCACATACTGAATATATATAATTTTAAAATTTATAATTTCAAATGTTGTTTATTTCAATAAAATATCTAACTCCCATTTCTTAAAATCATAATTTTAAATGAATATTTTGTTTTGGCGTTCCTAATATAAATTTCTGCCTCAAGCAATTCCCCTTGTCTACTTGCAGCTTTCAGGATAAAATATTGCGTGGATGAGGTTTTTTCTTAGTATATGGCCATGGAAATACACCTTGTTAGTACATTTCTTTAGTTTTTAGTAAAAATGGGAAAAAAAAAAAAATTACTGCAAATTTGGGCACTCGCCACCAAAAGACAAGTGGGTACTAATTTAATACATTGATGAGTATTCATTGTCTGAGACAAAGAAATGGACAGGTTTTTCGGTCGATGATAGCAACCTTAATCCTCTCTCTCTCTCTCTCTCTCTCATGTACCAAAACTAACCGATATTCAGAATCATATTTTGACTAATTTAGTTCAAACTGTTATCGGATCATCTTTAAGGTGAAAGTTCTCAATGTAATTTTTTTTAAAGTTTTGGTTAAGAGATCTAACGTCCTTATCAATAGGCTAATTATCCATGGGTATCCTCTTTCTCTCTCTCTCTACTTTAAGAAGAATATCTTTGCAATTATCCTCAGTATGTGACGAATATAGTTTATGGGACACATGTATTATGTTGTTGTGATATCAAAGATGAACATATTATGTTCTTGTAGTTCCAAAACAATTTGAGGACAAAAAGGGTGTGGTGTTATAGTTTTAGGTTCTTAAATGAAGAACAACGACAGGTAAGAGTATTTATGAATGCGTGAGTGCACGCGTAGGTCAAAGACAAGGGAAAGGACCAAAAAAGTTGGACATTTTAAACAAATTCTATGAGAATTGAGATCTTCCTTGGGCACATGTAATGGCCTTGTCCACAAGTATGGAAAGCAACCCTATTTTTGATATTAAGCAGTCCAGTTGATCTTTGTACTTCTCTCCCACAATTCATTATTTTTTGTCATAATCGTGTCATTTTCTTCTAGTTATAGGCTTTTTGTGTGCCACATGAAAATTTTTAACTTGTCCTTGAAGAAGACAAACTATTGTTTGGTTAATTATTGTGGTAGGGTATATAGACCTAAATGTTGGGTCACATTGGCATGGCTGAGCTAATGACAAAAGCTTTTCAGGCTTGAGTCTGGGTTTGCCCAAAAATTAGGCCTACTTTGGCTAAAATATGAGTTTTTTTAATGGTAAGTTTGGTTTTTGGAGTGAAAAAGGGGATGGAAGTAAGAGGGATAAAATGGCACCCCCTCCACATCAGAATTTTTTTTTTTTTTTTTTTTTTTATATATTTGTTGACGGATTGGGATTGTAATAAAAATTTATAGAGAAAATTATTCTCTTATTTTTTCAATTTTATATGATTTAAGGAGAGTACCATTTCCCTCCCTCTTCCCCTCCACTTTTCATTTCAATCAAATAAAAGAAAGTAATACTCATTTCATATCCTTCCATTCCTTTATTTGGTACATATTGACACTCGAATCTGAACCTATTACAAGAGGGAGTGAGAGATATCACTTGAACAGAAGCTCATTGGCCCTTCCCTTTCACTCATGCTAAACAAAATAAAAGAAAATGCATTGATTTTCACCAGCCCCCTTCCCTTTCCCCTCCCCTTCCACGAACCAAGTTTACCCTTACTTTAATTTTTAGTTTTTGTAGTGAGAGGAAGAATCTCAACTCACACCCATTGAAATATTTGGTTTAGGGCCCAAATGGAACACTAATGCAACTAAACCCTAGAATATATTGAGCTTATTGATTTTCAATTAGGTTCAATCTTAAATTAAGATAAACAATTGTGGTTGTGGTGTTGGAGAAAAAGATGAAGCATTGAAATATTGTAGCTCAACAGGGAAATTAATATTTGGGGTAATTGACAACTAACTTTGTTCATTTTGATCCTATTATGCTTCCATTCTTTAATGTTCCAAAGTTTTTGGGTGTGGACCAAGAGCTTTGCCTCAAATAATGTTCCTTGAAACCCTTGTGGATCATAAAGATTTCAAATTCAAATTCTATTCTTCGTAGTTTTCAAGTGAAGCGAAGAAAAAAGAAAAAGGATTTTCACATACTATCAGCCATATTTTATAGCTTAAAATGTGTTAAGGACAAGCAAAATTTATAGAAAATATTTGTATCAAACAATTATAGATAGTAAAACATATTTTCTGAAAAAGATTATATTTTGTGAGTAATAATCGATGGCATTGTACATTGAAAATTTGTACAAAGAATATTTACCTTAATCTTTATTGATTACCCTAATGTTTCTAAAAGCTTTTAAGTCATAACATAATCATGTAATAGATATTATGCATACAAAAAAATAAAGAAAATAGCATTCTTATCACTTGAACTAATTACCCCTTTTATAATGCTATATGTACTCAAGTTTATATTTCATGATGTACCTAATCACTATTATATGTGCATTTTTGGACCAAAAGATTCAAGTTAATGCGTGTGTACAAACGTGTGTGCATATATTTTTTTGTTACACACGATTCGAATATGAGATTATCAAGTTGGGGGAGAGGGGTTGTGGGTGTGTGTGTGTGTGTGTGTTAAGAGGGCGAATTATAATATGTAGGTATAGGAGATACATAACCAAATATATATATATTAAAAAATTAATAATATTCTTTAAAATCTTTAATGTTATTTCTAAAATTTTTAATAATATTTGATGAGATATTATATTACTATAAATATTTTTCTTTTCAAAATTTCAAGGGGCACCCTGACTTGGACCGTGCCCATTCATAAATTCATTCACTCAATGGTTCACTTCCAAGTTTTAGTTCTCTTGGATTATTTGAAGGCCATAAATTTAATATAATTTAATTTTTTTTAATTTTTTTTTTTTAACTTTCATGCTGCCCAGTAGAAAAACTTTGAACAACATCATATTAGAAGAGTTTTGTCATTCAAAAAATCAATCTGATTTGAATTAAATTTAATTTAACATTATATATATATATATATCTAGACACATACGTCCCTTCATTTACTTTATGCACAATATGTGACCCTAGACATTATTGTACTGTACCCTACATGCAAGCGTGACCAGAACACCTTAATTGTGTCGACCAATGGACACAGTCATAGAATCTAAGATCCAAAAGTAGACACATAAAATAGACCTCTCATTCTGAATCAAAGCCGACAAAACTTCAGATAAATTTTAATAGTTTTTCCATGTATTTTGTTCTTATTAACCCCTAGCCTTCTATGAAACCATAGGACGGTCCAATATGACCGTCCATCCTCAACAAGGATGAGATCTTGATGAGTATGATTATAAGTATCATGGGGTGGAAGAATCAAGGCCATTGATTTGATTGAAAGTGGAAATTTGGACAAGCCATCTTGGTGCTTTTATGGCATTTGCATTTGACAACTACTAGTAGTAGCTCTACTTGATCATCTCTAATGTAATTCCAAAGCTTTTGATACCATTGATCAACCCTTTTGTGCTGCACCAAATCCTTGTTTAACATCACATGCGCAAACAGATTGATGCTTTGGTGCTAAAGATGGAAAAACTTGAGCAATTATCATTGGTGATGAGAATGGCCATATATATATAATGCCCAATAAAAATTGACCCCCTTGTTTGTTTTCATCCCAATGGGTACGTTTGCCTTTCTTTCTTGTGATGAGAAAACAAGACATTGCACATATTCTCCCCAATTGTATGCAAATCTAGCTATCTTTTTTTTTTTTTTTTGAGTACTTGATTATCTATATATAAAAATCCAACTAATTTGATTCGAATAGTTATAAAGTTCAATTAGGGATTTATTCTCCTAGCACTGGTTTTTCATTCTCAAAACTCAAACTCCAAACCTATATTAAGAGAATTTAATGTCGTATCACTAAACTCACTCATTGTTGGTAAAAGTGTAGCTATCTAGACAACTTCATAATGGACCAAATTATTTATTTATTTATTTATTTATTTTTGGTTTATATCAATCGATATTCAGATTTTACTCTACTAATTTTGTTCAAGTATTATAGGATACATTAAAAATTGACTATCCTAAATCTCAATTTTTCATTCCTATAACTTGAATCTGAAATCTATAGTTAAGAGAGTATAGTGTTTTATCGCTACACGAATGAAAGTTTGATATAAACCAAATTATTTATGATCTCTTGGTCTTTGTTTCATGTTAATTCAATATTGTTTAACCGACTAAAGAGTCTGATTTTCTTCTTAGATTATAAATGCAACTCTGTCAAGAGATTATGGAAAAAAAAAATCACTAAATTTATGATCTCCTACGTAAAAAAGTTTGTTTGAATTATAATTATTGTGAAATTCAATTTTTGATTACAAAGTATAAATTTCAACCAATTCTTTTGAAGAATTATATTTGATACTTGAAAAGGAACTCAAGACAATTACAAGGTTATATGAAATTTGAGGTTAGGCCCGTGACATTTGATATCGAGCTTACACCATATATAAATATATAAATAAATAAATAAATATATATATATATATATATATATATATTTTTTGGTTTTCTTGGTTACCCTTGGACTTTGTACTTCTGATGCAGAAAATTTCTCAATACTAACGATTCTGTTTTCGAAACGTCTCAATATGTTAAACTAATTAATAATTATATACAAATTTTTATATATTTTTATATTTATATATTTTTTCATATTTAATAAATTATTTATTTATTTAATTATAATTATAATTTTTTAATTTATTTGTCTCATGGATTAATAATTACATATTTGATTATTTTAAATTCTTATTATAGAAGACAACTATTCTATTATTTTCATAAAATAAATAATATTTAAATAAAGACCTTTATATTTTTTATATTTACATATTCCTCATATTTTCATTTTCTCTATTTTTATTAAATGTCGTTTCTTTATATCATTTTGTATCTATATCTATTTTTATTTTTATATTTTCATTTCCGTGCAAACAAGCTTTGAACCATAGCAACCCAGAATTTCTTAATGATTTGATGTGGATTTCTAAAAACAAACTATTGTGAGTATAGACTATTATGTGAATCAAGTCGAATTCGAACCGTTTGCGAGTCGTTCGGGCAACGACTCGACTTGACTCGATAATGACCGAACTCGATTCGAGTTTATTATACAATCGAGTCGAGTTCGAGTAATAAAATTTTACACTCAAAAACTCATTGAGTAGTTCGATAACATATATTAATATATATTATATATATTTATTTATAATTATAATATAAAAAATAAAATAAAATAAAATATATTAATATATTATATAATAATCAAGTTTTCGAGTTGAATTCGAGTAGTTTCATTATACATTCGAGTCGAGTTCGAGTTCGAGTTCTATTATTTACTACTTGTCGAGTTAGAGTTCGAGTTCAAGTTATGTTAAAAAAATCAAGTTCGAGTTTAAGAACAGAGATACTCTGAATCGACTCAACTCGAATATACCTCTAATTGTGAGGGATTGGTGCAGATACAAATTAATTAGTATTTAGGACTCAATGGAGATGCATATTAATGCATATTATGCTAAATTATTATAATATCCTTCTTTCAAAAATCAATATATACATCTGAATATCTATGAAGATACGTCAGAAAGTTTCATTAAATCTTACTATTTCAAATATAGAATTGGAGTTTTTATGAGCTCCTAGAAAACCTTGATTGACTTTGTCCCCATAGACCAGACAATGATAAAGTGCCGAATCTTTTCTTTTTTTGATAAACTATGGAATTATGTTAGATATAATTAAATTTAAATTGAATTAAATTTATAAAAATTATTATCATATTAAAACAGGTTATAAATAATATCCATTAACCAATTCATACGCAAAACCAAACTTTTTCTTTTCCACCATAAAAAAGAGTGGTAGAACAAGTTTTACTATTAATTTTTATTCGTTATAAAGATATTTAAATTAAATTATTATTTTTTTGAACAGTTAAACAATGTAATAAAATTAATACTATAATAAATAGTATGTTCTTTTTTTTTTTTTTTTTTTTTTGTCTTGCTGTGTCTAAAAGTAGTATCGAATTATGCAATAAATGCTGATGGTTTCATCCATACGCACCATACCTAATTTTTTTTTTTCTGTTATAAAACCGTTTATTAACTAATTAGGTTGTACTTGAAATTGTTTCGCATGAAAGAAACAAGAATAGCAATGGATTGGTTATAGTTGGATTTATGTTAATATCATGACTCCAAATTCGAACTTTAATATTCATATCTGAATCTCATCTAGTTCGGATTGAAAAATTAAAAAACCAAGTCTAACCTTATAAATATTTTAAAAAATCTGATCTGATCTAATATGATCTGATATACTACATGTGTTTAAAAATTGATCCGATTTGATCCTAAATCGACCTATTCCTGACACATATCTAACCCTAAAAATAATAACAAATAAAACTGTATGGAAAAAGAAAAATGAGAAGCTAAATCTATTTAAAATTGTTTTAAACTTTAGACCAGGCAAAAAAAGTAATTACAAGTAATATAGAATTAAAATAAAATTTTAATGATATAATATTATAAATTATTATCAGATTGGATCGAATCAAATTATTTATAAGTCAAATTCGAATTTGAATCAACTTGACTATTCTAATATTAAAACCCAATCATAATCCGATCCTAATCTGATTTTTGAAAAAAAAAATGATCATAGAAATTTTTGGATATTTGGAGTCGGATTGGATATTGTCATCCTACGAAGAAATAAGTGGATTGAGAGAATAAAAGAGAGAATTTTTTATATTTCTATATGTTTAATACCAAAGAGGTATTTATACAAATTAAGAAAAAATTATAAAGTCAAACTAACTATATATTTTATTAAATATAGATAAGGTAAGATATTGTGATATATATATTAATAGAATATTGACATATCATAAAATATAGGTAAAAATATTTTGATAATAGTAATGAATGGTTATAAAATGAAATCATATATATATTTTTTGAATTCTGTAGCTTTTTTTATTTTAATTAAATCGGGTTTGATTAGGGTTGGGTTTTAAGGAGTTAAACTTTTTGAGTAACTGTTTTTGTTATATATAATATTTAAATTCAAAATTTTATTTTGATAAATATCAATACTTAATTATTAAATTAATTAATTAATATATATTACAAAATGTACAGTTTCAAATGAGTTCGGTGAATATTATTTTTTATATATTATTTTATTGAAAAGAGTAAATAGGGAAACCTGCTAGCGTCAACTGAGGCATGGGGCACCTTGGAAAGGAAAAATCTAATCAGATCAGATCAGATGAGGGCAAAGGCTCAATTTGATTGGAATTATTGCCCCAGTACAAAAACGGCGTAAATCAATGCAACTCTTTATACAGATACAGATACAGATATCAACGTCTGTCTGTCGGTCCGTCTGTCCGCCTGTCAGATCTTGCATGGAGTCCTTTGTTTTCCTCGTTTCAGATCTCCCCCCAAACCCACACGAAAAGCAAAAGCATCTAAGTTTAGACCACTCATGCAAATGCCTGTCAAATTGTTATTCCTTTTCTAACCATGCAATTTTTTAAAAGTTAAAAACCTGTGACTCTTCTAATGCACATGGTATGGCACCATGGCCATGGCTGACTCCATCATTTACATTTTGTCTAAAATTTTTCTTTTGTGAATACATAAATGATCTAAGATTTAGGTAGATAATTATATAAATTTATTTTAATTTTAATTAATTTTACTGAATAATTAAAGTTATATTACAGAATAAATATCATTTTATTTATAGAAATCAATAATTGTTCTTGATCTATATGTATTTCTATATGTTGCTTCTCTATATAACAACCTGTAATTGATGTTAGATAAAATATATAAAAAATACATTATTACCTCCTCAATTATTTAATATTTTGAGTCTATTGTTAAAAATTGACGGTATCCAGAATATTCAATTTATCCTCAATTGACCTATGAAACTTCACAAATTTTAAGAGCATTCGATACGACACAAAATCATATCATTGAATTCAGTATCCAAATAGTTGACTAAGATGACTCAAGAAAGTGATTTTTGAGATAGGTAGAATCCTCTCTTGTGTGTACATGTTCCTACTAACCAACACCATTTATCCCATGTAAAAAACCCTTGATCCATTATTAACCCTATTTTTTATAGGTTCATATATAGGTGTATTCGAGGTGAGTTGAGTCTGAATATCTCTTAACTTGAATTTAAACTCGACGAGTAATTTGTATATATATAATATATATTATATTTAATTTAATTTTTTATTATAATAATATATAAATATATAAAATATATATTATCGAGCAATTCGATCAGTTTTTGAATTTAAAATTTTATTATTTGAACTCGACTCGAATCTGATCAAATTTGAGTCGAGTTGAACGGTTGACCGAGCGGCTCGGTTCGTATAACGGCAAATCATGCACATACATTCAAGATTATGAGCACATAAACCACATATAGCTATTAAGTACAAATTTCCATTTATAGTACATTTTAGAAAATTAGGTATCCTCCAGCACTGATTTTTATTGAGTCTCAACCCATCCAAAAATCAAGGTAAGTCATCTCCGACTATCACAAGACTCACAAACTATGGTTTATATATGATGAAGTGTCCAATTTCGTGAATCCACTATGAACTATTTACTTTTGGTTAATGTATTCGTGACTTATACCTTGTCTTGTTTTGATTGCATGATAAGTCACACACATTGAATTATTGGATTTTATATATGTATAAATAATATGTAAAATTGTTTATTTATTTGAATAACTAAATCAAATATTATTGTAATAGACAGAACTTAATACATAGTCTTTTGGTCATACAAATATAATAAAACTAATAAAAAATTACGTTCAAATCCTAACACCCCTTCCTATATTAATGAAAGAAAAAATATCAATTCGGATGACTATTAAGTAATTTTATTTGATAAATAGAGGATCTTTCAACAACAGATGAGTCCCCATTTTTCTTTTCAAAAACACAACTTTCACAGACCCCATTATGATAATTGATAACTCAAATACTACAATCATTCTTTTTGTCATTTTTTTTTTTTCAAACCATCAAAATTTAAATGTCTAGCAAATGCCAATGCCAATGCCAATTTTTATCATCAACCACACAACCAAAAGTACAAAAATCATCACAATCAAGAAATCATGGATACAAATAGTTTATAGTCTTTTCGCCTTTATAATTTGTTATCTTTTGGTCCAACCCAAGCGCATAAAATAGAAAGTATTTTCATGAAAGGAAAATTATGGAATAAAAAATATTGTTGTGTAAGCATTTTGGAAACAAATATTACTTGATGTGCAAATTTTGTTTCTCCTATAAATATAAGGTTCTCTTAAGATTTTGTGTGGCTTCTTGAAGTTTAATAAGAAGAGGGTAGTCCTGTACCGGGTTTATCAAGGCAAGGATGTGTGACCCAGAATGAAAAGGGTTCTATATCATTTGTGAGGATGAGCATTGACTCTTGGTGACCAATTGTGTATATTTGGGAGTTTTGAAAAGGAATGAAAAGAATAGTTAAGAGAGAAAAGAAAATGAGAGAAAATTATAATTTTTTCTTCATATTGTTTGGGAGTTTTATGAAAGAAAAGAAATGAAATGAGATTTATTAAGAATAAAAATTTTCGTTTTCAGTTTTTAAAGGGTATTTTTGAAATATAAAAATATTTTAATTCTAACATTTTCTTTTCTTTTCATTTTTTTTTCACTTTTGAAGGAGAAAAAATTTTAAATTGAAATCTTTTCAAATCCCTCATTTTTTCTCGTATTAAAACTCCAAAAAAAAAATATATAATTTTTTTTCTTAATTTTTTTTTTTATTTTTAAAATTTTCTATCCAAACAACTTATCAGAGTGTTATCCCTGTTAGAGTGTTATCAAGAGGAAATATTTATGTGGTATGGATGTGGATTTAGTATAGATTAAGGGTGTACTTGAATTATGGAGATTGATTGATTGTTCCATTGGTTGTAATAGTTGATGACAATCATGGATGCTGGCATGTCAAGGGAAGTAGAATACATTTAGACAACTAATAAAAAAAGATATTAAAAAAATATAATCAACTAATTAATTAGACTTGGCTTAATATCCTACAAATACCAAAACCATTAGCATTCTTTTTTCTTTTCCAAAGGAGGAAGACAATTGGTAAGTCTACTGTCTCTTGCAGGCAAATGAGAGCAATTTTCAAGCACTCTAACAATTGGGTATCCTAGTTACTTTTAGGGCACAACAGCCTAAAAGGCCTTGTAAATTGGAACTTTTTAATTACCCATATGCTTGAGGAAAACTTTTGCACATAATTGGAGGAATCACTGGTATTGAATCAGTCTAGGAAATGAGGAAGATGTAAACATGACATGGCCCATAGAAAATATAGATATAAGACACTTATCTCAATGTGCTTTGTGCCTGCACTAGTTTGAAGAGTTTATATCGTTCTAACAGTTCTGCTTCCTTTCAACCAAAAAATATATATATATATATATATATATATATATATATATATATATATCCTTATATATATCCTTCTAACAGTTTGTCTGGTAGATAATGATATTAGATCTTTTAACTAAATTCTAAATTTAAAATTTAGAAATAAAAAATATTATATTAATAAAGTTTTCTCTAAATTGAATTCGATAATATTCAAAACGAATTAATCGAAATATGAATTTAAATATCAATTCGTTATTAAACAAAGAAAAAAATCGTCTTAAATTGAAGTCTATAAACACTTCATTGGAAACATTTTTATTTTGGGATTAAAAAAAATCTATTTTTGAGTTTCTCCAGAATTATTTCTGATCTTAAGACCAGTACTTAGTGTAACGCTATTTTTTTTTATTTATTTATTTTGTCAATTGCAACTAGAAATTGTAATCCATGAATAGATGGTTTGAGTGTATACTACATTGCCTCACCACTTCAAAATTTGCTACATTATTAGATGTTACATCCCTTATTCTTTTGGCTTGGGAACAATCGTCCATGATTGTTTTACAAAGATCTTCAAAAGCATACAAAAGCTTGTAGGTCTTGTTCTTGAACCGTCATTGGTGATCAAGGTTTTTCAAGTGTCTATTTTATGATGCTTTTTGGAACCGTCAATTTTTATGACGGTTGAGAAAGAAAGTAGCGAGAATCGCTAGATTTCAAAATTTTTCCAATACCATACTCAGGATTTTCTCTACTTCAGCATCTTAAAATTTTATATTTAAATTTGATTATAAGAAAATGAAGTTTCTTTCACTATATCGTGTTCAAATTTCTCTTTAATATATATCTTTATTTTTGTATCAATTTTATAATAAGTTATCAGCACAAAACTCTACCAAAAACATTAAACTAAGATTAACTAAATACAAATCTACCTTTATAGTAGAAAAGATGGTTTCACAGTTCAAGGATTTTGAGGTATGTTTTTATCAATTTCTTTCTAATGACGAATCTTACTAAATTTAAATTTTTGTCCCTTGATATTTCTGAAAAAAATTATTTATCATGGGCTCTTGATGTTGAATGTATTTAAATGCGATAAGTCTTAGAGACACCATCAAAATAAAAGATGTTACTGAACAAAATTATGCAAAAACAATAATTTTCATTCGATATCATCTTAATGAAAGTTTGAATACTGAATATCTTACTGTTAAAAATTCTTTTGAGCTATGAAAAAATTTAAAGGAAAAATATGACCATATGAAAATGGTCATTCTTCTTAAGACCCGATATGATTAGATACATCTGAGACTGTAAGATTTCAACTCCATTGGTGACTATAATTTTACAATATTCAAAATCATATCTCAATTGAAATTGTGTGGAGAAAACATAATTGAAGAAGATATGTTAAAAAAAAACTTTATCCATCTTTTATACCTCAAATTTGCTCCTATAGTAGCAATATCAAGAAAAGAGATTTAGAAAATATTCTGAATTGATTTTATATCTTCTTGTGACCAAACAAAATAATGAATTATTGATGAAAAATAACTAAACTTGACCAATTGGTAGTAGTCTATTCCCTAAAGTGAATGCGATATGAATATGGGAGAGGTTGAGGATGAGGTCATGGCTGTGGTCGTGGACGCAGATATAGTCGAGGGCGAAGTGTCCATTACAATAATAATAATCGTAACAATGGCCGAACAAATCAAAAGGACAAATATCACCACCAGAAGTGGGGTGATAGTGATGGAAAAGAAAAAGAGAAACTTTCAAGAGATTCTGATAATATCTGCTATCAATGCAGTGCCAAGAGACATTGGTCATGCGTATGTCGAATTCTAAAATATTTTGTTGAACTATATCAAGGTTCTTTAAAGAGGAAAGATAAAAACATAGAAACAAATTTTGTCAACTCATGTAATGATACTGATATAGATATAACTCATCTTAATATGACTGATTTCTTTGAACACCCTAGAGGAAAAATTCTCATCTGATCATGATAGAAATATCTAGATGTATGTTATAAATAAATAAATTTAAATTTTTGTCCTTTGACATTTCTGAAAAAAATTATTTATCATGAGCTCTTGATGTTGAAATGTATTTAAATGCGATGGGTCTTAGAGACACCATCAAAATAAAAGATGTTACTGTACAAAATTGTGCAAAAACAATAATTTTCATTCGATATCATCTTAATGAAAGTTTAAATACTGAATATTTTACTGTTAAAAATTTTCTTGAGTTATGAAAAAATTTAAAGGAAAGATATAACCATTTTAAAATGGTCATTCTTCTTAAAACCCGATATGATTAGATACATCTGAGACTGCAAGATTTTCACTCCATTGGTGACTATAATTTTATAATTTTCAAAATCATATCCCAATTGAAATTGTATGGAAAAAATATAATTGAAGAAGATATGTTAAAAAAAAACTTTATCCATCTTTTGTGCCTCAAATTTGCTCTTACAATATCAATATCAAGAAAAGAGATTTAGAAAATATTCTGAATTGATTTCATATCTTCTTGTGATCAAATAAAATAATGAATTATTGATGAAAAATAACTAGACTCGACCAACTGGTAGTAATCTATTCCCTAAAGTGAATGCGATATGAATATGGGAGAGGTCGAGGTTGAGGTCGTGGTTGTGGTCGTGGCTGTGGTCGTGGACACAGATATAGTCGAGGACGAAGTGTCCATTACAATAATGATAATCGTAACAATGGCCGAATAAATCAAAAGGACAAATATCACCACCAGAAATGGGATGATAGTGATGGAAAAGAAAAAGAGAAACTCTCAAGAGATTCTGATAATGTCTGCTACCGATGCAGTGCCAAGAGACATTGGTCATGCGTATGTCGAATTCCAAAATATCTTGTTGAACTATATTAAGACTCTTTAAAGAGGAAAGATAAAAACGTAGAAACAATTTTTGCCAACTCATGTAATGATATTGATATAGATATAACTCATCTTGATATGGATGATTTATTTGAAAACCTTGAAGGAAAAATTATCATCTGATCAATGATAGAAATATCTAGATGTATGTTATAAATGAGTAAGTTAGTTTTAATATTTTTGTAATATGATACACTTTATTGTTGATTGATTTATTTGTTTATAATTCCATACAAGCGAATTAATCATTTCTTTTATTTTCTTCATAATAAAGATATGTATATTGTTGATAGTTTGAAATGTATGAAAAACGAAAAAAATATATATCTAATTGATAGCGCTACAACTCATACGATACTTAGAAATAAAAAATTATTTTTTCAACCTGAAGTTGAGAGAAACAAATGTCAATACCATAAGTGGTATTGCAAAATTGATTGAGAGTTCCGACATAGCAAATATATATCTCCCTAAATGAACAAAATTAGTTACACATAATGCACTATACTCTACTAAAAATCATAAAAATTTACTAAATTTTAGAGATATCCGTCAAAATGGATATCACATTGAGACAATAAATGACAACAATATTGAGTATTTGTGCGTTACAATTATTGTTTTTGGAAAGAAACGTATAGTAAAGAAAGCACCATCTTTTTCCCCTGGCTTATACTATACTGAAATTAGTACAGTCAAAATACATCATTTGGTAATCCAGAAGTTTACTAATCATAAAGATTTTATTATCTGACATGATCGACTAGGGTATCTTGAGTCGATTATGATGAGAAAAATAATTAAAAATTCTCATGGTCTCAACTTGAAAAATCAAAAAGATATTGAAATCAAACAAATTCACAAGTGTTAATTACTCTCAAGGAAAATTTATTACGGGACATTCACCAGTTAAAGTAAAAACTAAATCTCTTGGATTTCTAGAAAGAATTCATGGTGATATATGTAAACCAATTCATCCACCATGTGGACCATTTAGATATTTCATGGTACTAATTGACGCATCTACAAAATGGTCGCATGTTTGTCTACTATCAACTCGCATCCTGACGTTTGCGAAACTTCTTACTCAAATCATTAAGTTAAGAGCACAATTTTCGGATTAACCAATTAAGACAATTCGGGTAGACAATGTTGGTGAATACTCGTCTCATGCTTTTGATGACTACTGTATGTCCATTGGTATTGAAGTTGAACATCCTATAATTCATGTTCATACACAAAATATTTTAGCTGAATCGTTTATCAAAATGTTACAATTAATTACTAAACCATTATTGATGAGAAGTAAACTCTTAACATCAGTTTGGAGACATACTATTTTACATGCAACAACACTTATACTTTTAAAACCAATACACTACCATGAGTACTTCCCTCTACAATTAACTTTTGGTTATGAACCCAATATTTCTCATTTAAAAATTTTTGGATGTGCGATTTGTGTCCCTATAGCGACACCGTAATGAACTAAAATGGGAACCCAGAGAAGATGAAGAATATATATTGGATATGAGTCACCCTCTATTATTCGATATCTTGAAGTACTGTAAGATTTGCAAATTATCATTTTGATGAAACAAATTTCTTAGTATTAGGAGGAGGACAAGGACAACTAAAAAGAAAAATTATATGAAATGTATTACCATTGACATCTCTTGATCCTCGTACAAAAGATTGTGAACTAGAAGTTCAAATAATAATTTATTTGCAGAAAATTACAAATCAATTATCTGATATATTCACTGATTTTAAAAGAGTCACAAAATTGCATTTTCCTATAGAAAATGCACCAATTAAACTTGACGTCCTAACAAGATAACTCACTAGTACTGTAACAAATGAGTCTAATGCACGTTTAAAGCGTGGTAGACCTCATAGCACCAAAGATAAAAATTCTCAAAAGAAAAGAGGATCTATTGATCATGATCATTTAAAGGAATCGAATGATAAAGAATCTCATGAGGTTATTGATGACAAAACTCAGACTCCTGCAGAGTTTGATGTAACTCCTGAAGATCACAAATTTCAAACTCTTAAAGAGTATGTAAAAGAAATTTTCATAAATTTCACAACAACAAGGATATGTTGGGATAGAATTGAATCAGTTGTGAATGATATTTTTGTATATAATGTTCACTCGAAATTATGGAAGAAATTGATAATTATGAATCAAAATCTATTAAGAAATGTCAGAAAAGATATGATTGGCTAAAATGGAAAGAAGCAATCCAATCTGAATTGGATTCATTGGCTAAACGTAAAATTTTTGGACCTGTAGTCCAAACACCTGAAGGTGTAAAATCTGTTGAATATAGATGAGTATTTGTACACAAAAGAAATGAGAAAAATAAAATTGTGCGATATAAGACACGTCTTGTAGCACAAAGGTTTTCACAAATATTAGGTCTTGATTATGATGAAACGTATTCTCCTATAGTGGATACGATTACATTACGTTTTTTTATGATCTTAGTAGTATATAAAAAAACATGAGATACGTTTAATGGATATTGTCACTACTTATTTATATGGAATATTAGAAAATTATATTTATATGAAAATTTCTGAAGAATTTAAAATATCTAAATCATGTTATCAAAATTCTCGAAAAATTTACTTTATTAAATTATAAAAATCACTATATAGGTTAAAGTAGTCAGGATAAATGTGGTATAACCGTTTAAGTGACTGTTTATTGAAAGAAGGTTATACAAATGACCCAATATGTTCTTGTATTTTTTTTTAAGAAATTTGAAACAGTTTTTGTGATTATTGCGGTACATGTTGATGATATGAATTTTATTGGAACTTCTGAAAAGATTTCCAAAACTGCTGAATATTTGAAAAAAGAATTTGAGACCAAATATTCTGGGAAAATAAAATTTTGTCTTGGCTTACAAATTAAACATTTGGAATATGGAATATTCATTCACCAATCAAATTATATGACTAAAATTTTAAAACATTTTTGCATGGATAAAACACATTGATTAAATATTCAAATGGTTGTTCGATTACTTGATATTGAAAAAAAACCCTTTTAGATCACAAGAAAATGATGAAGAAATTATTGGTTCTAAAATATCATATCTCAGTCCCATTGGAACACTTATGTATCTTGCTAACTATAGAAGACCTGATATATTATTTGCTGTAAATGTATTAACAAGATTCAATTCTTCTCCAACATTACGACATTAGAATGGAGTCAAACATATTTTTCGATATCTCTAAAAAACGATTGATCTTGATTTATTCTATTCAACTAATTCCAAACCAGTATTGATCAAATATGTTGATATTGAATTTTTGTCTAATCCTCATAAAGTATTATTTCAGACTGGATATTTATTTATAGATGACGGTACTGCTATTTTTTGACAATCCACAAAACAATCTATAATCGCCACCTCCTCAAACTATACTGAGATTATAATAATTCATGAAGTAAGTCGAGAATGTGTTTGGTTAAGATCAATGACTCAATATATTTTGAGAAACTGTAGGTTATCCTCCAATAAAAATATTCCTACGATATTATTCGAGGACAATGTTGCATGCATTACTCAACTTAAGGGAGGATATATTAAAGGAGATAGAACAAAATATATTTCACCAAAATTTTTTTTACACATGACCTTCAACAGAATAGGGAAATTGATATGCAACAAATCCGATCAAATGAAAATTTAGCAGATTTATTTACCAAAACACTACCAACTTCTACATTTGAAAGATTGGTGAGAAGAATTGGAATGTATCGACTTAAAGATCTCAAAAAATCTTCTCAACAGAGGGAGTAAATATACTTAGAATAGTGTATTCTTTTTCGTTCACTAGAATTTTTTTTCTATTGGATTTTTTTCCTAATAAGATTTAACGAGACATCTAATGGGGAGTATTATGAATATTGAATAATTTGGTAGATGTCTATTAAAGTATACAACTTTATTACTGTCTTATGATAATTCACCAATTTGTAAAATATATGTCAGAAGCTTACAAAAGAAGTTTTACAAGATGAAGGTTATAGAAGAAGATTTACGAGTTGCTTCACAGAGAAGTCTTAGGGAAAACTTATAAAGGAAGCTATGAAAATTTAAAGGAGAAGTCATATTAAGCTTCCAAAGGAAGCCTCACACAAACTTCTAAGACAAGTAACTTAAATCTTCTAAAGGAAGTCTCAAGCAACTATAAATAGGAGCTCAAAGGAAGCTTGGAAAGGTGAATTTGAAGGAACAAGATTGAGAGATAAATGAGAGGAGAAAGTGAGAAAGAACTTAAAAAGTTTCATTCACTATATCCTGTTCAATTTTTTCTTTAATATAGATTTTTATTTCTATATCAATTTTATAACAATATTTTAATACTTTCCATCTTGTTAAAGGTGTTTGTTCCTAGCTGTTACTAACTTAAATTTTATAAAACAATTGTGCACTCCAAAAGTTTAAAATTTAAGAAAGAGTTGTTATTAATTATTTTATATTTTAAAATATGATATCGAGTATTTGACTATTAAATAATAATAAAAGTATAAAATAGATATATATGAAATGAGAAATTTAGATACAAATATGTGGTAAAACTAAAAAAATAGAATTAGAAATGAAAAAATATATACTAAGTTGAGAGTGAATTTAATTATGGATAAAATAAAAGAATATCATCTAAAATAGTTTGGATATATACAACGAAAACCTAAAAATACATCAGCTAGTAAGAGCAAAATTTTAAATGTAAGAAATTTAGTGAAATGTCGGAATAAACTGTTGAAAATCTAGATACAAGTTATCCATAAAAATATGAGTGTCAAAAATTTAGTTGAGTAGATAATTCTAGATATGAATTAGTGACGTAGGAGAATGCGTATTATTATTATTATTATTATTATTATTATTATTATTATTATTATTATTATTATTAGTTTCTGTGGATAGTTTATTTTTATTTTTTATTTTCGTTATTTTTATTTTTAATTTTATTTTCTTTATTTTTACTTTCAAATTTTAATTTTATGTTATTTATTTATTTATTTATTTTTCTCTTTCCTCTATTATATGTTGTTAACCAATTCTAAAATTTAAAATTAAATCTCAGTTTGTTGCATATTTTAAAACATGACAGGATTATTCGTATTATGTAATTCTTTTGAATGTCAAAATTATTGTTTTTCAAGAAAAAAAAAAAAAAAAAGCAACTAACAATTAGATTTCTGTCTCTGTGTTGTCTAAATCTTCAGAGCTCGTCGAGCAACTACCGGACCTCACAACGTGTAAGTCAGATGATTGGCATGTGCAAAGCATCTTAAGGATCGTCCATGTGTATGTGGGCGTCCACGAGCTCATGTCCCATGATGCAAGATCATCACATGAGGGATGGGATACAAATTCATGTTCAACACAAAAACTAAGAAAATCATTTAGGCAAATTTTGTTGTATTATGTTTTGTAGGCCATCCTGATCTCAAAAAACAAATGGGATATGTGTGTGGAGCGTTCTAGGTTGTTTGGCTAAGGATAAAAAGAAGAAATCTTAATGGGATGGTTTCCTAATGGAAGAACAAAAGATGAGCCATTTGGTGATGTGAAGAGACAACCCCCTTAAGGCCTTGGAGGTGTTCTTGTGGGGGAGATGCTTTGACATCCCACTTGGTTCACTCCTACACAAAACACACAATAACCACTAAATACCAAAAGACACTTTTACTATTTTGATGGAAATTCCTAATATTAGCGTAAAAATAGTTTTGATTTTCTTAGAAATCGAACGCTTTCTTATGAAATAATAATAGAAAATAAATATGTTTCCACTTAAATAATTATTAATTATGTATTAATGACAGATATGAGAGATCATAATTTCAATCTCTCACAAGAAGGATATATTTGTATTTGTATGGTCATATTCCTTTGGCAAAATAATTAATGGAAAAAAAATATTAATTTGAATGATAAATTTGCCTCTACACATACTCCCAAAATATGTCATTGTCTTCTCTCATTTTGTGGATGATAAAGAGCTCCTAGACAAGCTTTGCTTGAGTTCCTGCCATGCACATATTCAATAGAAAAAAAGTCTCACCAGTTCCAAAGGGTAAAAGAGGTGGGAGGTGTTGTCTTGCAGTGAGGATGCACAAAAGATGGGGGGTTTTGATGTGAATGTTTTTCTACTTGAAGACAAGACCAAGGCACATGGAGAGAGAGAGAGAGAGAGAGAGAGTTTTTAATTTTATGTGGAGAGATGCCTTTCCTTTCCTTCACTTAAATTTGTTTGTAAGAGGACAAAGGGGTCAATTCCGTCTTTGTTCTTTCTATTGTCCAATACAAATGCCCTTTCTTTCATATCTTGTCTCCTTCTATCGACACTCCCCCCAACACCACTCAAAAACACCACTCCCTCCAACACACATCTCACTCCCTCCTTCCTCATATTGTCACCATCTTCCCTATCATCTCTATATAAACTCACTGCTCGCCCATTTTCATTCCAAACCTCATCTTATCTTCCTATCTTTTTCACACTGCAACATTGTCACTAACATATATCTCCACAACATTATTAGTATCTAAAAACTTCCAAAATAACACACACCCTTCTCATTTTTCCTCCAGAAAAACCTTAAAGATTCTCTCTCTCTCTCTCTCTCATCAAAATTTCCAATATGCCTTCAAGAATCTCTGATGCTTTTCGTGCTTATCCTGTTGACCTTCAAAGTAATAAGCATCTAGACTTCAGCTCACTACGAGAACTACCGGATTCCCATGCATGGCCATCGTCTCGTGATGATTATCCTTCATCTGATCCATGTAGCTCAGAGTTGGTGCCCGTTATTGATCTCAATGACCCTAATGCTCTAGCCCTAGTGGGTCATGCATGCAAAACATGGGGTATTTTTCAAGTCACTAACCATGGCATATCAAAAAGTTTACTTGGCAACATGGAGTCCAGGGCGAGGAGTCTTTTCTCCCTTCCTGTCCAACAAAAGCTCAAAGCGGCTCGCTCACCTGAAGGCATATCAGGCTATGGTGTGGCTCGGATTTCTTCCTTTTTCCCTAAGCTCATGTGGTCCGAAGGATTCACCATAGTTGGCTCACCGCTTGAACACGCTCGTCAACTCTGGCCTCAAGAGTACAACAAATTTTGGTAAATGCTCAATGCATTTATCGCTTTCCTTCCTAATGTTTTGGAGTTTAAATTCTTCTTTGCAAACTTTTTCTTTTTTGGTGGGGATGATTAAATAGTATGTTATGTACTATAATTTTGTTAAAATTTTAATTAAAAAATTATTATTATTATTTTTTGTGGTGAAAGTACAACAGTCATATAGGCACAAACCCCATTTCCGTAATTTTTAATGCTATTAGCAAAGATCACAATGAAAGCCATTGACCCCACTCAAAGATATGCAATAGTGTGACACACTAGACAAGAAAGAAAATTAAATTCCACTTGTTTTGTTTTTCTTTTTGGTGTTTCCCTAATGATAGCTTCTTATTTTGTCTGGTTTAGTTTTAGTGACTCTCTCTCTCTCTCTCTCTCTCTCTCACATCATATTTACTAACCTTTTCTTTTTCTCTTTAATTCCAGTGATGTTGTGGAGGAATATGAGAAAGAGTTAAATAGACTAGCAGCCAAATTGATGTGGCTCACGCTTGGGGCATTGGGCATTGTCAAAGAGGACGTCAAGTGGGCTGGCCCAAAAGGTGATTTCAAAGGAGCAAATGGTGCCTTGCAATTAAATTCATACCCAGCCTGTCCAGATCCGGACCGGGCAATGGGTCTTGCGGCCCACACAGATTCGACCCTCCTCACAATTCTATATCAAGACAGCACGAGTGGGTTGCAGGTGCGCCGAGAAGGGGTCGGATGGGTCACAGTCCCTCCGGTCCCGGGTGCTCTGGTGATCAACGTAGGAGACCTCCTTCACATACTCTCAAATGGGTCATACCAGAGTGTGCTCCATCGGGCCATCGTGAACCGGTCCAGTCATCGCCTCTCCATTGCCTATCTCTATGGCCCACCATCCTCCGCCCAAATATCTCCTCTCTCGAAACTCCTTGAACCGAACCACCCACCTCTTTATCGACCCGTTACGTGGCCCGAGTATCTTGGCACCAAGGCCAAACATTTCAATGAAGCACTTTCATCGGTCAGGCTCTGTGCTCCTCTCAATGGTTTTGTTGACATGAATGATCTCAATAGAGTGAAAGTTGGCTAAGAAATGGTTTTCTGTCCATTTCATTTCTTTTATTTTTTATTTTTTTTGGGTAATTAACAATTTGGATAACCATGTAATGGGGACTTTTAATCGTTTGGAGGGCGGTAAGACTGGTAATAAAAAGAGAAGTTGAGTAGGGATCGTGCAGCTAGTCCTTATGAAACAGGCCCGAAAGGATAGGCTAATCAAATAATATGAAAGGATGCAGACAAATAGCCTCTGTCATGTTGTTTGTCCTTGTTGAGAGAGAGAGAGAGAGAGAGGGAGAGAGATTGCACCCAAGGAAGTTTAGAAGCAAAGGACACATGAACCGACACTTGAATCCTTGCCCTTGATATGAAGCAAAAATACTCATCCCCATCAATCAATAAGACAATGATCAAGATAAAAATGGCTAAATCATTAAATCATAGCACATACCACAAAAACAAACTTGCGAATATCAAAATCATACACCCAATTTCTCACAAAATGATAATGAGTTGAACAAGTTGAGAGGTGACGACTCTCTCTCTCTCTCTCTCTCACCCTCATATCTTGAAAAACAATTGGTTCTCAGCCTTATTGTAAGAAGACAAAGTCTGTCCCTCTCTCTATCGGCAATGCTTGGCAATGTCCTTTGAGTTGAAGATATAATTGTCTGCAGTCATGTCCTTCATAATCTAAGGCAGTCTGAGAAATCTTTCCGCGAGGCAGTTTTTACCGTTGAATTCCCCCCTTCTATCTTTGGAAAGAAGCTTGACCTGCAGACAAAAATAAAGCAAAGAGTAAAAGGGAGGAAAAAAAGGAAGTGGTCCTATATGTGAAACAGGTATATACTCTAAAGAAGCATGGCAAAATATCTGACATGTACATGCCAAAACCAGTACATTATAATTTCAAGTAGTTGAATAATGCAAGCTAAAATAAGCACCCTAAAGTAGAAATTCATCAGCAGCACAGGAATGAGATTTATTTTACCATTTTTTTTAACTTGTTTGTTTTTGTGCTTTCTAAGAACCAAAGATATTGAGCTAAGAAGAATCCTGATCATGACTGTCTGACAATATGATTTGTAACTTGTTGAATATTCACGATGTTCAAAAAGAGTCCTCAGACACATTATTGAAGTACTTGAAAAGTTTGAATGCTGTTTGAATTTTGAAGTCCAGTATTCCTGGTTTAGTCTTCAGAAAGCATCCTAATAGAAAGAAATCTAAGAATTGAGATTCAAGGTGTCTCTAAATGATAGGGTTAGAAGCCCTTCCACAGTTTTCTCTCTCATGGGAGAGAGAGATTCTGTCAGCGTTTGGATGATTCAATACCCACACTCGAGCAGATATATGTACTCAACACTAGTGCACTTCGAGTCCCATCTCCACATGAGCCTATCCACTACTGCACTCAGTGGCAGAGCTACATAGAAATGAGGGTGGGTAATTGCCTCCCACTAGATCAATATAATTCCATTAATTTTTACATATCAAATAAATATTGCCTCCATTCAACTCAAGATATTACTCCCACTAAGATCATCAGTCGGCCCACTAAGATCGTTATTCTGTTCCATAAAAATATTTTATCCACACTGTCCTTGGGTCCTGGATCTGCCACTGAGTGTACTAGTGCTGCAGCAACTCACATACCAACGAAATCTCATATATTATGAGCTGGTGCAGCCGATGGTAAAGTTAATTCGGGCCCCAACTTTAACATTTAATTACCATAAGTGGCCTCTTTTAAATAAAAAGAAGTTGAGGGTAAAAATATCCTCATATTGCCCACCCTGGACCCCAATGTATTTGTTGGGATGCTTTATGCATGGGGTGATCTAGCACCTAGAGGATCAGATGGTAAGAAAGCATAGAACACAATCTTATCCCACAGAGAGATGCACCCACTAATGGACCTCAAAATATCCTATCATTTCCTTGCATTTTCAAGCAAACATCAGCATCAGCATTCCAATAGCTAAGGTTATAAGATCATGTAAATGCAATATTAACCTAATAGTGATTCAATATCACCAAGATAAAAATTAAAAAGAAAACTCCAAAATTTTCTTGAGGCGGACCCATTTTCATCATAACGATTTGGAGCTCAAGTCCAACAAAATTAGAGCTATTTTTAGTATAAGAATCTTCATCCATCTCTCAAGCTTTATGGAAAAGCAATAATCGTCGCACTAGTGAAGAGATTTGACATCATTAACAGTTTAATTACTAAGTTTCCATAATTGACCTCCATTATTAGACATTTATAGGGCCTAATCTAAACCAGTCGGTAAACCCAAGGCACTCCTCCCAACAGAAGCAATCACTAACGACTAAACTAATATCTTATCAAATCATTAAAATAATACTGAACCTAAAATGTCCTAAGGATCATATCAGTTTGTTTGACCATTATGTCAACCACACGACCAATGACAATAATGCTTGTGGTGTGTAGGAATTTATGATAATGTCATCATTTCTAAAGCACATTATTATAAATAATTTGGAAAAGTCATAATAAAGTTCCGAACACTGCTTTTTCTTTCCCTCCTTTTGCTCTTTTTTAAGACAAATGCACAGAACACCTACCACCAGGGAGACAACACCACGTATGCCAAATTTAAAGAACTTGGGCAATTGGCCAGTGGGATCAACTTCGATTATAATAATGCTTTCAAGATTTTTCAAAAAGGAAAGAATTTCTATTACTGTAAAAGATTGAAAACTCTGTGCAGCTTAAAACTACAGACTTAAATATTTTAAATTTTCTTATACTTCAACCATTCATGGTATTGCTCATCTCTCCAACTCATGACAGACGAGCTAGTACATAATTGTGGCATCCCTCTTATACTCTAGCAGTTACCAAGTAAAAGCTGCATTTCATCTGAGCTTTTGACAAATCCTATACTTGTCCCGAGCAATTAGCCATGATACATTAGCAGTGTGGACGTAAATGTCAATACCTTGCAATTGAGGTTATCTTAAGGATTTTTGTCATTGATTCATCTGTATACAGAGTTAGCCCATTCAACTACTTGTGTCATGGACAAGATCTTGATCATTGATATTTATGACTGTAACAATGCCCTTGAATGGGAGGAAGAGCTAAGGAAACTCTACTCACTAATACGAATTTAAGAGAGCTAAATGGAAAAGAGTCAAAAGACAGACTCATATAATTAACCTCAATTAATTTAAGATTATGGCTTAGTTAAGTCAAGTGCCATCCTCTTGAAATAGCATTTATTCAGACGGAAGAGCTATTAAAACTTTGTACGAAAAGTTAAATAAATAAAACAACAGAATTATTGACATGAAACCGATGATCAGAATGACAAAAGCAAGTGATGACAAAAGCCAGTCCACCAGTCATGATTGCTTATAGAAGCTTTTGACATAAACATTTCAAATTCACCATAGAAAGACCCACCCTTTTTATCAGAACCATAGAAAGACCCATAAAGTTCCTTTTGCAGGAAAAAGCATACAACAAAGGACAAAAAATAAAATAAAATAAAATAAAGTAATAAAAAGAAGAGTTAACAAAAATTTGTCCCCTACAAGTTTGTTTACCAAGCCCATTTTATATTCTTCAGACTATAAGGCCATGACATGTGTAAAATGCAAGATCTAAAGGAAACAATATCATCCGCTGTCCCCATGAATCTTCAGTCCACAATCAAGCAAATGACTAATTTAGTCATTTTAAACCATTAGTCTACAACTGAGGCAAAAATCTAAGTTTCTGCTCCTCCAAATGATTTTACTTTGTTAAAACAAATCCATCTGACGTGGGGGAGAACCTTGCTCTTTCTGGTTTTCAGGTTCCTTATTTTCCCCCCTTTTGGGTGTTGGGGGGGGGAGAGATTTAACAGCTCTTCCAATTGTACTGTGGACAACTATGGCCTCTCAACCAATTAATGAAATCTGGTTGACAAGGTTGGACATATGCAAACCAAAGACACTCTACTCAGAGCTTTGTCATACATGCAAAACAGATACAAAAGAAATTTATTTAAAACATTTGAACAATATTATTGAACCGGTCTCTAGAAGCATCAACTGGACGACAAGAAGTGCATTTGAAAGATGAGGATCATTATCAACAGTGTCCTAAAATGCTGAAATGGTGAAGAATTTCGAGATAAATCTTATTGAGATGAAGGTACCCAATTGAACACAACAAAATGATGGAACAGACACTAGGCAATGCAAGTCAAGTTAGTCATTGATCCATATAGATAAAGACATATTGTAACTTGCATCAACACTTAAAAGACCGGAAGGCTATGCATTATGATCTATGACAAAAACCTTAATCATGTAACAGATCAAAGAAAAAATTTAGTAATAATATCACTTACCTACCCTGTGTGAATCAATGATCACCATCAAGTTTATGACGTCAAATGTCAATATCACAAACCCCTGCAACATGATAAAGCTGAATGAATTGATGCTTTTAAAGACCATTTGGATTTGACTTCTATATTCTCATCATTATAATTTTCACTGTTTGCTTAATGAAGGTAAATGTTGCTGCACAAGAGGGGAAGTGCAGACACCTAAATGACCATGGTGACATACCAGAAACCTCGTGGGAGGTTAGAGAGAGCTACCTGGATCATGTGAGATTTCGGATGTGCCGATATGTAAGTTGATGCAGCAACCTCTGTATCAAAATGAGAGGTTGAGTCAGCAATATGATGTTCGTCTAGTACCTTGAACAAGACATAAAGGTGATATGGAACCTCAACCTCTTTATGGGAAATCATTGCAAATGTCAAGCATCATCAAAGAATTTTTGGCATAATTTACTGTCTGATTTTCGTGTTCATTCCAGCTGACATGCAAATTGAATTCCTTCTATTATCTGATCCTTGGCATCTCACAGACTCTGTTAAGTTTAAAACCAAAAGCATAAGAGACCTCTACATGCAGTTTAACGTAAACCATTCTCCACATCTATTAGCTTTTGGAGTAATTTGTTGCTTCACATGGCATTAGAACTTAAGCCAGTCAAAAAAATGAAAAATTAATCCCCTTAGTTATATAACACAATCAATGAATTTCATTATCATTATGCAAGCATAAAGTTAAACACACCTTGAGATGACCTAAAGCAATTTGCACAATATTGGACAACTGAAATATATGATACTGTGGGATTTGAGAGATGAATGTGAGCATTTGTGAGTCATCAAGGTCCTAAAATTTGGGTAACCATTGTTATAAGGAAAACATGTGGGTTGCTTATTCACATATTTTATTGTCAAAAAGATAATATACATATTATTTATGTCCTTTTGTGCATGATAGTACAAGAATTTCAAGTTTCCGAGAAGTACATAATTAGTATCCGACATTTAAAAATAACAAAATATTAGATATCCCACATGGAGTATACGACACGTATCCTACAAGTACGAGTCCCATTTTTATGTTTCATCCGTCGCAGTTTTTAATGCAATATTCACACTAAAAAAAGAGACTTGAAAAATGCAAAGTCATATAGAAGAAGGCACCTATGATATCATATATTTGGAATTAAATAAACTTTGATTGTGTTGAGTTGAACCTAGCATTTGAAAGGTTCTACATGCGTCAAGATTTAGAAAGGGCTTCTCCCAATTATTGAGATAAGCAAATGCAATTGATTGATGCAAAAGATTTGCTGAGCAAGAAGAACAAAAAACGCGTAGCCAAGAGTTTAAGGTTTCTGACATAGATGTTAATATAGATTGTTTGTGCAACAGCTGTAATAATCTAGGGAATATGTACTTCAGTAAAACATCAAAGCAGCCACCTTGAGGTTGGACAACAAGAGCTAATTCTTCAGACACAAAGGGTTAAAGCAAAGTTGCTAATAAAATGTTTCTACACAGAGCTCAATAATTCTGGATCTTTTAATGATAAGAACAAAATAATGATGTCACCTTGTGGTGTTTCCCATGACAGAACTCTCATACACTTGATTTTGTTGTATTTGTAAAATAGGTCTCAGTGAACAGAGATAGCTGGAACAAAAATGAAATAGTACCAAAAAATATCACATGTTGATACTGATGGATAAAAGGATTGGAGACCTTAACAACAAGAATTACTATAAAAAATCCTGCACATTGTGATATAAAATCTGTGTCCAATAAGTTGAAACTAGAAAGTATATAAAAATGCGAATTATCACATCCAACAATTACAAATTAGATGCAAGAAAATATGTTGCATAAAACAAGGACGGAATGTGAAATATTGTTGTAATATTTCTTTTGTCGGCATCTATTGCGATTCTAGGTCCAGCAATAAGTCCACAACACCTGATTCATTATGATCAATAGAGTCTCTAATCGTCTAGATTTATGCGCTCCATATGATTGCATACCTAAATTAAAAGACATAGAAAACGTTTGAAACGAAAGAAAAAAGATAATATAAAGCGCATAGTAAAAGAATGAAGGATGACCGACAAATCATTCCTGTTAAAATTATATTTTAAAGAAATGTTCTCAGATATATAAGTTTTTTCTTGTGGGATTTTTCTAGAGGATCTCAACGAGGATATAGGATATCACAACTCAACCAATTCATCAGGATCACAATATGGTGATCGAATTATCAAAGCTCATGCTATGCAAACCCCGGCCCCCCGGGGGGGGGGGGGGAGAATCATCAGAGCTCATAAATTAGAAAGGTATATCAAGATATCAAACATGCCATCCCCACTGAAACCTATTCATCCCCGGCCAATAGTCAACAAGAATATACTAGCTATCAAATCACAAGATGTTAATATTAGGAATTTAATGACTCTGCACATGTATTTATGTACTATTCCTTTCACACAATCACCATCTAAATCTCAACTTGTTGTCTACTTGACAAAACCTAAGAGGCTCGTCCATCAAGGGGTATAAGCGATCAGGTTTTTCCTTTTCCAACGGCAACCAAATAAATACATATTATGCACCCAAACCCAAAATCAACAATGGGTTTCTAAGGAATTTCATCTAGGAATTATTTATTTGCAAAACACAAAATGGGTTCATGGAAAATCACAAGAATACAAGATAAAGGTCTTAGGATTAACATTAAGAAACGTGGAAGTTCACAAACAAGGATAAACAAAACCCTTATTCAATAGTAAGAAAACTACAACTACGATGTCTAATCCTAAGCAAAACAAAATGATAATAGTACCTGCAGGAGCATTTTGTCGAATACATCAACCTCCCTGCAATGTAACATCAAGCAAAACCCCTATAAAACCCCGAAATCCCTCAGACATTAAATAAGAAAGAAAAAAAAAATAGTGTCAAATATTGAGAAATATCAGAATCAAGATTCGCAGAATTCAAAATGGAAAACCACCATGCTGAATGTTTCTGATTCCAAGAGACGCAATCGCCGTGATACATCGACCTCCAAAATGGGTTGAAGCGTAATTTAAATTTTTTGCTTAAAAATAATAATAAAAAGAAAAAATTCTAGAGAGGATAAAAGAAAAAGTCGCCGTTGCCGGGGATCGAACCCGGGTCTCCCGCGTGACAGGCGGGGATACTTACCACTATACTACAACGACTGGGTTGCGAGATTCGAAAATGTTTTTTAAATATAGTTATTTCTCTGATGTATTATCTTTTTCACAAGGTGTCGCACGTATATGTCTAGACTAATTGTTTCATATTTTTTTTTTCGAAGGTATCGCATGTATTTGTCTAACATCATAAGTTAATTCTGATTCAGAATGCAACGGTTCAATTGAAGTGAATAGAATTTATAACAAAAGTATGAACCATGCTTGTAACAATCAATATAATGTTGATCATGGGACATGTCGGGTTGACATTGAGTCGAAATTTGAGCTCAATAACCTACAAAACTAGGATCATGCCAGAGGCTTTATGATGCTAATTCTCTAGTAAACAAGTTACTCGAGGATAAATTTGGTTCACGGAGGGGAGGAGAAAGGAGAAAATTTACTTCACCTGATTGAATTAAATGATTTTTTTTTTTTGTCTGGTAAAGATGAAATGAAAAAAAATGAGTGGTATTTTTTTTTATTTGATTAGAATGAAAAGTAGAAGAAAATACCACCAATATTACTATTATACCTTTGTGAAATAATATTTTTAATATTTCTCATTATATTTTTTATTTATTAATTTAAAATATTTTTCTAAAAATATAATTTTTCTAAAAAATAGTTATTTAATATATTTTTTCTTATTTTTATAAATTATTTTCATTATTATTTTATATTAAATAAAATTAGAATATTAATGTAAAAAAGATAAAAATAATAAAATTAGAAAAAATAATTTTTCTAAAATTGATGAAAAAAATTAAATTTTATTAGTTTATATTAAATAAAATGAAAATAGAAAAAAAAAAAGATAATTTCGTAAATGTTAAAAAAGGGTAAAGACAAATTTGTTCAAAAATCTTATTTCTTTCCATTTTCGTCCACTTTAGAATGGAAATGATTTTTTAAGAAAGAGGAAACGAGATTACACCCATTTTTATTTCCCCTCTATATTTTTTTCCTTACCAAACAAGTGAAAATTTGTCATTTTCTTTCAAATAACGTTTGGTTTGTATTCAGAAATCAGAATCGGAATCGGAATAAAAAATCTCAGGAATCGAAATCGAATTCCGATATTAACTGTTTGGTTTAAATTTTTGAATGAATTTGATTACCATTGTTGATATTTGATTTGTATATCTTTTGGAATGAAAATCGTTTCATTGTCTGTTCTTAATAAAAAATGTTTTAAAATTAACATTTTTAAAATTTTGTTTTAATTTCTAAAATTAAAATTAAAATTATAGTTTTAATAAAATTTTAAAAAAAATAAAAATTTTAAAATTTTAAACGAGAAAAAATTTTATTTACAATTTTTTAGACCATTTTTAATTTTAAATCTTTTTTTCTTAGAGAAAACAATGAAAAAGAAATTTTATCATAAGTTTTAGAAATATAATTGTCAATTTTTTAGATTATTTTTAATTTTTTAATTTATAATATTTTTAAATAGTTTAATTTATAATATTTTTAAATTATCAAAAAATTTAATTTTTAATTTTTAATTTATCAATTTTTTAAAAAATTATTAAATTAAAAAATTTGTTTTTTAAATTTTTTTTGATTAAAAAAATTATTTTATTAAAAAAATTTTGATTAAAAAATTTAATTTATAATATTTTAAAATTATTTTAATTAAAATTTTTGATAAAAATAATATTTTTTAATTTTAAAAATATTTTAATTAAAAAATTGTTTTTGAAAAAATAATTTAATTTATAATATTTTGAATTATTTCTTTATTTTAAATTACTTTCGTAAGGAAAAATAAAACTATTTAATTTTTTCTTAGATTTTATCCATAGATTTCACTTAAAACCCACAAATTTACTTAGATTTCATAAAACCTATATTTTAAGGGTTTCATTTCTATACCTTCATTCTCATTTCATTAATTCAAATAAGTTATATAGGTTTTTTTCCGATTCTTAAAATCCATACCCTTTAACCAAATACCCCATTACTTTTACTTTTTCTCTCTTTTTTTTTTTTTTTACTATTTATCCAAACCAAACTATCCCTAAAGCAAAAGATAAAACTATAGAGAGAATAATTTAATTGGATTGGGTTAAATGTGTCTTAATATTTATCATAATTTTTGTAGTATTTTAAATACTTTCTGGAATCCCGATATATAATAATAGCCTTGCAGAAACAGTACGACAGGGTGGCCCTCAAATTACTCATGTTGGGTCTATGACTCGTGACTCCAAGCTGGTAAGAGGGCCAAGCCTGAACCATGACCCAGTTCTCTTCGACTTTTGCTGCGCCGGAAGCTCACATGGAGATGTGCATGGGGATGTAAATTTTGTACGTTTATTCATAATATTAGGCTATAAACACTACGTGGGCTTTTTATTGGATCATAGACGGGCCTCAACATCGCACCCTGGACGAGCTATGTCTCCTGAGATCGTTATATTAATTCTGATAGTAATTTAAATTAAATTAATTAAAATATAATTTTAAATATCAATTAATTTAAATAATAAAATAAGAGATAGATTATATTTTGAATAAGACCTTCAAAAAATTTACCTTGTAAAGAGAGTCATTATTAATTCTTTTTTTTTTTTTTGGTTAACGCTCCCTCTTACATTCGTTCCATGTCTCGTGTATTTGAACTCAGGACTATTTTAGATATGGGTCCAATAACAACAATCGAAATTTTAATTCCAACAATTAAGTCTCGGTCATATGAGAGACAAATATGAAAAAAATTAAAAAAAAAAAGAAGAAGAAAAAGAAAGAAAGAAAGAAAGATTGATTTAGTTTATACGGTTTCTATGCTACTCAATTCTATTCAAGACTATATCCCCATTTAAACTCTTTACTATCTGATGGGACAAGGTCCCAGAATCGAATCCGATACGTCAACCCAAGGAAGGCCCACGCAAAAGGTCCATGAAGGACAATTACCGGTTGAGGTTTGAATGCAATCATCTACTGAAGGATCTTTATCGTCTAGATCTTTCGAATGATAAAGCCTTAGTCGCCTAGCCAACCGAACGGAATTTGGTTAGCGAAGTTAATCGCCTTGATCGGGTATCTAATCGACAGCCTCTCAACCGAAGGAGTCCTGAGGATCTCTCATCGGTCAAGTGACCGATCGATAGCTAACGGTTCTAACGATCCAGAAGGAAGGTCAAAATACTCCAGTGACACCCGTCTCTTACTAAAAACAACACTTTGAAATCTTTGCAGTTAAAAAATGAATCTTTTCAAGATTTTGGTAGTTTTCTAAAAAGATGAGGATCGCAATCAATTCGAAATATAGAATCCCCGAAATTTTCGAATTAGCCCGATAAGAAAGGTAGGATTAGAATATCGCAGCCGCGTCCAATTCAAAAAGGTATAAAATATCTCTAAACTCTACACAATAGGTACGCTGTCCTCTTGGCACATTATTCACAGGGAACGACTTTCCCTCAGCTCTTAGTCTGTTTTTCTTTTCAATATGAAAACCGCTCTTTCTGACTTGAGCGTCAGAATCTCCTCGCTGGAGCACCCTCTAGTGGTTTTTGCAGGTGTCACGTCCCTTTAGCGGCAACCACTCGGGTCAGCAAGGAATCGGTATCTGTGGAGTCAAAACCCACCTCCAACAGATTGGTGCCGTCCATAGGAAACAGATTAGAGTAGTTTCTATCATCTTGGTAACTATGCCTCCAAGGACTATAGCATCTTCGAGGGTCGTCCTCGCAGTAGGAGGGCACGTCCCTACGCCCGTCGAACCCATTGCTCCTCTAGGACCTGATCCTCTTATTCGTGATCATGTGTTTTCTCCACAACCGTCCCATCCGGAACTAATTCCGCAACCTGTAGCTCAGGAGCAACTGGTCATGGCCCCATGACCAAAGCGAGTGGACTAGCTTCAAATGGAGAGATTGGAGTCTAGACTCCAAAGAATGAGTAAGCAGTTGGAGGGGTTCAGTCGAGCCCTCGCACCAGACAACCACTTATCTGTTGCAGAGTCCAAATACGAGCGGCCACCCAGACGAGAGTTCCCCAAACCATCGGTGACCTCCCAATATGACCCCCAAGATTTGAAGAAACATGTCGAACAACTCGTAACTGCCTAACTCAAAAGAGCAGGCGCAAGGGATAAGGAAGATCCCCTACACTCCCTAGGTAAATCACCATTCGACGAGAAGATCTCCTTAGAACTAATGTCAATGGATGTTCTTCTATCTCCTATGGAGCGGTATGATGGAACGAATGACCCCCGGGACCATACCGCCTATTTCGTAACAGTTATGGTCTCCAGGGACCTCTCGGATGCTGCAATATGCAAACACTTCTCCACTACTTCAAGGGTAACGTCCTGGCATGGTTTAACTCTCTCCCGACACTCAGTATCAAGAGTTTCGCGCAGCTCCGACAATAGTTTGAGACTAATTTTGCAATCAATCGGGGAGTTAAGCGGAAATCCACCTCCCTCCTATCATTGCGACAATAGAAGGAGGAGTCTCTCAGGGACTTCATGGAAAGATTTAAGACAGAAATGTTAAAAGTCCCTGCTTTGGACCACAATATAGCTTTGGCTGCTCTCCTAACGGGCCTGCGTTCTTTCGATATGAAAGTCTCCATCACCAAGAAGCCCCCGACAACCATCCAAGAGTTTTACTCCCGAGCGGAGAAATACATTACTGCGGAAGAAGCGGAGACGTTCGACCAACAAGGAAACCACTCTAGCAGGAAGTAACGCAGCCGATCACCCCGTTAGCCCTCTCCGAAATGAAGCAAGTCAGGAGCTCTACCCTCATAGAGATTCAGCGTCTACACACCGCTGAATGAAACCCCAAGTCAGGTTTTTAACAGATTAAGAACAAGTTATATGCAGATGGCCCCCTCGCCCTATAGAAGAAAATCCTAAGAAAGACAAGTCCAAGTACTGTCACTTCCATAGGGACTATGGCCATACGACCGATGAGTGCAAAAGGGTTAAGGATGAACTGGAATTCTTGGTCCATAGTGGAAAATTACAGAAGTTCATTAGTATGGAAGGAAGAAATCTGCCTTCGCCCGACAAGCTCAATCCACCACGGGAGAACGAGCAACCCCCTAGGCCAGATCCCAGATCGTCGCGCGAGTAACCAGGAGGTGTGATCCTCCAAGTCCACAGTGAAGATAGTTGGCATGAGCCTTTCATTCTCGTTAGCATCTATGCAGCATATGATCGGGACTTCCCGGCACTCTTCCTTTGATGAAAATTTCAATATTTTATACTATTCATCAACTACACGTGACTTGGAACTTCAAATAACCCTCGAAGAGAGCACTCCCCGAACGGATAGACACGACCCTAACTCCTAAAGTATCTAATCGACTGAAGGGTCTCAGTCGCCCAGATCTTCCGAACGAATGTGTCACTAAGTTGAGATAAAACTTCCCGAACGGGTGGACACGGCCCTAACTCCTAAAGTTTCTAATCGACTAGAGGGTTTCAGTCATCCGGATCTTCCGAACGTATGTATCACTAAGTTGGGATGAAACTCCCCGAACGGACGGACATAGCCCTAACTCCAAAAGTCTCTAATCAACCGGAGGGTCTCAGTCGTCCGGATCTTCCGAACGAATGTGTCACTAAGTTGGGATAGAACTCCCTGAACGGGCGAACACGGCCCTAACTCCTAAAGTCTCTAATCGACCGGAGGGTCTCAGTCGCCCGGATCTTCTAAACGAATGTGTCACTAAGTTGGGATGGAACTCCCCGAGCGGACGAACACGACCCTAAGTCCTAAAGTCTCTAATCGACCGGATGGTCTCAGTCGCCCGGACCTTCCGAATGAATGTGTCATTAAGTTGGGATGGAATTTCCCGAATAGGCGGAGATGACTTTAACCCCTAAAGTCTTTAATCGACCGGAGGGTCTTAGTCACCCGGATTTTCCAAACGAATGTGTCATTAAGTTGTGGAGGAATCCCACGGACGGGTAAACACAATCCTAACCAAGGAGGTTCCAAACCGAACATCAAATCCTGATCGATCGGGCACATCATTGAGGAGTCAAATTCCTCCAACCCTATCAAACCAACAAGACAAAACCCTTGAAGATTCTTTGTTAAAAGTCATTACATTCCAATAAGTTGAAAAAACAAAAAATTGCTTCAGAGGACGCGAAACTACAAGAGATCAAAGGAAACACTTGGAGCGGCCTAAGCGGAATCCGAACCCGCTAAACCCTCAATAGGAGGAAGAGACTCATATTGCCCAACTTTTCGAAGGATCTCTTCGGCGCATTTCAAACGTTCGAGCAACCTATGTCAAGAATGTTGGAGTTGACAGCATCTTGGATAGCGGAAGCCTTGAGATCAACAATCTCCTATTCAGCACTTTGGAGGGACTCTTCCCGAAAATGAGCTAATATTTCAGCAGCCGTTAATTGTGCCCCTCGGACGCGTGCCTCCGTTTCCAGCTCTTTGCAATGAGATTGGGCCAAAGTTAGATCCTCCTAAAGACGATTGATCTGTTTGTCTTTTTTCACCTCGATGCTTGTCTCCCGATTCTCCAAGACATCCTTTAACACCAACACTTGCCTGCTCATGTGGGCAAATTGATCGTCATGCTCTTTCCTCCGTTTCGTCAGGAGCTCGGTCAAGGCTGAGGCTTGAGAAAAAATACGCATGCCAGGATCGTAAAACAATAAGAATTAGACGTAATTCGAGCAAAGGAGATACTTACTGTAAGACAGAGAGAATGGATGGTCTTGTCAACGCAGTCTAAAGGCATCGTCCGAAGGGCAAGCTACGAAGAAAACTCGAACTGCTTGGCCAATTGCAACGCCGTCTGAGGATCGATAAAGTTAAACTGACAATTCCCCACGTTGACCACCACCGACCCTTTTTCAAAATCTTTATCCTTTTTGGTGAGAGACTTAATCAGAATAGGCGGTGGGATACAATATTTGTCCGGGATGTCTTGCAGAAGACACCCGTTCCTGAGGAGACTGTTCCGATGTTTCCTTTGGAATGGGGGAAGAAGCACGCGTCACCGGGACCTCTTCTTGCTGCTGTGATACTTGGACCGGAACGTTTGCAGCTGTCTCTAAAGGAGCCTCCTCTGGTATACTTCTCTCCCCGACCTCAACGGGTGAATCCGGAATCACCGGATCATTGACTGGCAAACCCTCTCCTATCTTAGAATGCACTGAAAGAGGTTCGCATCCTCCGAACTTAGCCGACCCTTCCCCCTCCACGGAAGGATCGGGCGGTCTAATCTTCGACCTTTTCTGTTGAGACTCGGAGAAAGTGTTATCCGCCCTCATTTTCGTATTCGGCCGCATTTCCCGATCGGTAGAAACCCCCTAAACGAGATGAGAGTTTACGACCAACACAGAATCAACCCATAGCATCCCCTATCGTTCCAACAAGAGGGAATTGGTGATTTGTCTCGACTTATCCATGAGCAGGCCAAACAACACCAACATTTCATCTCTCACCAAAACTGTCTACCCACAAGCTCCAACGATGAGGCTCACAATAACGAGTCACAGCACTCAAAAAACGGAAGTGACGAAGAAGAGGCGAGATCTTCTCGTTCAAAAAAGACACTTGGTTAGCATCCGGAAACGCGGGAAAGAGATCCCTTTTCAAAAATCTGACGAAGAAAAATTTTTGCATCCAGTGTTTATCCTGAGATTTGTTGTAGAAGAATTTCCAGCGAGACTTCTGGCAGGTTGAAACTTATACCAGCTGTGAGTAGACCCTTTGGAGCTACATCACCCTAGAGAGAAAAGAGCTCCTAGAATCTCCAAGTCGAAACGAATACGGAAAAACCCTAACAGAGAAATTAGGGCAATCACAAATCGCCAGGCACTTGGGATAAACAATGAGGGATGAATGTTTTAATACCTCAAGACCTCCGTCAGTGAGCCCGTATATGGAATCTTCAAGCCATACTTCACACAGTGTCTGTACATCGGAACGCAACCCTCGGGGGGAAAACTCGCTCTATCCTCTTTATCGAGCAACACAAGCTCAAAATCGCTTCCTAGCGACATCTCCTTTTGGACTTCTGAGAAATCCTCTTCAGTCATGGTGTTCTGGATATAGTCTATACTACGCGACGAATAAGCATCTTTCGACATCTTTGTTTGAAAAAGAAATTTTTTCGAAGAAAAGATTGGAAAATGGTATTCTTTAAAGAATGTAAACCCTTATGAGGCATGTGGAAGACGAATCGCTAAAATCGAAGCGATTGTGGTCACATTAAAAAGTTTCGTGTCTTTTTCTTCCATCATAACTCATGACGTCTCTTCGACAAGAGAGCCATGAGTTAGAGACAAATGATAGGACAAGATCCCAGAATCGAATCCGATAAGTTAGCCCAAAGGAGGCCCACACGGAAGGCCCATGAAGGACAATTACCGGTTGAGATTTGAATACAATCATCTACCGAAGGGTCTCAGTCATCCAGGTCTTTCGAATGATAGGGGCTTAATCTCCTAGCCAACCGAACAGAATTTGGTTAGCGAAGTTAATCGTCCCGATTGGGTATCTAATTGACAGCCCCTCAATCGAAGGAGGCCTGAGGACTTCTCATCGGTCAAGCGACCGATCGATAGCTAACGGTTCTAACGATTTAAAAGGAAGGTCAAAGTACTCTAGTGTCTCTCATCTCTTACTAAAAACAACACCTTAAGATCTTTGCAGTTAAGGAATGAATCTTTCCAAAATTTTGGTAGTTTTCCAAAAAAATGAGGATCACAATCAATTCAAAATATGGAATTCCCAAGATCTCCAGATCAACCCGATAAGGAAGGTAGGGTTAGAACATCACAGCCACGTTAACGCGAGAGAGATAGAAGGAAAACAACATGGTTTATAAAAGAGAAAACCCTAAACTCTCAAAAGAGAAATATCACTCTAAAAAATTATTATTAATCATCATGAATGCCAAAATAATGAAACACTATAAGTATTTATAGGGAATGCAAATCCTATAAATTAAAAAACTATAAAAATTAGGAAATTAGAGAAATATAGAAACTAAAAAAATTAGAAAACTAGGAAAATTAAAAAACTTTAAATATTAAGAAATTATAAAAAAATAGAAACTAACTAAATTAACAGCTCTCTTTCTCTTTTCTTGAGCCACCCAAATAAGCGACTCCCGTCTCTTACTATAAACAATACCTTGAGATTTTTGCAGTTAAGGAAGGAATCTTTTCAAGATTTCGGTAGTTTTCCAAAAAGATGAGAATCGCAATCAATTCGAAATATGGAATCCCCGATATCTCCGGATCAGCCCAATAAGGAAGGTAGGGTTAGAACATCGCAGCCGCATCCAACGCAAAAAAGTATAAAATATCTCCAAACTCTACACAACAGGTACGCTCTCTGGACCTTACACTCTTAGCACATTATTCATAGAGAACGACTTTCCCTCAGCTCTCACTCTGTTTTTCTTTTACAACATATTACGAATCTCTTCATTTCTAATTCTATCTTTTTTAATTTTGTCACACATCCATCTAAACATTTTCATTTTTGCTACCGTCATTTTTTATTCTTGTTATTATTTAATAGCCCAATATTCAATACCATACAAAAAAGTATAAAATATCTCCAAACTTTACACAACAGGTACGCTCTCTGGACCTTACACTCTTAGCACATTATTCATAGAGCACTTTCCCTCAGCTCTCACTCTGTTTTTCTTTTACAACATATTACGAATCTCTTCATTTCTAATTCTATCTTTTTTAATTTTGTCACACATCCATCTAAACATTCTCATTTTTGCTACCGCCATTTTTTATTCTTGTTATTATTTAATAGCCCAATATTCAATATCATACAATAATATAGGTTTTACCGAAGTTTCATAAAACTTTTTCTTCGAATATAGTGATATCGTACGATCGCAAAACTATATTATTGTGAAAGGAGGCTCATACAGTTTGGTCTTAGTACCTAGTTTTTTTCAAATTATGTTATATTTTGTAAACTATTATAATTTCCAAATAACTTAGATATGACATTTAATAGTTTTCAAATGATTTTTTTTAATAGTTTTCAAATGATTTTAACAAATATAAGATATTACATTTAATTGCAACACTCAACATCCAAAATGATTTCGGGCACTCCACTTTAATATTGTCTACTTATTGCCTGTGCAGTAGAAACGGTGTGATTCGAAATGATCAACCACTCTACTCGTACCTTATGAAATTTGCTTCTAAGAGTATCCAGCTTTGTCCTCATTCATTACCATGTAATGACTGGGACAAAGTACATTTAGATTGAAAACATATACAATTAACAAAGTGAATACACAAATTATTCACATCAAAGCAGAGACAGATTTATGTAGTTCGATGAATATATTTTATGCATAGGGAGAAAAGCTAGGTGCTTTTTTTTTTTTTTTATGTTTGGGAATCTTTCTTATTAATCGGTATTTAGATTCATACTCCGATCTAATCTATAGTCAGATGATTTTTTTGAAAACTCTCCCAACATAATTTTCTCAATTTTTAAATCTTAACTCTGAGTCCTTAATTAAAAAATTTAATTTTCTTTTCATTAGACCAATTATCTATTAATAGAAAAAAAAGCCAGTTTTACTACACACACGAGACCTTTTTCTTACGCGGGGACACAAATTGCCTCTTCCTGTGGTAGAGAAGGAGCCTAAAATTCCAAAAACCTCAGGAACCAAGAGGAAATGCATCCCTTCAGGCCTCAAGCATGAACAATTTAGTTAGGTATATTAGTTTTTGTAGTAGTATCGTGTCCTATCCATGCTTGAGGGATCTAAATCACACAATTTTGTCAAAGTAGTAGTGGTTCTTTCATGGAGAAGAATTTCCTCTGCTTTTGTACACCAGCATCCAATCCAGAATGACAAAGGCTTCTGAGAGAAAGACCATAGAACTTTTGACCCAAATGCAACCTATGAAATGACATCTGTGGCATCCTAAGGAGCCTTACCAGACAGATGGGACGCTGTTGAGGAGACCATCAGAGCTTGCAGTGCCACTCTTTGACTTAGAAATCTTATAGCAGGATTCAACATCAACCCACAGGAGCCATCCATGAGTCTGAGGATAGTAATCACCTACCACATCATTTGTTGAATTGAAATTTCAAAGTCTGGAAAAAGAATTATGATATGGAGCCATGACCCTGCTGCAATAAATAACAGGGAAGTTTGGGTCCTTTGGACCATTTTTAGCTGCCCAAACTGACCCGGCCGGCCTCCAAGCTAGAAATTTTTAACTATGAATAATAGCAAAGCCAAAGAGACAAAGTTGATTGGAGAAAATTTACTTCTTGACATGTCGAGTTTATTTTTACTAATTGTCATGCAAGAAATTTTTGTTGATCTTCTGGATTTCGTGAAGGATGAACTACTTGTTAACACTGCAAAAAGAACCTACACTATGAGAGCATAAATACATAGAAATAAAACAATTAACTCAGTTTTCTCCTTTTTAAATACAAAACACCGAAATTGTGTTCAAATAAATTTATTTTCGAAAACAATGAGTAAATTTTCTAATTTTCTATTTTCTAACATATAATTGAGTTGCCGCAAATACTTTGAAACCGGCCAATCCCTCCGCGGCTCGATTTTCTAAATCAGTAAGGAATACTCGGGTCGAGTTGTGAAAATAGAAAATAGGATTTGAAAAAATCAATCCCTCCATAGAGGGCCCTACAATTCTCAAGTCAGATTAATTGGTCGAAACCTAGATAAAGGTTAGAAACAAGTACTCCACTTACAAAAAGGAAAAAAAAAGTTGTACCAATGTGGGTCTCAAAAAAAATTGTATCAGCGTTATGTAATATAAGTCTAGTGACAGGTCACTAAGCTTTCTTAAAATTTTGAATTTGAATCTTGAAAAATCAACGTCATGAGAATATAATGACACAGCACTAATGATATTCGAATTGAATTAGTCAAATAATCAGATACTGGATTTATTAAAACCAAATATTTATATATATATATATACACGGGCCTAATAAAGTTGTGAAATTTCTTCCAAACGAGGTACCCACCTTTTGCACTCAAGATTGAATAATTTCCAAGGTGTTGCATTGATTTCATTGACAGATGGACAATCAACTGCTTAATTCTATGATTTCCATTTTCTTCAATTAATTGTATTGATAGAATGACTATATCCGCCGATTGTGGGTCTTAAAATACCCTAAAAAAAATTCTAATTTTTAGGTTATGAACTACTTTGAATGCTGAAGATCCACAAATAAGAACTATCGTTTTTATTGAGAGCAGCTTACAAAATTAAGAATATCAGAATTCTAGAAATCAAAGGAACTAAAGACTTATGTAATTTGTCCCACAGGACCATTGATCGAAAAGAAAATGAACTAAAATTACAAAAAGAAAAGTCTGAATATTATGTGATAAAAAATGTCCCCTTACCTACTGATATTCCTTTTATAGCATATTGAACTAGATCCAACGATCCCAAGGGGATAGCCTTTCTATCAATATAATGATTTTGGATTCAAATTTTACTGTAACAAAAAAAAGAACTTGATCCAATCTCAATTTTCAAATTGACTTGAACTGATTTTATTATACTACTTCTTGATTAACAGACAGTCGATTTAATAGATAATTTTATTAAATCTCTTAATTAAGTTTTGAATTCAAAATTTAAGAATGATTGACTCAATTGAACTCCCAATTTTGAATTTTCTATTCGCATTTGATGGGCGCTAATATGCATGTAGATTCATGAACCATATTGGGATTCATGACCAGTTCCAAACCAGAGACAGAGTGGGGACTGTGACTTCCTAAAGGAGAACCTATTCAGTTGGTAGTTGACCGTTTCCTTGGTGAATTGATTTGGTCTAGGGTACCTCCAAATCTGAGGCTTCTAATCTGTCCACCACAGAATTTGTTGAATAGAAATTTGAAAGTGGGAAAAAGGTTTTCATGGGAAGGTGCCATGACCCTGCTGCCATTAATAATTGGGAAGATTGGGTCTTGTTTGACCCGTTTTAGCTGCCCAAATTGACCTTAGACTCAAAGCTAGAAACTTTTATTTTGTATGCGCATAATACGCCTCATAAGGAATTTTAGTAGTCAACATCATGTGTGTCTAAACACAAAAGCTCTTAATTTAAATTTTTAATTCAAATTTTAAAAATAAAATAATAAACAGAATTAACCCCTGAATTGGATCTCATATTATTCAAATTAGATTAGTTCAGATATCAAATTTGATTAAAACAAAAAGGAAAAAGGAATTTTAGTAAAGAGACAGGTCGACTGGAGAAATTTTACATTTTGACATCCGGAGTTTATTTTTATCAAAAGACCGTGAGAATTTTACTTTTTGAAGGTCTAATCCGATTTGAATCGGATTTAATCAGACTCAATATAATTAACTCAATATAATTATCAAATATCGATGGTTTATACTTAAAAAAAAAAAAAAAAAAAAGTGAAATAGAGGTAAAATTGACTACCAGGACTTCAAAATTTAAATCATTCAAGCTCAGATGGAAATTAACAATTTGATCTTGTATTAAACACCAAATGTATAGTACACTAAAATACAAAGAACAACTAATCTCCTAATTCTTTTCATCACATTATAATGTCATAAACTGCCCGTTAACGTGCAAAAATGCCCTATACTGACAGCTTAAATACATTAAAATAAAATAAAATAGCTCATATTTCTCTTCTTAAACAGTATAAAAAAGGAAATAAAAAAAATATTCGTCACACAACCAGACTTTGTGATTGTACTGATCCGATCACCGCCTCTGGAAGTTGAATGCCTTGATAGAATACGCGAAGATACAAGCAAAGATTACTGCCAAACCAGCAACAACAATAGCACAGAAGCCAATATAGTCGTGCTTGAAACCGTAATAGGCTTCCAAATATTGTTCCACACTTCTTGGAATCGTTCTTCCTTCATCAATAGGATCCTTAAAATCTGCAAACTGTGAGGCTACAAGACCATAAAGAGTCCAAGCAACCGGGCAACCCCAGTAGTACCATCTCCACCAGATAGGAATAGACTGCAATTTATCCAACAAAGAAGATTTAGAGCCAATGTAATGAAAAATGTTGCCTGGTTCTTTCGCACGATTTGGTTAATACTTAGAATGGAGATAAACATAGGAACTTACAGGTCTTGGGATAATAAATCCGGAGAAGAGGTTCCAAAATCCATAGAAGGCAGAGGAGACAATGGCAGCAATCTTGTGGTTTGGTGTTATCCCCACAGTCATCATACCGAAGAATGTAAAGTACAAGAGTGTGAAGTATGAGAAGAACATGTACAACAAGTACTTCTCAACAGTCCAGTCGAAGCCAATCATGGCATAAACAATGGTACCATATACAATCGCTTGCATGAAGACATAAGGTAATTCTATCAAAACCTGCATGGAGAACATGTTTGAAAATTGCTATCGTTTGTTGGAATTTGTTTTGAAGGCATATGAAGTACTCAGAGTTTGTAGTACCTGTGCAAATGCGTATGGCAAAGCGGAGTACATTCCTGCAGCTCGTTCTCTGTAAAAGACTGTTCTTTCAATGGCAACCACTGGCTGCACAGTTGAGGAATTCTGTACACCAAGGAAGAGAACAGCAACATACATGGATCCCATAGCATTAATCAGATCTTGTGGTGTATCTCTGGTCATAAAACAGAAGTGAGATTTAGTTTGCTCGTTAAAACATCAAGCCTATGGAACCTACATTAATCAGAATTTGTGATTACGCACTTTTTGCCACCAAGTTGCCAGAATATCGTCCCAAACATCAGACCAATGACAACTGTGAAGAGAAATCTCACTGCAGTGTATGGTGGGTTACGCCAGTATGACCAATTTTGTTTCCAAAGGCAAGCCATGCATTGAGTGAGGAAAGACTGTGAGAATTGAGTGGGGAAGTATAAGTCATTTGAACCCAATGCAGGCTGGCTTAGCTCCTTTATGAGCTCTTTGTTTCTCCTGAAAAATGTGCATATATATAAGCGAAAGTAATTGGTATTATTTTTAACCTAGTGCAGATTCAAATGGTCCAGAAATGGACTTACTGGAACAAATCTGATCTCCTGTAGATTTCAGCGAAATCGACCCCTAGAAGCACTTCTTGTGCTGCTGATGTAACTTCAAGCATCCATGTTGCTGGGTTATAACCATCCTTGATTTTACTGACCCCTTCAATGCTCTTCATAGAATCAAAGCACAGAACACCAGTCAGGGTAGGCAACTACGATTGATGATTCTAGATTTATGATCACTTGGATAGCATACCTCAAAATACTTGATAAGATGGCAAGAATGGTGACCCAGTGGTCCAACATAGATTGATTCTCCTCCTCTCTTCATTAGGAAAAGCTGTAATCACAAGAAAAGTTATTTTTCAACTGTAAAGTAAGGAACCAATTTAAAGGACCACAAATTTCCATGATATCCACTTAGATATCTCACCTCGTCAAATGCTTCAAAGATGTCAATACTTGGCTGATGGATGGTGCAGACAACTGTTCGTCCAGTATCAACGGTGTTTCTAACTGTTCTCATCACAATAGCTGCAGCTCTTGCATCAAGCCCTGAAGTTGGCTCATCCATGAAAATTATAGAGGGGTTGGCAACAAGCTCAACCGCAATGGTCAGCCTCTTGCGCTGCTCAGTTGAGAGACCATTGACACCAGGCAACCCAACAAGTGCTCCTCTGAGTGTGTTAAGCTCAACAAGCTCCATGACTTCCTCAACAAACATCTGCAAGCAATATGGTTCCATTAGCAAGACATGAAAATCCTCAAAAATAGCAATATAATGAGATAATATACAAATACCAACCTTTCTAGTTTGTGCATCAACTTCGGCAGGCAACCTGAGCCAAGCTGAATACAACAAGGACTCGTAAACTGTAACATGGGGGGAGTGAATATCATTTTGCTCACAATATCCAGAAATTCGGGCAAATGTTTCCTGTTTTTTCGGATACCCAGAAATCGTGATAGGGCCATCAATGTATCCACCAGTTTTTCTACCGGCCAGTACATCCATTAGCGTTGTTTTACCAGCACCACTGACACCCATCAAAGCTGTAAGAACACCAGGCCTGAAAGCACCACTAATACCCTTCAGAAGTTCCAATCTGTCTTCAGGGACTCCCTGTGATTTCATTTCCTGCAATTTGCCATATTTATACTTTTAGACTAATACTCTTGGAATAAAAAAGAGTAGATTGATTTTTGTGCATTTTCTTCATAGGATACCCTACCGCCGGCATGTCAACAGAGTATCTGATCTCATCAAACGTGATCGAGTGTTGCTCGAATGGAAGAACCATTCCCCTTCTCCTGTTAGGGTTAGCTTCTGTGATTTCCCCTCTAACAGATGAAGACACACCTGCAAGTCATTTAAGTCCTTAATATCTATATTTTCCAAAATAACATAAGGAAAAGGGAGGGAAAAAAAGGTTGTTACCTCTAGAGGAACGTCGTCCAGCTGAGCTACCTTCAGCCATTTCAATTGTTCCTCCAGTTATGTCATTGTCATCGTCTTGGGGTAAAATGGCTTGAGGCTTTCCAAATGCTGCAAAATTTTTTTCACATGATGAGTTGCATAGTCAGAGAAAAGGATTCATAGCTGAAACCAATAGGGATACAACTCACGGTTGAGATAGGTGAGAGCCAGAATGAAGAGCCCATTGAAAATGAACAAGAATCCAATTGTAGCTACTAGTCCTATCCAGTACCAGTATGAGTAAGGGAAAAACCCTCGAGACTTCAATACAGCCAGACCAACTGTTTCATTTGTTGATGGGTCAATCTTTGAAATGAAGAACAGACCAAATGTCAGAGATTTTATGATAAAATTCACATCCAGGTATGCTTATGAATGGATAAAAGATGGAGCTACTCCATGGGAAAGGGAAAATACCGTGTTCCAGCTATGTCCAAGAAGCTCATTCACTGCTATAGCATTTTGTGCATACATCAAAGGAGATGACCAGTAACCCCACAACCACCAGCTTTTCACATCATCTGCATCAGAAATAACAGAAAGGAATAGGATTAATAACTTTAAACCTACTCAGGCATCTACTACAGTTGTAATGTGTCCAAGTATTCTTGAATCATACTTCGTGACAATACAAAGCCTCCCAAAGCAAAGAGTATAAGCAACGCAAATGATCCAAATGTGTTGGCAACGATCATGTCCCTTCCAACAGAAGCAATAAATCGGAACAGCCCAGATGCCATCTGACTCACAAATACGAGCAGAAGGTACATTTTCGCCAACCTGCAGTGCCAAAATTTCAGATATTATAATCAAAATAAGGACCAACTAGTATGCAATTCTAAGCAGTCTTTCCTAAATTATCACCTTCCAACATTAGGATCAAAACCGATGACATAGTAAGTGAGAAACACCCAGACGGCTGTTTCCACCAGCGAGATGGGGGTCTTCAGAATCCATGAAGGAAGTGCATATGCCCACGAAGGAAAGAAGAGTAGGTTCCTTTGCTTATAAAAGACAGGAAGCTTGGCAATGGTCATCGATAATTCTGCCATACCATTGAACATAATGATAACAACAGTGTAGAACAAAGCACCCACATAGATGCCTCCACCAGTAACGCTCTTTTTGTCCATCTCAGTACGGAAGAAAACCGTCATGGCAACAAATGCCATTAGGGTAAGCTGAAAACAGAAAAATAGAAATCATTATACTCGAGCCACTGTTGCTAAATTAGTTAACCAACTTTAGTTCCCTTTTTGTTTTTCCCAATTACCAACCTGGCTGAGTTTGAATATGTATACAAAAGAGTTCCTTTTCATTAGTGTTTTTTCTCTTGCAATGCATGCCTTTAACAACTCTTTCTTTCCAACGCCATACTTGTCTGTTGTCAAAGCAGCTGGGTGGCTCTTTCTCTTATCATATGGAATGCCAAGTTCATCTCCAATTCTTCGTCCAATATAAAACGACTGAAATGCCTCAGCAAATTCCTTCACTGTTACATAACTGTAAGGCTCATTCTTACGGTACCAATACTGCTTTTGATCTTTCTTTGATGTAACCTGCAAGGGGATTATCCAGCCACAACGTTTAACAATTCAACTATTGGCAACAGGGTAAACATAATGCAGATTTAGAAAAATGTAGCTAGATATCGCATACTTCTTGCAAGAAATCAGCCACTCCTTTCCTCTCGGGACATTTGAAGCCCATTGATTCGAAAAATTCCAGGACATTTTCACGAGGACCCTGATACACAATCTGCCCGTCAGACAGCAGAATTATGTCATCAAAAAGATCGTAAGTCTCAGGTGCTGGCTGCAGGAGAGAGATGACGGCTGTTCCATTGAAAATGTGGACAAAATGCTTCAATGAGTTCACTATTTGGTATGTTGTTGAGCTGTCCAAACCAGTAGATATCTCATCCATGAATAGTGCTTTTGCCGGTCCAACAAGCATCTCACCTACAAAGCATACCAACTTACTTTAGTCACTTGCCAATGGGCAACTCAAAATACAAAAAAGGGCCATTTATGATGTTTGATAAAGTTGTTTTACCAGTGGTGACACGCTTCCTTTGACCTCCAGAGATACCTCTGATCATCTCATTTCCAACCATTGTATCAGCACAGATTTCAAGCCCCAAAATCTGTATCAAAAACATACAATAAGTTGGCACTCGGTTTTATATACATAATTAAACTAGTTAAATCCATCTTGTATTGAAGTGCAATGTTGGGTGGAGATGATCCATACCTTAAGAATATAATCTGTAACAACATTTGCCTCCTGACCTTCTGCTGCAGCAGCCTGGGAATAATAACATACAAAAGATAAGCAAAATGAACAATATTTGCAATCCTCGATGAGTCGTGTAGAAGAAAGATTCATTCAAACTGATTCTCAGAGGTTGATATTCATAAGTGGTAATTATTAAAGTCAAGAATCAAAATTCTTAAAAGGGCTTACCCGGTGCACAAAGTGCTCCCCGCCTAGTGCGGGGTAGGGGAAGGGTGGGCTCACCCGGTGCACAAGAACCAAAATTCATATACAAGAGAAATGAAGATCCCCCATCTCCTAGATCAAAAATAAAATAAGAGAGAATAGTTTCTTCCTCACCTTCATGAAAACATCAATATCTGGATCAGGTTTGATATTTGCTGCCTTTTCTCTTCTTGACAGCTCAGCCAACATTTCTGCAGATTTTGCGCATTAAAGAAGAATTAAGTAAACCACTATCTGGGAACAACAAAATAGTACTGGGGACTAAAATGTTATCAATAATCAAACATACCATATCGGGATCCAACACCTTGGCATCTCGCAGAGAAAGCCAAGGTTTCTCTCACAGTCAGCTCTCCCAAGTGGAGATCATGCTGACTAATATAGGCAGCTGTTCTCTGAGGCACAAATTCATTCAGGTCATGCCCATTATAAGTCACCCTCCCAGAAACCTATTTTTGGGACAAAAACCAAATTAGTATCTCCAAAATCTCAATGTTTAAGAACCAACAAGAAATACGCATCAACAACCTTAATTATACACTAGGTATATATACCTTCAAATCAGGGGCAAGCTTTCCGGCCATTCCCAATAACAGGGTGGTTTTTCCGGAGCTTGGAGGACCCAGAAGCAATGTCATCCTGCAAAATTAGTACATTGAATTCAATAATGCTTCCAAAGAGATGAGATCAAGAGTTATGGAGATATCGAGTTTATGATGACACAGACCTTCCGGGTTTGATGATTCCGCTTACATCATGGAGGATAGTGAATTGTTTCTTCCTATTTGGGAGTAGGTGGAAGATGTTCAAGACACTCTACACATACAATGAAGAGGAAATCAATACGTAGGTACGCAATAAGATGATTATCCAATGAAATTTATAGGGTAAGTGATGTATATACCTCAAGAATTTCAATTGTGAAGTTAAGGAATGAAGGCAAAGCTCTGCCTCCAACATGAGCAGATCCTTCAATATCTAGATGCTCATATCTGACTTCAATTGTGGGCAATTCTACTCCAACACTGAAAAATACAACAAAAAATAGGAAACACCCATTACAAAGAAGCCAATCAAAAGCAAAAATATGCGATCAAAATATAAAAATGGAAAATATAAGACAAGGGGGCGCTTTATAAACCGCAAAATTGAGCTCCGAATTATTTAAATGTCGAATTTTAGGTCGCTAACGATAAACCTTTGACTAAAATAAAGAGCTATATTTGAGATTTTGACTACTAAAAATTTATAATGACATGTATATGCCTTTTTTTTTCCCCTAAGCCCACAGTAATAAGTTTGAAAATTCACAAACACACACACGCAGAGACACACACGCACAGAGATCGGTTTTGTCTTACCGATCAATACGATTTTTGAGCTTCAACAAGAACTTCTCATTATCCTCATCAGCAATCTTCACCAACCTCTCAACCAAATTCCTCTTCTCTTGTAAATCAAGATCTTCAATATCAACCTCATTAGCAGCACCTCTTGAGGCAGTGAACAATAAACCTTTCCTCAACCTATTGTAAGTAGGAAGCTTTTCAAGAGCAGCCCATCTAAGAGCCTCTTCGTCGTCTTCTTCTCTCGAAGATCTCGAAAAAGCTTCAATCCCATTGTTCCTCCACATTGAGGAACTATTTCTTCTCAAACTACCACCCAAAGTGTATATATCAGGCTCCATTTTAAACTCCCCTTACCAAAATCAACCAAAACTTTCACCAAATAAAGCAGAGCACCCTCCTCTTCTCCACTGAAAACTTTCCACGATTTCGCAAAATCTGAATCTCTAAGCCCAAAATCCGAGATGGGTTCTCGTGTTCTTCAGCTATACAACCCAAATCCTCAAATGGGTCTCTTCAATTATGATCAATCAACAAATCAAGTATATGTATATATCATAAAAATGGTCTATTTTTTTTCCTCTCTCCTCTGTTTTCCTCTGTGTTTACAGAGTCCTTGGCTAAGACCATGAAATGTTTTGGGGAGACTATAAATAATGAGAGACGTAGACTGGGGGTGGCTAAGACGATGCTTCGATGAAAGAAAGGAAAAGTTTTGTGAAAATGAAAATAATAATAATAATAATAATAAATGTATATATATAAGAAGAAAAATAGGGATGTTTGAACTTTGAATAGTCTCCACGGCATCTCGAAACTGAGGAGTTTAGCCATCCCTTTCTGACCGTTGTTTGACTTTTGGGAAAAAATTGGAATCCAGCCACTAATACTTCATAAATTTATTTTATTAAAACATGTGAGCTGAGGCAAGTTTTTCTCTTAATTTCCATTATGCACGCAAACTCATCGATATTAATATTTTTTTATTTTTAAAATATTTTAATATAATAAATTAATTAATATTTATAAAAAAATATTTATATTTTTTATATTTATTTAATTATAATTATAATCATAATTTTTATATTATTTATTTTATAATTAATAATTATATATACGATCATTTTAGGTCATTTTAAAAGTTTATTATAAAATTTTATTAATTTTATAAAATAATTAATATTTATATTAAAATCTTTAAACTTTTTTATATTTATATATTTACTCACATTTCCACTTACAAAATGTATTTATTTTCATTTTTTCATGGCCAAAACACAGAGGATCATATCTCCTTATGGCCTGTCTGGTAAATAAGGTGTCACACTTGTTATTTTGGACATCCAAAAATGTTCTTTCTTTCTGTGTTTTTTTTTTTTTTTTGTTATTTTGTTCTCACCAAAAAGGCAAACGCCCTATGTAACAAAGCAAAGGGTTAGGAAAGAGGTTATAAAGGTTTTAAGTCTAATTCTTAATTGAATGACTAGGTGTATATTAACGGTCAGTTTAGTGAATAATTTTTTATTTAAATCTTGAATTTAAAATTTAGAAATAGAAAAAATTATATTGAGAGAACTCAACTAACAATGTTTAAATTAAATTATTTAAAATATAATTTCAAATACTGATTAGTTATTAAAAAAGAAAACTGAGGTTGTATATTAAAAAATATCGTAAAGCTAAGAACTATATTTAATTAAATTAATACAGTCGTTTTTAATAAAAATTCTAAATAGTGATAAATCTGATATTGAGGACACAACCCAAAGCCGAATATTTTACAATTTTATTATTTACTCATTGCAAAAATATGAATTACGCCAAAAAAAAAACTAATATTAGAAAAATTAATACAAGCTTTCTATTCAAATCGCATGGATTCTATACTTCACTAGGTACAGGAGTTTGAATAATAATAATAATAATAATAATCTTTTTTGCATAGAAAAATGCTTTCTTACTCTTAGTAAAACAAAATTTAAATTTTTAAAGTGCTCCTAAGTTGGCTTTTAATTATAAAATAAAATAAAGCACCTCATACATAAAGTTTGTGATGGATATTAAATAAACCACCTTTTTAATTTAACTTCTTTTTTTTTTTAATAACTTTCTCTCTCTCTTTCTCTCATTTTTTTCTTATAATACAATCAAATTTGTTATAAAAAATATAAAATTATCATCGTATAATTTTTTTTATATTCTATTTTTTCCCAACTAAACCCCAACTTCCTCAAACACCTCACCGATCGGGGAAAGGCGTAAATAAAAAAATTAAAAAGAAAAAGAAAAGAGAAGAGAAAACCGGACAAGAGAAGGAAGCTTCTACTGGGAATGAGATTTCATAATGCCCAATTGACCCACCATCAACTTTGTACGGCTGTCGATGTCCGTCCGGAACTGGGGGAGAGACCAATATCTCCTTTCATTGGAAAAGTCGGTTCGACTGTCTTTTAAAAATAATATATTAAAATTTTTTAGTTGAAATCTTTGATTTAATTTTTTAAAATAAAAAAATAAATACAGAATTACCCTCTAAATTAAATCTTATAATTAAATTGAATTTTCAGATATAATTAAAAAAGGTGGGTTAGATTTTATTTATTTAAACCATACTTCAAATTTATTAAATTTAAGTGATGCAAAATTAAAATGCTGCCTTTTTCGGTCATTGAACATAAACTCAGTTGGTATGTTTTTGTAGATAATATATTAAATTTTTTTAATAAAATCTTTGATTTGACTTTTAAGAGTAAAAAATAGAGTTATCCTCTAAATTAAATCTTACAGTTAAATTGAATTAATCAGATTTTTAGATATATTTAAAAAAATTGGGTCAAATTTTATTTATTTAAACCATGCTTCAAATTTATTAAATTTAAATGATGCAAAATTAGAATGTTGCCTTTTTCAGTCATTGAACATCCCCCCCACTAGAAAAGTCTTCAAATATTGTTTGAAGACTGTAGATGTAATTAAAATTGGGAAGAAGAAAAGCCTAGGTACAGACTTTTTCAAGCTTTGAGGAGGAAAAAAAAAAAAACCCAAGCTACTAGAAGCCCTACGGCAGTATTTTCTTGCACCCATAAGTCTTGTGTTGACATTGGAAGTGCACATGTTAGTCGTATACGGATTGCCAAGTCTACTTTGAATATATTATTTTTTGGTTTTTTTTTTTTTTGATGTTTCTTGTTGAGATGTCTCATATTTGTATATTATATTTAGAATATTAAATTAGTTAAAATGGAATTTAATATTCTTCTTTCACAAATAATTAATAAACTCGACAAAACAAATTTGGATTAGTTCTGAGAGAGTTTGAGAGAACAAACTCAGATTTCGAAAGTGACTCTCATAACATTTTATTAGAAAATTTGATTCTTAGTTTGAAAATTGGTTACACTTGGAATTAGAACGGTACTTTCATTACTATCATGCATCATGGGTGGAATCCCCATCCATGTATTTGGGAGTTTTGGAAAAAAAATAAAAATTAGTTTGGAGAGAAAAAAAATTATAATTTTCTCTTCATCTTATTTAAAAGTTTTATGAAAGAAAAAAAAAAAAAAAGGAAAGAGATTCATTAGAAATAAAAAAAAAAATTGTTTTCAGTTTTTAAAGGGTATTTTTAGAATATAAAAATATTTTAACTCTAATATTTTCTCCTCCTCTATTTTTTCCACTTTTGAAAGAAAATTTTAAATTTGAAGAAATTTCAAATCCATCCAAATCTCTCATTTTCTCTCGTATTTAAACTCCCAAACGACAAAAAAAAATCATAACTTTTTATTCTAATATTTTCTTTTCTCTCCAAATCTTTCCATTAAAACAAGTTTGTTTGGGAGTTTTTGAGAAAAAAGAAAAGATTAGTTAGAAGAGGAAAGAAAAGAAATATGATTCATTGGGAATAACAAATTTTACTTTCAGTTTTTAAATGGTAAATTTGGTATATTTACGAGATAACTTTTTTTTTTCTTTCATTTTCTTTTTTACTTTTGGGAAGAAAATTTTTGATATTAAAAATCACTCCATTTCCTTTTTTTTTTCTTTCCACATAAAACTCCCAAACAAAATAAAATAAATAATTTTTTCTCCTAATCTTTTTTGTTCTTTCCAAATCTTTCCATCTAAACATATTGTAAAGGAGGAGAATTTGTAATATTCCACATATGAGATATATATTTTTTTATACCAATTAGTATTTAGAGTAATATTTTGATTAATTCAGTTTGAGTGTTTACTGGGTTCATTTTAGGTGGATAACTATTCTAATATAATTTTTTTATTTCTAATTTATAAATCAAACCCAAAATTTAATTAACAAATTAACACCCTTATCTACTAATATTGTCTATTGATAATATAGGATATTGGTGTGGTGGAATTTAAATGTCATATTGGCTATTGGCAGAATTATTTTTTTGTCGTATAAGTGACAACACCCGCAATATATTGAGGCACCTTTTTTTTCTTTTTATTTTTAATAATGACTTAAACCGTTAAGAATGGAGGATTGTGATTATTAAATTATTCTTTTAGAGATATTTAGGCATCTATTTGTGGATAAAACTGTGAATCCTAGTATCATATTATATTTTTTATAATTATAATCCACTCCAAGAATTTAAATTAGTGGAAGAAGACATTATTCCTTGTTTTGAATCTTAATACCTTCTCATGACCCTCATGAGTTGGGTAATACATTGAAACACGTGAAATTTTTAAGGGTTATTTCCCAAAATTATATTTTTGAGAAAAAAAATTCTTCAAATGGTGTAAATTTTTTGAACATTCCAACGATCGTTGAAAAAAAAAGAAAAAAAATAAAAGGCCTCGCTTTTAAAAAGCGTAATTGCCAATCTCGCTTTTCAGCGAGATTGACATGTAGTATAGGTTTTGTTTGTTTGTTTTTTTTTTTTTTAATTTTGAAATAAAAATATTATAAAAATTATTAATAAAAAAATATCATTAAAATTTTAATTTTAAAAAACAAAATCAATAAATTTTTATTAATTAACAATAAAAAAAATTTTAAAAGAGACGTATTTTTATTGCGAGAAAATTGACCACAGGTCCAAAGCTATCACCAGAATCCAAAAATGGTACCTTAAAACTGTTTCAAAACAATAACAGATTGAATTTGTAGATTCTAATAACAGTTTTTGGATCGGTGGTTAATTTTCTTTTTAGCAAAAACACGCCAATTTCAAAACTTTTTTTACTATTGATTAATAAAAATTTATTAATTATATTTTTTTAAATTAAAAAATTAATGATATTTTTTTATTAATTATATGTTTTTTAATTAAATAATTTTTAATTTTAGTTAATCTTTCAATAATTTTTTATTTTTAATTAATTTGTTAATAATTTGTTAATAATATTTGTTAATATTTAATTTTTATTAATTTTAAATTAAAAATAAAGTTAATAAAATTTTTTAATTAATAAAATTTTTTATTAATATTTATATATTTTAATATTATTATTATTATTATTATTATTATATTTTTATTTCAAATTTAAAAAAAAAAACTACTGAACACCGTCAATCTCGCTTTCAATTTTTTATTTTTTATAGTTAAAAAAAAGTGAAGTAGCGATTGGGAATTACGACTTCACTAGTTTTGAAATGCCCAAAAAAATTACACCATCTGAGGAATTTTTTTTCTCAAAAACCCCATTTTGGGAAATAACCCAAATTTTCAAAAGGTGCAAAGGGTCCTCACATGACTCAAATTCATAACCCGCTCAAAGGTGAAGTTAGAAGATTATTTTAATGAAAGTAAAATACAACATGTTTGGTGCAATGAGAGAAGAGGTTATAATTTTTTTAAAATACAAACCATATTAAAAATGATTTTAATGGTGTTTTAAAATTTTAGTAATAAATTTATGATTTTTTAATAATATTTTTAAAACTTTTTCCATTATTTAGAAAATGATTACTAAAATATAAACATAAAAAGACTTTCCAAATTTTAGCGGAACGCCTACCCCGCTATCCCTTTTAATGTTTTCATCGGTGCTCTGCTCCGATACTATTTTTTTAAAAAAATGATTCCCATAATAAAAGGCTTAATACACATATTATATATATATATATATATATCTAATGTTTGAATTATTTTGTATCATATACTTTTATGGAATGCTAAGCTACTAATCTGGTTTCAATGTTTTATTGGTTTAGTGGAAAAAATACTATCACCCCACATTAAAAATGAAAATTTGAGTTTTGATAGTGGTAAAAATGACGTTGAGAGAGCTCCCTTCCTATAGTAGACTCAATAATAGCTTGATCGAGATTAGTTGAAATAAATATCTGAATATTCGGTAATGAACCAAATCTAAAGCACACCAAAAAAAAAAAATTATTTAAAAGGGGAGTGGACTGCAAGTATTCTTGCACCACGAGGTATATATGCCAAGGTTACGAACCCATCAAACCGAATTAGAATCGAATGATTTTGGTTCTGAATCTAGAGTTAGATGGTTTGGTCTTCTTATAAACCAAGATGGTTACAATTCTAGTTTAGTCTTGATTTTTATGCTTTTTTAATAATTTTTTATTATTCTTATTAGTTTTTATGATTTTTTTTTAAAATTTGATTTCTGATTCAAATTTTAAATTCTTTAAAGATTTCGACTCTAGTTTCAGTTTTGATTTTTAATTTGTGAATCAAAATCAAACCATAATTTAGAGATTTTAATCCAAAACTAAATTGAAATTATTTTTATAGTAGAACGAAATTTCCAGACGCCAAGGACTTTAATAAACTTGACATGTTAATATCCATGTGAAAGGGCTATCTAAATTTAAAAAAGTGCTCATGATTCACTGAAATTATCTCTCTCTCTCTTAAATTAGACATTAAAGTCTAAAAACTCGACTATTTAGATTTGAATAGTTATGGGATTACTTTAGAGACCGATTCTCTCTGTATCTATTTTTTTATTTTTAAAAATCGAACTCGAGATCTTAATTAAAAAAGTTCAATATTTTATCATTAAATTCATAGATTATGAACATCGAAAACCCAAAATGAACATAACCCATTCTAATCTTCTAATGCAGAAACAACAAAAACTAGAATGAATTAAATATATATATTTTCCGACTTTTATTTGGGGTTAAAAAAAAATCAACACTTTGGGATGCTTTTGTTTTCAGCAAAGAGACACCTCCCAATCTGTAGTTTAATATTTGTAATAATAATAGTAATGCAATGGAATTTATGGCTAGTTGCACTAGCTCATTGGACTTGTGTGTGACGCGATGGTCATCCACGTAAAAGAACCAGCAATGCTATTAATCTAAACTTTCCTTTTGTGGGTCACATTTTGTTTTTTAAATTTAATTTCAATTTGTGGCTTAAATTTAATTTTTTTTTCTTAATTTGGCTAGAGATGATTTTTTTTTTTTTGATATTAAACATGAGAAGGCCTAACTTGAACCCTCTCTGATCTATCCAAGATTGTTATTATTATTCGTTAAAATTCATTTAACTAATAGAATGAGATAAATCGCTCTTAAAATTTAAACTAATTAATTTTTCTTTTCACAAATCTGATATTTGGAGTAAATGATTGTATTAAAAAATTTAAAATAGTATTAAAATTACCTTAAAAGTTCAAATCTGTCCTATCGAGCCAATTATATATTTTATTAATATTATTATTATATATATTAAAGTTATTTATAAAGAGATTGTTAAATTTTAAATTGACTAACTAAATTTTCAGAGCAAAATATATTAATATATAAAGTCTCTACCTTAACGATTAGTTTTAAACACAGAAATCGGATTCTCTCCTTCGTACAAATATCTTGTTAGGAAAAAAAAATAAAAAAAAAAACCCTAAAAGAAACAAAATTATAAACGCCAACCAGATGCATCAAGATTCAAGACATTGTTTGGGTGGCTGGCAATTTAATATACATATATATATATATATATATATAAAATTTTTTTTTGGGGTGGGGGTGTTTGATTTTGTTGTCTACGTAAGCTTCAAACATTGAACTGGTCCCAAAGGCGTCTGTCAACCTTGAGGCGTGGGTAAGCAAAGCCGCCCAACATTTGTTAATGAGTTTCAGTCTGAGATATGGACATAAGACCACACATATATGCCGAGTCAAGGAGTTTTTGATGCTCCTTCTAGAAGTCCCTCGTGCGTTTGTCTACAGGGATTAAGGTATCCCTCCCAACTTGGTGTTCTCCCTCTCTCACCTAAAAAATTGAACTCATGATTGCTCCCCCATGTTTGACTTTGACATGGTGCTGCCGGCCACACATGCATTTCTAAATGGAATAGACGCGCCCGATCGCATATTATATGTCACATCTGCATTCTCCGGGTGCCACCTCGAACATAGAGATCACATTGAATGGAGGGATAACCCAATAATATTAAATTTAAAAATAAAAAATAAAAAAATTACTTTAATATAATTTATTTTAAATTCGATAATATTTAAATTAAATTAATAAAAATATAATTTTAAATAATAATTAATTATAAAAAAAATAAAAAAGATCACGTGGATCTATCTAATTAGTTTTACTTGTTATCTTTCAATCTTAGTTCGTATGATTCTCTCTCTCTCTCTTCAAAGCATGTTTCCAAGATGATAAGACCAAGACTACAGCTAACGCAATGGAAAATGTGATACAATTACAAGATCATAATTATTTAATATAGATGTCATGGACTAGCCATCCTTTGAAATCAACAATACTGTAACAAAAGTAAATGGAAATTATGGAGTAATTGGGAAAAATAAAGAACACCGAGATTTCAGGCAAAGTACAAAATCTAGAATATTAATTTCTGGGTACAAATATATCAAACGACCAAGTTAATCCAAGATCCCAATTTTTGGGTAACAAAAGCTGGTCAAAGAGCAAAGTTGGACCATTTCTTTCCAAACCATTACCTAAGGCGAGGAAATGCGAATTGGCCGACGTTCTAGATAACCTTGACAAGTCCACAAATGTGTGCTTGACTTGGGTAAAGTAAAATGCCAAAAATGGGTTCCTTTCCTTCTCATATTCAAGTCAAATCAAGTGCCCCTCCCCCTCTTGCTCCTTTTTTATCTTAATTTATTCAAACGTAGAGAGAGACAGAGAGAGAGGGGGGGGGGATTTGTAAGGTCCAAAAAGTCTTGTGGCCCAAGCCTTGCACGATGGAATCAAAATCACACGTCCACCACATACTTGGCGAAGGCAAGAGAAAGAGAGGGTATTTATCAGGCCTAAAAAGTCTCGTAGCCCAAGTCTTGCGCAATGATATCAAAATCACACATCCACTTCATACTTGGTTTGGGGTGGAGAGGGAGGGAGAGAGAGAGAGAGATTTATAAAGGCCTAAAAGTCTCGTAGCCCGAGTCTTGCACGTTGATATCAAATACAGACATCCAATGCATACCAGGTGAAGGCAAAGCTCTTTGCTCAAAGGCTCAGTGTAAGTATTCTTCTCCTCTGAATCTGGTTCCTGTAGTATGCTTTCAATTTTATTAATTTCCACACTTGGAAAAACATCAACCATTTAAGTTTTATTTTTGGCACTCTTTCTCTTCTTTTCCTTACTTGCATGCCACGAGATATTTTATATATTTTTAATAAAAAATTTATGTAAATATTTAAAATTGTTTAAAAAGTTATAAATTTTCTTTATAAAGAGGCCGATATATACCCACATTGTCTAACATCTAACATCTATGAAAGTTTCTGAGAAAGAGCTTAAACATTTTCCTTCACTCACGTTGCGTATTCAAATCGCCCGTCAAACAAGTTTGGACTTCAGTTTAAGTTTACTAAATTATTTGATTACAAAATTTTAGTGATTGAATATTGATATCTTTAAAATAAATATTTAGATTTCAATCGTATATAAAAAAAGAGATCGAGAGAATTTACTTTCGATAATTTATAAAGCAAATATTTCATTAAAATAAGATGTCGTTGTGGTGTCCCTCCTCAGGGTTGATGCTTCATGTTTGATGTCATAATTGAAATTTAAGTCGCACAAAGTTTCCAAGGACATAATTGATGTTAATTTGGTACGGACACTTTGGACTAATAGGTTAAGTGATTGAGAGTCCAAGGACCATGATCCTCCCTCCCCCCTTAAAAGCAATATATCACAAAAAAGGGACAAGTTTACGGCTTATTTTTCATGTTTATTAACCAACCTAAGCAAAGGCAATTCTGAAAAATCTAAAAGCACACACAAATATGATTCAAGATTAATATATACAAAAGCCAATTTAATTTCGCTGAATTAAAGATTTAAATTAAAAAAATGTTATTTAATATTTTATACTCTAAGAATAATAATAATGAAAAAAAACCTTCGATTCTTATATTTAAAGTCAATGATTTTTTAACAAAATGATCTAAAAACCTTTGAAAAAATTTTTAATATCCCGTTTTTCTTCTTTTCTTCTCTTTTATTTTCTCTCTCCTCCGATGCCGGTATTATCTTTCTTTCTCTCTTCTCTTCCTTCTCTCCTCTCTTCCCCATGGATTGGAGGTCGGGGGTGCCAATTTTTCAGAGAGAAGGTTTTCCAGGGTAAAAAAAATAAAATTGCAACATATAGGGGATTTTTGTCCTCTGAAAAAACCCAAAAATCCTAAATAATAAATTAGGATCGGAAATATTAAATATGTTGTCATTTTTCGTGAATATTTATCCTGAGAATTAAATATATAAATTGAGAAGGAAAAAAAATTCAAATCTTTGAACTATTTTTTTATTCAAAATATTAATTCCGCCATTTATTTTTCAAAAAAATATCACTAACATGTGGGTGACATTAAAAATTGAAACTTTTTAATAAAAGATAAAAGAATAATTCGCTATGTATTCATCAATCCAGCCGCGTGCGTTAGAAGTTGAAATGCGCAATGGAGACTATCGCCAATAGCCTCCGCCGCATAAATTAGGTTTTCGGAAAAATATGGCTATCGTGAGTTGGATGGCAAGGAAAAAAAAAAAAAAGTGTTCTTCTTAGATTTACCGACACTCACCACCACTGGGTATTTTTTTTTCCAACAAGATTTGAACAGGATATTATTTATTTATTTATTTTAAAATAATAGTAAGGAATCTTTTAGATTCTTCTTTTTCACTTAATTTGCATTTTATTGAATTTTTTTTGGGATCATTTTTTTTTTTTGTTTTTGCAATGACGTATGTTTGTAACATCTGATTGTAAGACGTATTTAGTATGACAGTTCAGTAACAACAGTTTCTCTCTCTCGACCTTTAATCTGGGGTTCGATTCATAATATAAAAAAAAAAAAATGGTGCCATGGACAAAGTAAGCATAGACAATTGTTGAAAAAAAAAATCTAAGAACACGTGATAACAAAAATAACGTAAGATTAATCGAAAAGGGCCAATTTAGTTTCAAAGAAAAATTTGTATTGATTCTATCATTTCATTATCATGTTGACGCCATTAGAAGTTGAAGTGCTCAATCAATGGAGACAATAACCAATTGCCTCCACTGTAAATACTAAATCTGGATGGTTTTTATTGCGCATATCCAATGGAAACATTTAATATGATGCTTCACGGTTTGGAGGTAGCGAAGTGTTTTTAAAACCGAACCATACTGATTGGTTTGATTGGTTCAATTATGAATCGTTTTATAGTTTAATTTAGTTTTATTATTAAATCAGATAAAATCAAACTCGATCAATACCATTTGAAATCGCTCAAAACTGATAAAATTAATGAACCATCCAAATCGATCTAAAAAAAATTATAATATACAAATTATATAATATATAAATTCATTTTTCATTATTTTTAAAATCGATTTAAAGAAAAAAATTGTATACAACAACAACAACCTATACCTTCTATCCCAATAATTTGAGGTCGGCCATATGAGAGACAAATAAGGAAGTCAAAAAAAAGAAAAGAAAAGATGATTTAGTTTATGCGGATTCTCCTATACCACTCACTTCTATCTAAAACTATCTTCTCAACTAACTCCATCACTATCACATCTTTACGAATACATTGCATCCAAATTTTCAATGGTTTACCTCTATATTTTATTAAATTTCATATATTTAAACTCTCTATCTTCCTAATAAGTGCGTCTTTAGACTTTCGCTACACATGTCCAAATTATTTCAAACGTTATTTTCGCATTTTATCCACAATTGAACTGACTCCCAGTTTATTGCGTATCTCGTCGTTTCTAATTCTATCATTTCTAGTTTTACCACACATTCACCTAAGCATTTTCATGTCACTTACAGCCATTTTCTGCTCTTGTTGCTGTTTAATGGTCCAACATTCAGTGCCATATAATATAGCAAGTGTTACTGCGGTCTTATAGAATTTTTCCTTTAAATGTAATGACATCGTACGATCACAGAACACTCCGGATGTCTTTCTCCATTTCATCTAACCTGCTTGAATTCTATTATTGACATCCGCATCTTTATTGTCATCATTTTGGATGATGGAACCAAGATATCTAAACCGTTCGCTCTTTGAGATTTCTCTTCCTTCTAATCTAATTGTTTCTTCATTATCCTGATAGTTGTCACTAAACTTACACCTCATATACTCAGTTTTAGTTCTACTCAATCTAAATCCTTTAGATTTTAGCGTGTCTCTCCATAACTCTAATTTAGTACTGATACCCTCCCTAGTTTTATCAACCAAAACTATATCATCTGCGAAGAGTATACACCATGGTATTTCATCTTAAATATTTTTTGTGATTTCATCTATCACTACTGTAAACAGTAAGGGACTCAATGCCGAACCTTGATGGGACCCAATGTTAATAGGAAAGCTATCACTCAGCCCACCACAAATTCTTACATTGGTCACAAATCCTTCATACATATCCCTAATAAGGTTAATGTATTTCAAGGAGATTCTTTTCCTCATAAGCGCCCACTACAATACATATCTGGGGACTCTATCATATGATTTCTCAAGATCAATGAATACCATATGTAGATCTCTTTTTTGCGCTCTAAATATCTCCATCAATTATCTTAGCAAGTGAATAGTTTCAGTTGTGGATCGTCCTGTTATAAATCAAAATTGATTCTGAGACACACTTATCTATCGTTTCAATCTATATTCTATCACTTTCTCCTATAATTTTATTGTATGACTTATGAGTTTAATTCTTGTATAATTGGAGCAATCTTATATGTCACATTTGTTCTTATATAGCGGGACAATTGTGCTCTCTCTCCATGAGTGAAACATTTCTTTGTTTGTCAAATTTTATTAAAAAAAGTTGTTAATATTGTTACCCCGAATTCTCTCAAACATTTTCACACTTTGATAGGGATGCCATCAGATCCTATGGTTTTGTTATTTCCCATTTTCTTTATGGCCTCCTTTACCTCATGGAGGACGAATTATTCGTTTAAAATCTCTATTAATTTTTTCTCTAGATATCTCTACATTTTCTATATTTACTGTACTATCCACATTAAATAAGTTATTAAAATATTTTCTCAACCTTTTTCTTATATCCTCATTTCTTACAAGTGTATTATTTGTTTCACTCTTAATACATCTAATCTCATTTAGGTCTTGTCCATTCCTCTCCCTTAGTTTGACAATTCTATAGATCTCTCTCTCCCCGTCGCGAGTCTCTAGTCTCTTGTACAATTCAATATACACTTTACTCTTTGATTCATGTATAGTCTTTTTTACTTTTTTTTTTTACCTTTTTGTATTTTTCATAGGTCTCGCTACTACTATAATTCTTAAGATTCCTATAGTACGCTCTTTTAATTCGGATCGCGGTTTCTATTTTTTTGTTCCACCACCGTGACTGTTTGCCTCTTGGAGTCCCGCCCTTGGATATCCCAAGAACCTCTCTACCTATACTCTTAATATTATTAGACATATCATCCCACATTGTTTCTGAGTTTTCATTAACAAACCAATTTGTTACTCGAATTACTTTTTCCATAAAAATCGTCACATTTTTCCATTTTAGATTCCACCACTTAATTTTGGGCTCCACATATGATTGACATTACTTTTGTCGTTTAGGCACTCGCACGTCTAAAACTAAGAGTCTGTGCTGAGTCGTTACATTCTCCCCCGGTATGACCTTACAATCCTTACAAATCGTTCTATCACCTCTTCTAGTGAGAAAGAAATCTATTTGACTAGCATTTGTCCCACTCCTATAGGTAACTATGCGTGATCCTTTTTTCATAAAGAACGTGTTTACTAATGCCAAATCAAACGTTACTGTAAACTTTAGAATTGTACTTCTCGCCTCATTGCTACCGCTAAAGCCAAAGTTTTCATGTATGGTTTCAAATTCCTCATTTTTCTCTCTCACATGTCAATTTAGATCTCCTCTAATAAATAATTTCTCGCTACTTGGTATGATTTGTATAAATTCACCTAAATCATCTTAAAATTATTTCTTACTAATTGTATCTATACCTATTTGAGATGCATATACACTAACTATATTAAATTGTATAATATACAAATTATATTATACAAATTTTATTGACGAAATAAATTTATTTTATGATAAAATTATATATATTTTAAAATAAAATATAAAATATATAAATTATATATATCAATTTGAATTGATTTTAAAAACAGCGAGGATGGGGGAATTTGGTTGGTCCATCACCTTGTTTGGTCACGTGGGCGGTAGTAGGCACTCTCGGGTTTCTCGCCTCTTCTTAAACTTCTTTATCTTGGTGGCAGTTTCCTATTGATTCGCACTAAGAACTTGAGCTTCTGGACAAATTTCCATCTTGTGCCCATAATCCCACATTTTAAGCAAATTAAAGTGATACCCTCACGGGCCACTCGGTGGTAAGTTGCCAATCTTAAATGAAGAAATTAAAGGATGATCCAATTTCACATGGATACGTAAACTTGGCAAAGCAATCCCTTGATTTCTTCAAAGTAATTGGATCAATATGATGCACAGGAATTGATGAAAGGGAGTTGAATGGATGAATTGGTAAGGAAGAATATAAGAAGTCGAGGTGAGTCCTTTGAAGTAGCAATTGAGCTGACAAAGAGTAGCTGAGCTAGCAGTTTGAGCTCGCAATCATGTGGGATGGCAAGGAATAGTTAGTTGTCAAGATTAGTTAAGAATTGTCAAGTTAGTTAGGAAGTTGTCAAGTTAGTTAGGAGCTGTTAGTTATGGATGAGAGGAACATTCAGAGAGCAAGGTTGTTCCAGAAAAGAACTGAATTCTCTTTTCTTTCTTTCATTCTTTCTCTCTGTAATTCTCTCTCTATAATTCTGTCATTTTACATTCAATGAAGATTCAACATTCATCAATGGCAATTCTTCCTTAAATTCAAGATTCGATTGATTTCTTAACTTTATTCCAATCCCATCTGAATTAGAAGTGAGCTCCTCTTCTCTTTGCATCAATTGGTATCAGAGCTGGTTGTTTCACCATGGCAGAAGGAACTAGATCTCAAGACTTAAGCAGGAAATTAGAGGAGACAATGAAGGCTTTGTTTAAGGAGCATAAAGAGACTCTTGACAAAGAAATGGATGCTCTCAGATCATTGGTTTTGGAGAGTCATTCAAGAAGCAACAACCATTCTCCTCGTCAATCAGGATTAGGACCAAATCATGGAAATGGAGGTGCAGCAGCTACAAGTCTTCCAAGATTGGATTTTCCCAGGTTTCATGGTGAGGATTTCATAGGGTGGCTCTATAAGTGTGAGCAGTTTTTTGAAGTTGATGAGACTCCTCCTGAAACCAAGGTGAAGCTAGTAGCTATGCACTTGGAAGGCAGGACTCTTCAATGGCATCAAGTATACATGAAGTCCAGATTCACCCGTGAGATGCCTAACTGGGAAGATTATGTGAGGAACTTAGCTGCTAGGTTTGGTAATACTATGTATGATGATCCTATGGGTGAACTAATGACTTTTAAGCAAAGGGGTACGGTGGAAGACTATTATGAAAAGTTTGAAGAACTCCTCAATCGAGTAGAGCTACCTGAATCTTATGCAATCAGCAGTTTCCTAAGTGGGTTGAAAGAAGAGATCCAGATTGCAGTCAAGATGTTCATGCCAAGAACTATAGACCATGCTGTGAATCTAGCTAAACTGGAGGAAAAGAAGTCTTTAGTAGCTTGGAGGAATTGGAGGGGAGCTTCAGGAAAATCAGTCAATACTGCTGAATTTAGCAAGGACCCTGGAAAAAATGGTGCTGCATTTCTGCCTTTACCTAGACCTATACAACAGGGACCTCCCAAGAAACCATTGAAAACCCTTACTTCATTTGAACTGGAGGAGAAGAGGAAGAAAGGATTATGTTTCTGGTGTAATGAGAAGTATGACAAGGGATATAAATACCAAGGGAAACAATTGTATAGGGTGGAGATGTGGTCTGAAAAAGGTGAGGAGGAAGAAGATATAACAGAAACTGATAATGAATCTGAGGAAATGGCTACTAATGCATATATATCTCTGTATGCTATGACTAAATTGGTACTCCCTAACTACCAAACTATGAGGGTGCATGACCATATAGGAAGAAACAACTTTTGCATATTGTTGGATGAGGGAAGTTCTCACAATTTCATTCATCCATGTATGATAACTAAATTTGGATTGAAAACTCAAGAGGTGGAAAGAATGGCAGTGGCCTTAGCTGATGGGGGAAAGTTGCAGACTACCACTATGTGTATTGAATTCAAATGGACCATGCGGGGACAGGAATTCAGCACAAAAATCATGGTGTTGCACATTAAAGGATGTGATGTAGTGTTGGGGGTCCAATGGCTGTCAACCTTGGGGGATATTACATGGAACTTTGGGACCTTGAGGATGGAATTTACTTACAATGGAAGGAAGATAGTGCTGAGAGGGTCAACTGAACTGAAGATGGTTAAAAGTTCAAAAATGCAGAAAATCCTGAACACTTTTTCAAAAGAACCAGCTGCTCGACTATGTTTCATTCAACTCAAACAAACTAAGCAACTACAGACACCAATAATCAACTCATATCTGTAACTTTCATCCACAGAAGTCCATTCAGATAAGTGTACTGAACTGGGGCCTCAATTCCATTCTTGAATACAACAACTTCTGACTGCTTATTCTGACATATTTGAGGAGGTAATTAGCTTACCTCCAATAAGGACATGTGATCATAAAATAATCCTAAAAGAGGGGGCAAATCCTGTAAATGTAAGACCTTATAGGTACCCTCATTTTCAGAAGGCAGAGTTAGAAAGACTAATCAAGGAAATGCTTTCGAATGACATCATTAGACACAGCTGCAGCCCATTTTCTTCCCCTGTAGTGTTAGTAAAGAAAAAAAACGGATCTTGGCGGATGTGTGTAGACTATAGAAAATTGAATGAGGTCACTATAAAGGATAAGTTTCCAATTCCTTTAATTAAAGAATTATTGGATGAACTATTTGGTTCACAAGTGTTCTCTAAATTGGACTTAAGATCAGGATACCATCAAGTCAGATTGCATGCTGAAGATATAGAAAAGACTGCTTTTAGGACTCATGATGGACATTATGAGTTCTCAGTTATGCCATTTGGATTGACCAATGCCCCATCCACATTCCAAAGGCTCATGAATGACATATTCAGACCCTATTTGAGACAATTTGTGTTGGTATTTTTTGATGACATTCTTGTTTATAGCAAGAATGGACAAGAACATTTACAACATTTGGAGACAGTTTTTGATCTGCTGAGACAGAACCAGCTCCAAGTCAAGCAGAGCAAATGTTCATTTGTTGTTGCTCAAATCCAATACCTAAGCCATATTATTGATCATGCAGGGGTAAGAGCAGACCCTGAAAAGCTAGGGACCATTGAACAATGGCCACAACCTGGATCTGTCAAAGAATTAAGAGGCTTCCTGGGACTTACAGGTTACTATATAAAGTTCATTCGATGTTATGGAATCATTGCCAAGCCACTCACAGACATGTTAAAGAAACAGGGATTTCAGTGGACTGAGGAATCATTAAATGCCTTTAAAAGTCTAAAGGAAGCCTTGTGCAAATCTCAAATCCTTACACTGCCAGACTTCAGCAAAGAATTTGTGGTGGAGACAGATGCATCTAACTAGGGAGTAGGGGTTGTGTTGTTGCAAAACAATAGACCAGTGGCTTTCTTTAGCAAGGCCTTAGTTCCAAGGCATAGGGCTTTACCAATTTATGAAAAAGAATTGTTGGCAGTGGTACTAGCCGTGCAGAAATGGAGACCTTATCTGGTTGGGACTCATTTTTTAGTTAAGACAGATCATCAGAGTTTGAAACACATCTTGGAACAGAAAATCTCAACTCCCACACAGCAAAAATGGCTCATCAAACTTCTGGGGTATAACTTCTCAGTAGCATACAAGAAGGGAGTCGACAATATAGTGGCTGATGCATTATCCAGAAGGCTTGAGAATAATGGGGATTCTGAAATCAAGGCAATCTCATCTATTAATACTACTCTGATGACTGAAATACAATTAAGCTGGCATAATGATGAGAAACTTAAAGACATCTTGTCACAACTACAAAATGGAAAAGATATTAAACATTACTCATGGAGTAATGGAGTTCTTTGTAGAAAAGGGAAGATAGTGGTGGGAGATGTAAGTGAGTTGCGACTCAGGTTAATCCAGTTATGGCACTCTAGTGCAGTTGGGGGTCATTCAGGAGTGGAGGTTACTTATAAGAAGCTTAAACAATCCTTTTACTGGAAACATATGCATAGGGAAGTGGTAAAGTTCATTGCAGAATGTGATGTTTGTCAAAGATTCAAGTCTGATAACAGTGCTTACCTTGGCCTCCTACAACCTTTACCTATTCCTACTTCAGTGTGGACTGATATATCAATAGATTTCATAGAAGGACTCCCCAATTCCTATGAGAAATCTGTCATTTTGGTGATAGTGGACAGATTAAGTAAGTATGCCCATTTCATTCCTCTGTCACACCCTTATTCAGCATTAACTGTGGCCCAAGCCTTCATGGATTCAGTGTTTAGATTACATGGAATGCCAGAAACTATAGTGTGTGATAGAGACAAAGTATTCATTAGTTAATTTTGGAGAGAATTGTTCAGACTGTAGCATGTTTAATTGCAGTTCTCCTCAGCTTATCACCCTCAAACAGATGGACAGACTGAGGTAGTGAATAGATGTCTAGAACAATACTTAAGATGCATGGTTGATGATAATCCTAAGGAATGGATGAAATGGTTTCCATTGGCAGAATTTTGGTACAATACTAATTACCATACGACCACTAAGACAACCCCTTTTCAAGTGTTATATGGACAATCTTCTCCCATACATCAATTTTATCTTCCGGGGTCTTCTAATGTGGAAGCAGTTGACAGGAGTTTGGCTGCACGAGAATGCTTCATCCATAATCTTAAGCATCAACTCCATCATGCCCAGAATAGAATGAAACAACTAGCAGACAAGAGGAGGAGTGACAGGGAATTTGCTGTGGGAGATTGGGTCTATGTCAAGCTACAGCCGTATCGACAGCATTCCTTAAGAGCTCATCATTGCCAAAAGTTATCTCCAAGGTATTTTGGTCCTTTCTTAATTCTGGCCAGAATAGGTAAGGTGGCTTATCGATTCTGACTTCCTAGTGATGCAAAGATCCACTCCACCTTTCATGTTTCTTTGCTTAAAAGGAAGGTTGGCAATAACCCAGTTATCTCTCAATTGCCTAAGGAAATCAATGATCGAGGTCAGATGCTGATAGAACCTATTGCAATATTGGATAGAAGAGTAGTCAAAAAGAGAAATGCTGCCACTACACAAGTGTTAGTTCAATGGAGTAACAGCTTTCCTGAAGATGCTACTTGGGTTAATTGGCATGACCTTCAAATCATATATCCTAATTTTAATCCTTGAGGACAAGGATTCTTTTGAGGAGAAGGGATATTGATGCACAGGAATTGATGAAAGGGAGTTGAATGGCTGAATTGGTAAGGAAGAATATAAGAAGCTGAAGAAATTCTTGAAGTAGCAATTGAGCTGACAAAGAGTAGCTGAGCTAGCAGTTTGAGCTGGAGGGAGTTGAATGGCTGAATTGGTAAGGAAGAATATAAGAAGCTGAGCAGAGCTTAGCTGCTGAAGTAGCAATTGAGCTGACAAAGAATAGCTGAGCTAGCAGTTTGAGCTGGCAATCATGTCGGATGACAAGGAATAGTTAGTTGTCAAGATTAGTTAAGAATTGTCAAGTTAGTTAGGAAGTTGTCAAGTTAGTTAGGAGCTGTTAGTTATGGATGAAGAGGAACATTCAGAGAGCAAGGTTGTTCCAGAAAAGAACTGAATTCTCTTTTCTTTCTTCCATTCTTTCTCTCTGTAATTCTGTCATTCTACATCCAATGAAGTTTCAGCATTCATCAATGACAATTCTTCCTTAAATTCAAGATTCGATTGGTTTCTTAACTTCATTCCAATCCCATCTGAATTAGAAGTGAGCTCCTCTTCTCTCTGCATCACAATATTAAATCCAACGGTATAAGATGATAGGTCATTTAAAGTTTTAAATTCAAAACTAGAAAATAAAAAATGTTACAGTGAAAAAATCACTTTTTGAATAGATCTGTAAATACTCGAATCGAATTAATGAAGTATGGTTTCAGATATGGTGGTGAGAAAAAAATGGTAATCGGATCAATTTCCTATTGTTTCAATAATTTATGGTCAAAAAACTCCAATAGCAACCCCAGGCTGCGCCTGATGCTGGCCTGTGCTTCAGATAGTTGAAATTCAAGCTTCTAAAGCCTGACTGGAATGGATTACCACCCATGGATAAATGCCCATATTGCATAACTCTAATTACATCACTTGGGAGTTGAGATCTTATAACCAAGAAGGCCTGTCCTAGACCAAGATCCACTCAAATGCCAGAAGCATAGCATTCCATGCATGCCTTCTGATGACTAGCTTTGATAAATGAGAAAACCAAACTCTTGCCAATGGCTTTGACGGTCACTGCTTGGGACCATCGGCTGCAAGTAGGGATCTTTTCCTACTTTTTTAGGGCTAAGAAGGACATTGAGGTGTCTAGTGTCAAAATAAAAGAGAATTAAATAAAAACGTTTGAGGAAAAAATCTTATAATAATCTATTTAAAAGTTCAAAATGTTTATTTTTTTGCTATTTATTTATTTATTTATTTTGAGTTGGACTTTTCTATTTATATGTGTTTATAAAAGTTTACACAAAACTGAAGCCCAATACTAATGATAAGGAATTTTTTTTTTTTAAAAATAAATCACCGTTATTCGATAATTAAGGTACGATTAAATACTGTTCGAGTTAGATTGGACCCTAAGAAGTAAAACTTTCTTGATATCTATTTTTTTTTTTTATATAAAATTTGAACGGACACCTTACTTAAAAAGGAATCAGATTATTGGTATACTGATAACCACGATTACAAGCCAAAACTTGGCTCTGCTGAAAAAGAATTGCTATTTATTTGTACTTTGAAGAACAATCTTTAATATAAGAAAGGAAATATGAGAGAAAATAAAGGCATTTTAGCCATGCTGTAAAGACCATGCTTTGATAACAAAAAGGAAATGGGAAGTTCCCAAGTTTCCCTTAACTTTTCTCATTTTGCTATTATTTTTTCTTATTTCATTAACAAAATTTTGAAAAGAAAAAAAAAAATACCATTAAAAGGATTAATATTAATATTACATTAATATCTTTTTATTAAAATAAAATTACATAATCTCAGTGGAGTTGAATCTCCATTTTTCTAAAGAAAACCGATTTTTGCCGTATGTACTTCTTGTAAGCTCTATGAATACAATGCATTAAAAATCAGGAACTTGAGGTTTACTCTGATATTCCACCTAAAACTAAAACCTCTCTTCTAAAGAAGAAAAAGAGTGATTATTCTGATTCTGTTCCAAAATGAATCTCTCTCTATCGTCTTTGGAAATTGAATATTTTGATGGAGAAAGCGAAAATGGTAGCAAAAAGCACAGGGGACACCACCAATACTCCTGCAATTGCACCTAAGAAACCATGCTTGAAACCGAAATACTCTTCTAAGAATTGTTTCACTTCTTGACCATTCTCAAGCCTGTCTCGTACATCTCCAAACTGGGAAACAACCAATCCGTACAAGGTCCAATAAACTGGATCAATCCAAACAAACCATCTCCACCATACTGGAATTCTCTGACATTGGCAGCAAAAAAAAAAAAAAAAAAAGACAGAAAAGAGTGTCAGAAAAATTTGTTCAAAAGCAATTCATCCACTAAAGTCATGAAATATTGTGGTAAGAAAAAAATTACTGTTCTTGGAGCAAGGAAGCCTGAGAAGAGGTTCCACATTGAGTAGAAAAGAGAGCCGATAATGCTAGCAGTTTGAAGGCTAGGCGTCAAGGCCACCATCATCATGCCAGTGAAGGTGTAGAATAACAATGTGAAGCACATGATGTATAGGTACCAAAAGAACTTGGCAGCAGTCCATTCAAATCCAATCATGGCATATGCAATCACGCAGTAGAGTGAGGCTTGCGTGACGATATAAGGGAGTTCAATCAGAACCTGCAAAATGATCAGCAAACATGCTTCAGAGTTACTACCAAAGAAATGTGTCAAAATTCTATGCCACTGTGCAGAGAAGTTACCTGTGCAAAAGCATATGCCAAGGCTGAATACATTCCGGCTGCACGTTCTCTATAAAAGACGGCACGTTCAACAGACACAATTGGTTGCACAAGTGAAGAATATTTGCTTCCAAGGAAGATGACAGAAGCGTACATGCAACCCATTGCATTGAACAGGTCTTGTCGTGTTTCTCTGCAGTACCCTTATAGAATCAAAACACAAACAATTTGTTGTAGAAGCGTCGTGGAGAATATCCTAGTATTGTTACATACCTTTTGGTACCAAGGTCCCAGAACATTGTCCCAAACATTAGGGCCAAAAGGGTAGTGACGAAGAACCTCAGAGCAGTGTATGTAGTGTTGCGCCAGTATGACATGTGTTGCTTCCATAGGCAAGCCAGGAGCTGAGTAAGGAATGGTTGTGAGTATTTGGTAGGGAAATGGAGGTCTTTTGATCCAGGTGCAGACTTTCCTAACTCTTTGATCAGCTCTTTATTTCTCCTGAGGTAAAAAAACTAAGGAATTAGTGACATTTTCAAGAAAAAATAGCCCTATGTAAGCTCATCTGAACTTGCCTGTACAGGTCAGAATTTTCATACAACTCAGCAAAATCAACTCCTAGTGCCGCTGCTTGTGCCTCTGAAGTAACTTCCAACATCCATGTCGCTGGATTATAACCATCTTTGATTTTACTCACTCCTTTGATTCCCTATAGGATATATATTTTTTCTTAAAAAAATTATTACAATCATTAAACTAGTTGAACAAAGAAGGAGAAAACCACCTTTGATTGGCATTACATCAGTCACCTATCCCTCCTTACCTCAAAGTACTCAACAAGACAGGAGGAGTGACGACCTAAAGGCCCAACATATATTTCATTTCCTCCACGTTTCATAAGGAAAAGCTGGAACCAAAAATTGATGGATTTAAACATCGTAAACAGGTGAAATTGTTGAAGCAATTGCAATTATTTTTCCTTCCATTTTACAGCCTAATGTTACCTCATCAAATGCTTCAAATATGTCAATACTTGGCTGATGGATTGTGCAAACAACAGTTCTGCCTGTGTCAACAGTGTTCCTGACTGTTCTCATCACGATTGCAGCTGCCCTAGCATCCAGCCCTGAAGTTGGTTCATCCATGAATATGATAGATGGGTTTGCTACAAGTTCAACTGCAATGGTTAGCCTCTTCCGCTGCTCGGTTGAGAGGCCATTCAAACCAGGCAAGCCAACAAGTGCTCCTCTCAGTGAATTCAACTCCACCAGTTCAATGACCTCCTCAACGAACATCTGTAACCACATTGACAATTTATGTCTGCTTAGTTACTTCCATATGCAAAAGAAATTTGTAAACTGCATTGACTAGAATTACAATGCTGTGTTTTCAGCAACCTTTCTAGTTTCTGCGTTAATCTCAGGAGGTAACCGAAGCCAGGCAGAGTAGACTAAGGATTCGTAGACGGTAACATGGGGAGAGTGAATATCATTTTGCTCACAGTATCCAGAAATGCGAGCAAAAGTCTCTTGCTTCTTTGGGTATCCAGAAATTGTGATGTTCCCATCAATGTATCCACCAGTTTTTCTACCAGCCAGAACATCCATCAGAGTAGTTTTACCAGCACCACTGACACCCATCAATGCCGTAAGAACACCAGGCCTGAAAGCTCCACTCACACCATTCAAAAGAATCAATCTGTCTTCCGTGACACCTTGTGCTTTCATTGCCTACAAGTTTCTCCGGAAAGGAATGGTTATCAATCTTTTGTACAATAAGAGGGTTGCTGAAGGCACCGGCACTAATATTTTTAATTTACCTCTGGCATATCCACGGAGTATGTGATTTCATCAAAGGTAAGCGAGTGTTGCGTGAATGGAAGAACCATACCCCTTTTGCGGTTATGGCTCCCATCAACTGACCTCCTTGTACTACTCTGGTCTTCCCAACCTGCATCACAAAAATTCAGAGTTATACAAAATATACATTTAGAAAACAATGGGAGATAGACACCGATTATATAATTAATCACCTTTAGAAGGAATTTCAGATTTTTGAATGGAAATTTCAATTCTTTGATCATTGTTTTCACTGTCTTCTGGAATCATAGCTTGAGGCTTTTCATATGCTGCAAAATTGAACACAATCTTAACATGAATCCTTCAAAATAAATAGTGGTCTTGCAAAAAACCAATGCTGTAACTCTTACGATCGAGGAATGTAAGGGCCCAAATAAAGATGGCGTTGAACAAAAGCATAAATCCAAACACTGCCCCTAATCCCAGCCAAAACCAATAGGCCTGGAGGAAGAATCCCCGAGACTTCAAAATTGTAATCCCTACCGGCTCTGTTGAACCTGCAGGAATCTTTGTTCCAGAAACAATTATACAGTTAGCACACTGTTTTCTTCTCAAAATGAAAATACACAACGCAAAGTGCATGCACATACAAACACTTACATGCTTCCAACTTTGCCCAAGGAACTCATTTACTGCGATTGCATTTTGCCCATACATCATAGGTGACACCCAATATCCCCATAGCCACCATTTCTTGATATCATCTTCAAGTGAATAATAAGAAACGAGTAAAATATATTGTTTCACTAATTGATTCTCCCCCCCCCCCCAAAAAAAAAAAACCATTTTTTTCCTGCAATTTGTACCTCGTGATAGAATAAAGCCACCCAGGGCAAAGAGAATATACAATGCAAATGACCCAAATGTGGTGGCAATATTTATATTGCGACCCACCGCTGCAATTGTTCGAAATAGTCCAGAAGCCATCTGATTTACAATCACTAGTAGAAGATATTGCTTAAATAGCCTGGCGCATTGAACACAGTATTATAACAATGAAAAGGAAGAACATAGAACTAATTTACACTCTGACAGCATTAATCATTTGATAGTTCACCTTCCAACATTTGGATCAAAGCCAATAACATAATAGGTGCTGAACACCCAAATTGCAGCGTCTATCAATGAGGTAGGGATCTTAATAATCCATGAGGGAAGACCATAGGCCCATGCAGGAAAAAAGAGGAAGTCCCTTTGCTTGTAGAAAACAGGAAGCTTGTTAAGGGTCATTGGCATTTCTGCCATCCCGTTAAACATGATCGCACTCAGACCAAAGAATAAAGCACCGGCATAAACAGTTCCATCATTGTATGTATCTTTGTGCATATGAGTACGAAGGAATACTGTCATTGCCACGAAGGCCATAAAAGTGAGCTGAACCAAACATGTGAGAGTCATAGTCAGTACCGTAAAAGCAAATATTGAACTCCAAACTTCCCAAAGATAACAAGTACTTACTTGGCAGAACTTGAAAATGTACACAAATGAGTTCCTTCTCATCAACAACAGCTCTCTAGAGAATGTAGCTTTAATCATTGCTTTTGTGCCAATAGCATAGCGTGTTTTTGTCAATGCAGCTGGATGGCTATTTGTCTTGTCAAATGGAACCGCAAGCTCATCTCCAAGTTTGTGTCCAACATGGAATGATTGGAATGCGTCGGCGAATTCCTTAACAGTCACAAACCTATATGGCTCATGTCTTCTATTCCAATATTGGTGCTGATCCTTCTTTGATGTTACCTGAAAATTGGAAGTGAAAAATTTGTCATATTTAAGAGCATTCACAGGTCAAAATTTGATGCAGCAAAAGATGTTACTCGTACTTCTTGCAAGAAATCGGCTACTCCTTTCCTCTCAGGACATTTGAAGCCCAATGACTCAAAAAACTCAAGAACATATTCTCGGGGACCTTGATACACAATCTGGCCATCGGAGAGCAAAACAATGTCATCAAAGAGGTCGTAAGTCTCTGGTGCAGGCTGGAGGAGAGATATGAATGCCGTCCCCTTGAGAATATGGACAGATTGCTTGATTGCGTTCACGATCTGATAAGTTGTTGAACTATCCAGACCAGTGGATATTTCATCCATAAAAAGTGCTTTACACGGTCCAACTATCATTTCACCTGCAACTCATTGACATAAACAGTTAAACACAGTCCATCTGCATAATATAAAAATCCTAGTTTACACTGGCAGAGCTGAGTAGCTATACCAGTTGTCACACGCTTCTTTTGTCCTCCTGAGATACCTCTAATCATTTGGTCCCCAACCAATGTGTCTGCACAAACGTCTAGCCCCAATAGCTACACATTTATTTAATAGTACTAACTTAGAAAGACCAGTAGAAAAAATTTCATGGTATTCAAAGGAAAACATTTGCAGCTTATATATATTGATACCCTTAAAATATAATCTGTCACAACACTCTCCTTCTGCTGCATGGCCATTGCCTAAGAATATCACACACAGATACGTCAATCAAATGGAAAAGAGAAAGAGACTATAAATTCATCCATAAGAACTAAAACAATAGGGTTAATTTAATCTTACCTTCATAAAGACATCAATATCAGGGTCAGGTTTAATTCCAGCCTGTTTCTCTCTTCTTGACAATTCAGCTAACATCTCTGCAGATTAAGAAACAAAGCACCAAATTAAGTGTATTGAATCTGGGTTCCTTAAAATGACACTTGTTTTGACTCACCATATCGGGATCCAACACCTTGGAATGTGGCAGAGTAGGCCAAGGTTTCTCTCACGGTGAGTTCTCCCAAATGAACATCATGCTGGCCAATATAAGCAGCAGTTCTTTGACTTACAAACTCATTCATGTCGTGCCCATTATAAGTGACCCTCCCAGAAACCTAGTGTCATATAAGAGAATCAAGCACAAGAGTTTTAGTCGCAAACTCAACACATGACATGGAATCAAATGACCTCCGTAAAAATTCAGGATTCTGTTACTAATTCAAAAGTTTATCGGTCATATGAACTCCACATTTTGAAATGTAAATTAGATGTATTAACAAATTTGAACACCTAAAATAATATATATGAAGGAATGAGGTTTTACTCAATTACATAGTGAGTAGGACTACGCTGTATGAAATTTGTCATCTTTGGTTTTTATTTGACATTTTCTTTTTAAGCACATCTGACATTAGTGTGGAAGAAGTGGAATGAGTTTGTTAAACACAAACTCTGTGTTTTTCTTGTCAAACTGGGTGTTCGACCTCCATTTGGCTTGCAAATGAGGCTCTCGAATCCTTTAGGACGGCAAATTCGACTCCTAAACCTTTCCGGATCACATTTTGAGGACTTGGACTCCGAATCCAAGCAGATATCGACCATATCTAAAGTGGATGAGATTAAACTTTCATCTAGTATACCCTCTCTTTGTTTGATTCCAAAACAAAACCTTTGAAGAAATAATAGTTGTTTACCTTCAGATCGCTGCTAAGCTTTTCTGCCAAAGCCAATAAAAGGGTTGTTTTTCCAGAACCAGGAGGACCTAACAGCAATGTCATTCTGCAACAAGAACAGTTTTAAGTTTCAAAAATTAATATAAATTATTGAAGTTGATTTCATATCAGAGCCAGCTTCTTTTATACCTCGAAGGCTTGATAATGCCGCTTACATCTCGAAGGATAGTGAACTTTTTCTTTCTATTAGGAGCCAAATGGAGTAGACGCAACAATCCCTTCAAAATAAAAAAGCAAGGTTTTAGAATCATAGATAGAATCAAATAGTATTAATAGCAAGACGTACTCTTAATTCAGGAAATTAATACCTCCAATGATCCAGTAAAGACGTTAATGAATGAAGGCAAAGCTCTGCTCCCTACATGAGCTTCTCCATTAACAGTCAGATGCTCAAATCTGACTTCAATTGTTGGCAACTCAATTCCGACTCTGAGGAGAAAAAAAAAAAAAAAACATTGGAAAGAAAAATGAAACAAGGAACCTCAAAAAAAAAAAAAAAAAAAAAAAATTGCCACCAGAAGAAAAACAGAGTGCTCTGATTTCCTATTTTTGGATTTTTTTCCCCGTAAGGGATCCGGAGCTCAATTGTAGCCACGAGTGAAATCATATGAAGGAAAAATAAATAAATAAAAGAAAAACTATTACCAAAAGATGGAAGGGGAAAAAAAAATTGAACAACAGAATGCTCGATTTAATTCATGAAAGGAAAACCTGAAAACTATGCATGAACATAGAAACAGAATCCTTTTGTTTATTTTGTTTTTCCACAAATTCTTTCTCTTCTGTTCTTGACAACATTCTCGTCAATAAACAAAAAATTCAACAAAAAAGATTAAAAAAACAGAGAGAGAGAGAGAGAGAGAGAGAGAGAGAGAGAGAGAGAGAGAGAGAGGAGTTTTTCTTTTGGGTACCTATCGATCCTTTGCTTAAGCTTCAACAAGAACTTCTCATTATCCTTCTCAGGAGCTTTGATCAATCTGTCCATCAAATTCTTCTTCTGCTGTAAATCCAAATTGCCAATATCAACTTCAGTGGCTGCACCATTTGAACCGGCAAGTAAACCCTTTTTCATCCGGGAGTAGGTTGGCAGTTTTTCAAGTGCAGCCCATTTGAGCGATTCTTCATCATCTTCTTCCCTTGAAGACATTGAAAAAACATGGACGCTTGAATTTCTCCAAACTGAAGAACTATTTCTGCTGGCATTTTCTCTTAATCTTGATAAAACTCCTGTCTCCATTTTTTCAAATTATGGAATACCCACCAAAAACCCAGATACAATTTTTTCAAATTCCAAATGATTATGACAAATTTCCTCTCTTTCTCTCTCCTCTAACCCACCAAAACCCAGAAAAAATCTCTTTAAATTAAAAGAGAGAAATACAGACTTAGATGAAAAAGATTAAAATGTTGGTATTTAAAGGTGAGACTGTTGCTTGAAGAAGAATTTTTTAATATTTTCGATCTTTTCTGAGGATCGTTGTTTTGTACCTAGACTTCTAGAAGTATTTCAGCTTTGGTGGTTTATTCTCCTTTCTAGTTTTTGATTTTTCACATGTTTCTTCGAATGTATGCAAAACATCTTTTCATATTTTTAACCACATTTAGAGACACAAGATGTTTTCACAATTCCATTGGCATTGATACTCCTATAATAATGGTAGTTGTTGAATAACACGCAATCTCTATGAATTTATGAATTTGGTGTTTCACTTGTTTTGTTTACCACATCTTTTTCTTAATTTTTTCAACCATATTTAGATTTTATACATGATATTTGCAGAGATTTTCTTTAATTTCATACGTATGGATACCAAAAATAATGATAGTACTCGGCTGACAATGATATGCAACATCCATGAATCTCTATACATTAAGAGAATTTATCGAAGATCTTGACTTGTATTATATGTGATGATATTTTGTGAATTGATTATAGTTTTATTTCACAAAAACTTCTCAATATTAACATTTTTCTATTTGCAGAATTTCTTAACGCGTTAAATTAATTAATTTTATATAAAAGCCCTTATATTTTTTATATTTATATATTTATCCATATTTAATAAATTATTTATTTATTTAATTATAATTATAATTTTTATATTATCTTTCTTAAGATTAATAATTACGTATTTGATTATTTTAGAATTTTAATATAAAATATGATTATTCTATTAATTTCATAAAATGATTAATAATTATATAAAAATTCTTATATTTTTATATTTATGCATTTTCCAGTGTTTTTGTTTCCTTTACTTTTATAAAATATCTTTTTCTTA